>JASXSY010001172.1:0-246506 GCA_034509805.1 Sipha maydis
GCAACCGTCAAAATTCCACAGTATAGTAAGTTTATTGATAAGTGTTAATCATTTTTTAAAGAGTTTTGGTATGGTTATTTTTAAAAATGCTAAAAATTAAACGTATAAACTTAAGTCGCAGAACTCGCAATTCTGCGAGTCAAAAATATAAAAGAGCAAGTCAAACTGACGAGCAACGCGAAGCGTGGAATGGAGTTGAACAGAATCAATGGAATCGAAATCAACAACTTAGTATTATATATAATTTGGTACAGAGATATATTAGACCTGCCTACTAGCAGAAGATAGGCTAAGTTAAAAGTGATAGTAACCCTGGGAGGTGCTCAAACAGACATTTTGATATTTACAATGGAAATTTTAATTACTTATTATTTATATTTTATTTATTTTAATAATAATAATTAGTGCGAAATAAATTATTAACGAATTTAACACACAGTTTGAGACATATAAGAGGTAGGATTTTTAACGGGCTACAAAGTGCACGGGTGATTCAGCTAGTTATTTATAAGTTAGTATGATGAATGTATGGATGGTGGTGTGGTAAGGGAGTGTGGGGGTAAAGCCCCCCAAGGGCCACTTTGGTCAACTTAAATTTAGCACCCCCATAAATTTAAGCCAAATTGTGCCTATGATGAGTACTCAGTAAATGTTTCGAGTTACTTCAATTAATATTTATAGGGCAACAACTTAATAGTTATTATCGTTTAATGGAAATTTGAAGTAGTCAATATTTTATTATGTACAATTTTTAAAACTTTTTGCGTTTTTCCAATAATTTTAATTTTTTGACGTTCACTCGTAATTAAATATAATATTAATACAGAATAATCTCAATATATATCTTTGCCGAATGTAATTCTTGACATCTCTATGCATTTTTTTTATCAATTTGATCGATAACATAGCACAAAAATCTTATAAGTAATGTTTTTTTTACATTTCAATAACTTTATTACTAACGACAATTATATGTTATGTTTCTACCTTTTGACAGTTTTTCGAAATTATTAAAAAAACTGTTAGGAAGTATGTAAAATAAGTCCCTTCAATATTCCAATTAAACAACACTTACTATCAAAAATTCAAAGAAATTATGAAAAATGTTTTATAATTATGATGATTAGAGTAATCTTTCAGGTCAAAATTGTTAACAAAAACCCCTCATGGTAAAATCAATCCTTATCCTTATCCTTATATCCTTATATCCTTATATCTTTATATATATAAAAGAACAGGGCTTTTTTATGTACCAATTTTGTGACAACACTATTTAACTTTTATCTAATTTTTTTCACAGAGTTCTTCCAAATACCTTCCTCAGTGTCACCACGTGGCCCGATTTTTGAATTTAAAGGGTTTAAATCGGCAAAAATAAATTTTTACGTGTAATTTCTGTATCTTTATTCATATAATAATAACAATAGCAGTCGCCGATAACAGGAAATATGGCAATAAATTGAAATATCCAAGGGTTCTATTATCTAAAAATAATAATACATTTCTTATCGAAATGCGATAAATGTGTTAGGCCTCGGCAACGGAAACGGATCGGATTTTTTTAGTTGTGGAGAAAAAATTTAAATAAAAAATAGTCACGACGACGATGAACACAAATTGACTACTTACTAATTACTACAAATACTACCAAGAAATCTAAATAATTGGTACCGGATAAAAGTAATCGGATACGAAATCGAAAAGTGTAAAATGTTATATATATAGTCTCTATAAACGGTCCGTTTAAAAAACGTTCCGACGACGGAAATACATCGAGGCAAACCGTTGATTCATCCGATAATGGATATATTATTATTTTTTTTTGTCTTTAAAATTCAGCAACTACTACTATTTAGCACTTGATAGCATTAAGTAAAATACATTTTTTTAAAACACAACAATTTGTGTTGATTTAAGAATTTTATTTTGATAAAACAAAAACTACACACGGGCGAAGCCGGGTAATTCAGCTAGTGGGTTTATATTTGGATATTAGTGTTACACAGCGTCGGTGCGTCGGTCGCCGATTTCTGCTCTGGGTGTCTGAAATCCATTTTTGGTGGCCAAAAAAATGTAAGAATAATAAAAAAATATAAATAATTTTGTATTTATTAGGATTAGTACTTTTGACTACCTTAAAATGAATTTCAAACTACTGAGATTGGTTACTTACTACCCGTGATAAGTGGAGTCGGAGTCGGTAATAAAATCAGAACGATACGAGTCCGGAATTAATCTTTGGTTTTTTACTTTTGCACGCATTGCGATAGTGTACTTGCGACAGCTTACCAATTTTCGAATCACTCTTTTAGTGACGGGATCATTGACCGATTGTCCTTTGAATGACAGGTCTCTGATTTTACATAAGAATAACTCTTGACCTTCGTACGCGAACACCACTATCTCGTAAATCCAAAACTGTTTCATGTTAACAGTGAATCCTAGATTTTCCAGTTTTTCTAAGGACAAGTTATATAATAATATATGATGCAAAATGAATAATTTGAAGAAATTGTAAACCAAAACAGAACGATACGCTTTTCTCTAACAAGAGTCGTTATCTGTAGCTTACATTCTCATTCGACCTACCCTTGATGTGTTCGATCCTTTCTGAGCGGTGTTTAATGACCCCACACACACTTATGGGCCCATACAGTATGTCTATCTTGAATATGTGATCCCCGGCGTTGGACTTTTCTCCGTCAGAGGTTTTATCTAAACACTCGATCCGGCAAGTCTGTGACTTGTAAGTAACATTCAGCATATCGACATCATTCTGTCTATTTCGAGAAATTACTGAACTGGTTTTCGATTCAGAACTCATCTTTTACTGTTATTTGAAATGTATTAAATAAAATATAAACTAAATTGGTAAATAGTCAAAAAAATTGAATTATCTATGATGACCTTTAAAATAAAATTATAATTTATATGAAATTTATGTTAGCAATCATAAAATATTAATAAAAAATCAGTTGTTATAGTAACAATAATAATCATAGTTTTTTTTTTTTTTTTTTTTAAAAAAAAATTTATAAATTAATGTCATTCGATTTTTACAACGCCAGAATATTTTATAAATAGTGTTATTTAAATAATAAAAGCTAAGATTTTAGTATTTTGTACAATGCACTCATTTATTAAAAATGTATATAAAAGTTTAATTGTAAATTTAAGAAAGATTCGGCTTTAGAAACTAAACAACATTTTAATTTTCCTGATTAAAAATATTTATTTTTACTTGTTTATAACATTTATGTTATTTTTATTATTTCAATTAATAACTAATAAAAAATAAAATACTGTTATCTGTGTAGAAATTAATTCTATGTGAAGAATAATTATATAGGTATCTGTAAAGAAAGTTTTATCGAATATACAAGTAAATATAAATATTACTAAATGTTAAATTTTTATTTGATATAATATGATTAATATAAAAATGTTATGATTGAGGAGAAAATATAAACTATAGATACATAGTATTAGAAATTCATTATCAATTGTCGATAATTAAATAAAATTGTAGGAAAACACTTAAATTGCCTATATAAAACGCCGCCCTGCTTGTCTTGTTAAATATTCGTATATACGTGATATCATTATGGTTTTATAGTATAATCATCCTTTATAATAGGTCTGATATGTTTGCCCGACACTCGAATGCCTGTCATCTTAGTTGTTCGACTCCAATTTACCGGCAATACGTTTTAAATATTTTTACTGTACGTAGTACTGATATACAGTATTTTATTATTTATTAATACGTAATATTGATATACAATAATTAAAAAAAAAAACCAAAATTAGTCGAATATTTTATCATCGATAATACCGTTCTATGTTAAAAGGTAATAAGTATTATGCAAAATTCTACATAAAGTGGTACATGCAGTGGTTTGAGAGCAATTATGTGCATAGTAGAATTCGAAGGATAACGAGGTAAGGTAATGTAAGTCGTACAGCTTCTTTATTTCCACCAACATTTTTGAACGAATGAAATTAGGAATTCCTACAACTTAAAACCGTATAGAGGCTAACACAGTCGTTTTGAAACTCTTGTTGGAAAATGTCATGTAGGTATTTATACAATTATCGAAGAAATTAAAAAAATATAGAAATTAAAATACCATTAAAATAATTTAAATGGCTCATAATTATAGCATACATAATATTTATTTATTTCTTAACAAAAAGATACAAGATGGTACAAAATATAAAATGATACTAGAGTAAAATATAAAAGAACCGGATGGGCCTCGCTCTGCTGTACAGTTAGGGGTGGAGTGCACCTCGCTTATAGGATAGGTCATTATTATAATGGATTTGTTAAATTTGAATGCAATGATAGATATCATTGTATACGAATAACGATTCTGAACGGAGTTCATATGTTTGTCTAGGATATAATACATTGTTATTTATAAACATTGTAAAAAGTATATTTTATTTTGAAACAATAAATATATTTTTCAATTAGGATGGGTTGGCAGTTGCATACAGCGATATAGTTTGTCAGTCTAAAACATTCTAGAACATTCTACATTATATTATATTTTACATGTAATTTTATGTCAATATTCGCTGTTCATACGCTATTTTATGCAATTTCGTAAATATTTAAATTTCAAACAGTCATAAAATTTTTTCCTCTAAGTCCGGTAGAAATTTTTTTAAAGATTTTTGAAGAGTAGCTTATAGATAACCTAGTGTTAAAATTTTGAACCTTAAGTATGAACAGAAAAAATTTTATGAATTTTTATCTACAAAATAACTTGCAAATTTTCGCAATTTTTACATATTTCGTATACATTGGAACTTTGAGCACTTATAAAAAAAATTGTGACTTACGATTTTAGATTTTTTTTTATCAGTTAAGGAACAACTTATAAGAAACCTTGTATTAAATTTTCAAGATTTTCTGGCCGGCCAAAAAAATTTAATCGTAATTTTAAAAAAAAATACTTAAAAAAATTGAAAATTTCAATTGTCTATAAATAGCTCAATAAAAGTCAAAATACTTTGGATATTTAACGGTGTATAGAGAACGCTAATCTTAACATTTGGTGAAAATTTCAAGTATTTACATCGATTAGTTTTTGAGTTATAGCAAAATAAAAAATTTGATTATGTCGAAAACTGGTTTTGCGTAAAAATTCCCGTTTTTCCCAAATTTTTTTATGGTTTTTCCCGTCGCATTTAAAAAATATTGGAAATTTTTAACTTTTGACCCCCCAAAGTACCAAATAGATTCACTTTCCTTTCAGAAAAGTTGCTACATAAGGCAATCGAAGCATTTTTACTGCCCCAAATCGTGTCGACAGACACAAAAATAAAAAATAAATAAAAAAAGAACCGGATGGGCCTCGCTCTGCTGTACAGTTAGGGGTGGAGTGCACCTCGCTTATAGGATAGGTCATTATTATAATGGATTTGTTAAATTTGAATGCAATGATAGATATCATTGTATACGAATAACGATTCTGAACGGAGTTCATATGTTAGTCTAGAATATAATACAATGTTATTTATAAATATTATATAAGTATATTTTATTTTTAAACGAAAAATTTAGAAAAACCGAAAATTTAAATTGTCTATAAATAAGTCAAAATATGTCAAAATACTTTGAAATTTTAACCATGTATAGAAAACGTCAATATAAAGATTTAATGATAATTTCAAGTTGTTGCGGTTTTTCGTTTTTGAGTTAGGGCATTTTAAAAAAACCGATATCATTTGTCAGTCTAGAACATTCTACATTATATTATATTTTACATGTAATTTTATGTCAATATTCGATGTTCAAACGCTTATAAAAAAAAATTGTGCCTATGGATTTTAATAATTTTTGAATGACATTAAGAACTACTTCTGTGGAATCTTCGATTAAATTTTCAAGTATTTTGTATAAGCCAAATTTTTTTTATCACCGATTATAAAAATAAAATGTAAAAAAATCAAATATTTTAAATGACTATAAGTGGCTTAACAATCAATATAATATTTTGAAAAAATATTGCTTAAAAGAAATACCAATCTTAACAGCTGGTAGAAATTTCAAAAATCTGCGACTTATACTTTTTGAATTATAACAAATATTTAAAATCGTCTGAGAAAAAATCGCTATTTTATGCAATTTCGTAAATATTTAAATTTCAAACAGTCATACAATTTTTTCCTCTTAGTCCGGTAGAAATTTTTTTAAAGATTTTTGAAGAGTAGCTCATAGATAACCTAGTGTTAAAATTTTGAACCTTAAGTATGAACAAAAAAAATTTTATGAATTTTTATCTACAAAATAACATGCAAATTATCGTGATTTTTACACATTTTATACAAATTTGAGAATTAAGGGCTTATAAAAAAAAATTGAGTTAACCGATCACCGATATTTTTTAGTTACGATAAGTTTAACTTATTATAAACCTAGTATAAAATTTTCAAGAGTTTTCGCTCAATCAATTAAATTTTATAGATGTTTAAAAACAAAAATTTAACAAAAATCGAAAATATAAATTGTCTATAAATAAGTCAAAATATGTCAAAATACTTTGAAATCTTAACCATGTATAGAGAACGTCAATATAAAGATTTGGTGAAAATTTCAAGTTGTTGCGGTTTTTCATTTTTGAGTTAGAGCATTTTAAAAAAAACCGATATCTTTGTCAGTCTAGAATATTATACAGTATATTATATTTTACATGTAATTTTTTGTCAATATTCGCTGTTCAAACGCTTATAAAAAAAAATTGTGCCTATGGATTTTAATAATTTTTGAATGACTTTAAGAACTACTTCTGTGGAGTCTTCTATTAAATTTCCAAGTATTTTGTACGAGCCAAATTTTTTTTATCACCGATTATAAAAAAAAAATGTAAAAAAATCGAATATTTTAAATGCCTATAAGTGGCTTAAAAATCAATATAATATTTTGAAAAATATATGACATAAAGGAAATACCAATCTTAACAGCTGGTAGAAATTTCAAAAATCTGCGACTTATACTTTTTGAATTATAAAAAATATTTAAAATCGTCTGAGAATAAATCGCTATTTTTTGCAATTTCGTAAATATTTAAATTTCAAACAGTCATAAAATTTTTTCCTCTTATTCCGGTAGAAATTTTTTTACAGATTTTTGAAGAGTAGCTTATAGATAACCTCGTGTTAAAATTTTGAACCTTAAGTATGAACAGAAAAAATTTTATGAATTTTTATCTACAAAATAACTTGCAAATTATCGTGATTTTTACATATTTCGTATAAATTGGAACTTTGAGCACTTATAAAAAAAAATTGTGACTTACGATTTTAGATTTTTTTTTATCAGTTAAGGAACAACTTATAAGAAGCCTTGTATTAAATTTTCAAGATTTTCTAGGCAGCCAAAAAAATTTTATCGTTATTTAAAAAAAAAATACTTAAAAAAATTGAAAATTTCAATTGTCTATAAATAGCTTAATAAAAGTCAAAATACTTTGAAAATTTAATGGTGTATAGAGAACGCTAATCTAAACATTTGGTGAAAATTTCAAGTATTTACATCGATTAGTTTTTGAGTTATAGCAAAATAAAAAATTTGATTATGTCGAAAACTGGTTTTGCGTAAAAACTCCCGTTTTTCCCAAATTTTTTTATGGTTTTTCCCGTCGCATTTAAAAAATATTGGAAATTTTTAACTTTTGACCCTCCAAAGTACCAAATAGATTCACTTTCCTTTCAGAAAAGTTGCTACATAAGGCAATCGAAGCATTTTAACTGCCCCAAAACGTGTCGACAGACACAAAAAAAAAAAAAAAAAAAAAAAAAAAAAAAAAACACATCATTGTAAAATCAATACATTCTTCACTCCGTTCAGAATCTAAAAGCAAATTCACGTGGAATGGAGAGCTAAAAATATAATTCGTGAAAGGTTACAAACTCCAACTCGCAGAGAATACGCTAAACGAGAAAAACGTATTAGTACAACTATAAATGATAGGTAAAATCTTCAAATTTTTAATTCCTAAGGAATTTCCCTTTAACCTTAAGGGAAATCGCTCATAATATTAAATTATAAATATTGTAATATTTTAATTAATTCTTTTGTTAAAACAAATTTTATAACAGTCTAAAATATATATTTTAAAATTGGAATTTTAAAAACTGTTGTTTCCATTATTTTTTTTTATATTCGTATTGAACACAGTATTTAATAGATTAGTCACTTTTTACATGTTAGGAGACGTGAACTTTTTTGTCGGAATAAATTTAAATTTCATCAATTGTACAAAATAATTTGGTTTTATCAATTGAAAAAACATAGGAACCAAATTCATTAAAACAAATTTGAAGCTGATTTGATAAAATTTGTTTAACTTTAAGCATTTTGAAATCAATATAAAAACAAAAGAGTGTAGTCGTATAGATAACTTACTAGTTCACAATCAATCACATACACAACACATTTAAATTACGGTGGAAAACTAAAATTAAATCATTATGCTAAGAAATTCAACCACAAAATAGACTAAATCTATAAATTTAAATAATAATTTTTATAACTATAAATGTAATAAATTTTTTAATTCAACGATAACGCTTCCTATTTAAATAAGATAATTGCAGTACGTCTGAACCGATTTTTATAATAAGCAATTAAAAACAAATGGAATCGTCAAGTATAATCTGCATTAAGATCCGAATAACATGTACCATTAAAAGTTCAAATCAATTTTTGTTTTTGTTGACATATTTGTATGTATTTGGTTTGTTCTTTATACAGTGTTATTTATTTCCTTACATATTTAAATAGCACTTATAACTCTAAATTAGAGAAATAACACTAAAAATCGTAAATATGCAAAAATTAGTAAAATACAATTTTGTATAAAGCGTAGAGGAAGAGTAAAACAAATTTGTATCTTACTTTAAAAGTTGTAAGACTTTTCAAAAAATATATGCATTTAAAAAGAGTCCTGTCAATAACATAAAAATTTATTTTGGCTGTGAAACAATTTAATTTAAAGGTTTTGCTGACTACTGATGTAAAATTTTCTTCCCGGCTTCCAATAATACCGATGAATGAGTTATTCACAAAATAGCTTTCACATGATTATAAGATTTATTGAAAATAAATTTCAAAATCACCAATTACAATCTAAAACTATGGCTAGCACATGCCTAACTAACCTAGGCTATATTACTAATAATAGGAAATTAATAAGGATGTTTATTTAGTGATAGGTGAATTAATTTAAAAGTACTACTATTCAAATATGGACACCAATTACCAGACAGATACATGTAAATAATCAACATCTCTGGTTTGACATAATAACAATAAAAATATATTCTAGTAAGAGTATTTTTTCGAAACCTACTAAGCTTCCACAAATACTATGATTAAAGAGAAACTGAAGTATAAAAAATATAAGTATTTTAAATTAGATTAAAATTTGAATATAAAAAATTTAGTATAGATAGTTCATTTCTAAAAAAATTTCATATTAATTATTTTTATGTTTGTCATTTCAGGTAATTGGTCAGAATTAGAAAACTAGCTATTTTTAAAAGTATTAAATTAAATTTTAAGCTTATTGTAAGAAGAAAACCAAATATTATTTCATAATATTGCAAGTGACATTTTTCGGTATGGTTTTAATTAACTAAAACCAAGAAAAAAGCTAATAATTTGTATTTGAAATATACAATTATATTTTATAATAAATAAATTCATAATTTTAATTTTAGATATTAATAATAGATATTATTTTATGATATTAATCTAAGAGAAGTTGTGCTCGAATTTTAATACAAAATCTTGAAGGAGACTAAATTGAACAATATTGAACAGGAATGGTATATTTTCAATCAACGTACAAATAATCAATAGTTTAATAATAAATAATACCCAAGAACTAAGAATTTTTGTAAGATAATATTTTGTTCATAAAATTGGTAATTTTAGATAACATTAATGTACCTACGTGTACTTAAATAATCATACTTTATAATGTATATATGCATAACATACATTTTAATATGATATACGAATACAATTAAACGCTAAGATGTATTTTAAGTGATAGTGGTCACAATTAAAAATTCCTCATTTTTATTTACTCCGAACTGAAAAAAAATATACCTAAACCCATATTGCAACACGAAACAATAAAGAAAGACTGAATAAAATACTAAAAGGAAGTTTTGATAATTTATCAAAAATGTAGCCACAAAACGTACCTATTAAAACATAATTGAGGCGTTGGCGGGAAAAATGTACAAAGTCAAAAAAATCAATTTTTTGTTTTGTCATTAAAATGTAAATTGCTTGTTAAAAGAACTAACTCAAATTTCTTTGTATATTAAGAATTACGTTGAACACAAGATAACGCTAATCACGAATTATAAATATAAATAAATAAAGAATATCTGTGCACATATTATTTATCAATATAAATAAATATTTTTTTTTTCAATTCAAATTAAGTTTAAATATATATAATTAAGAAAATTGTTATAAATAAAAGTTTTTTTCGGCTAAAAGAAGGTTTAAAAAATACTAAAAACGGTTTTTCTCTTTCTCCTGTAAAATTTCGTTTTTATGACTTAGTACCTTTTCCATGTTAACGCCTTAATAAATTACATACACATCAACTTGTGAATTGTGAAGTTCCTCATAGATTGAAAAAAAAACAAATGTTAAACAACAAAGACAATTTTATAGATTTAAAGTAAAATGTATTATTTTGTATTTCATAATTGACTAGTAAAAACTTTTTTCAAGGCCCTCTGGAATATTTTATCTAGGGTCTCGCAAAACTTAGTGTCGGTACTGTTAGTGTGTTACTGTCGCTACAGTTTTATAGTTTTGGTCTTTGATTGGTAAATTATAATTCAAGGTAAATAATTTCATGTTTAATCTCAATAAAAAGGTAAATAATCTTATATTAATAATAATTATAAAACATAAGGGTAAAATATGTTAATATATAAAGTGCGACGGATTTATTTTCAATAATTATGGTTATAAAAATTTAGAGATAGGGTAAATATACGGAAAAGCTTCTGTCCTTAATTTTCTCCGACCTAGTGGTCGCTCTTCTCGAAGTTGGATTCCAATACAGTGTGGATACCTTCTATCAATGTTTAGTTGAAATTTGATTTCTCTACTTATTAAATTAAATTAAATTACATGCGATTAAAGTATTTACATTCATATTCTAAAATAATAAAATCATCAACAAATCAGTACCGTCAAATATAAATTATTATTGAAATTTAAATCAAACATAGAAATTTAATTAGGTGCACACAAACAACGTGTTCAATAAAAATGTCTATGTGCCTATTTTCTTTCAAAACACCGTGTCCCTTACTCGTTAGCCGAGAGCCCGTGACATTAGCACATAATATTGACATAATATGAGAATAATATATATAATATGTCACACCACTTCAGTCCGCTGGCCCGTTTCACGGACCACCGGACGATGAGCCCGCCGCCTTGAAGTAAACGGCTGCGGTGCGCGCGCACCGAGATAATTACAACAATAACAATATACGAGCTCATTGTCAGCAACAAGTGCGGCACGCCCGCGATAACGCTTATCACTCGGCATTCCGTTCCTCCCTTGGTGGTAACACGATATTATAATTTTATAACGTTTCATTCATCAATTATAATATTCCTTCAGTGTGCGAGGAACGTGGCGACGAGCATCACCTGCGCCAGACGTCGGTCAGTGAATACTGATCCGTGACGACAACTGCAGAACCCTCCCCCTCCAGACAACGGTCGACGTTCAAGCGACAAACACCGTTCTCCGAGAAGACAAACAGCACCGGAGACTTCGGTAAGTATAATTTTCCGTGATAGGTTTTCGTGGTTTCGACCGCGCTCGGTCGTTGCATCCGGGTGCGGTTATTTGTGTCAAGGAATGCGCTGGTGCGCACTTGCTTAAGTGCGTTGAGTTTTTACATTTTTCCACGTTTTGTAGTGAGCAGAACAGGGGTCAGGTTCTGAACCGCTGTACACTAATACAAAGAATATTTATTATACTGACGGCTCTTGGCAGCTTCGCTTTAATCGTAGATATGTTGGTGTCACAAAGTCAATAATACGTTTATTAAGAATATTTATTAAACACACATAAAATATAATATAAACTATTTAAGTAAATTTACTTAAATATTTATTTATTTATTTATATTTATATTTAAATATTTATTTATTTTAAGTATTTAAGTAAATTTGAGGACAGAGGTTAAGCTCTGCCCGAGAATTTAGTTACACTTAAAAAAATAAAGGGATGGGACTCATAGACTCACAGCGATATTACTTTGGTGGGTAACGACGAGTATGAGTCCGTACACTTAGAGAGTTCGCTAAAATCTAATTATTGTATGGAGCTCTACTCGTATATATAGTCCAAATTTGACCCAGGACAATGCTTTACAAGGTGTTGGTTCTACGTGGTCCAACTTTTAACTATTGTCCTAGGTACGTGATAATGTCTTTTGTAAACGTGTTACTTTTGAGAGAGTTAAAATAAAATACGTGCAATATCCTGTTGTATAAACACTGTGGTAACTAATCGTATTTGTTTAGAAAGGACATTTTAGGAATAGGTAATATCCGTGGGACAGGAGTAATTCGACATGTCGGTTTACTACAGTCTGTACCGTCGTCATTCGTCAACCATCGATTGTACAACGATGAACGACATGCATTCTATACTTGTCCTGTATGTCGACTTGATATCATATTTTATATGTCTAATGATTTCCAAACGTCAGCAATAGGTTTTTTTTTATAGTTTTTTATGATGGCTCAGAGTTTACCTTAAACAAATTATTCAATCAACACAAAGTTATCTTGATAGATTTTCTAATATTTCAATATGACTTGCAGTTGGATTAGTGATTTTTTCAATTGGTTTGGTTTTTATTGAATCGTTCATCTGATCTAAGATAGGTTTAACAAGTATCATTGATTAAACGTGGTCCAACTGGCCCTGATAGCAGTTTAATCAGGTGCGTTTCTGTCTATCTACCCAATTTAATGTAATTTATGGTTATACAATATTTTTAATTATTTAGTTTATTGGTCAATTTTAATATTTTATACTCATTACACTTTTTCTAAATATCTTTGATTAATATTTTTTCTTACCTAATTATTTTTGTTGTCGCAATTATTTCATCAGTTTCATGGTTAATACATTTGAAATCAACTAGGTGTAATAAAATCGTTACATTCTATATATTTTTAATTATTTACATAATATACTTAATGTTATTTCATTACTATCATATGATTTAATTTTTATTGGATTGGGTAAGTTATGTGAAATTTCATAGTATATCTATTGTCTAGATATAATAATTATAATAATAACATTTTAATGTGTATAGTTGAAAGTCAGAAAGTAAAATTAATATTTTAAAATATTATACTAATTGAAATTTATTGTAATAAATATTAATTGAACTATATATATTTTTATAGATTTTATTGGTTTTAAAAGAAATCCAAAATAATAATGACACTGTTAAAAACTTTTTGGACGCCAATTATTGTATATCCTGATGTGAAAACTGGATGCAAATTTGTAGCTGCCTACACAATCGTAAATTACTAATTCTTATTTTTTTCACTTTACTGTTACATTCAATACCTAATTCGATTTTTTTTTTTATGTACAGGCAATATCCATTTTCTTGATGGCACTAATTGTACATATGCAAAATGGTGGTGAATCAACTCAAATGTATAATCCATTTTTTGAAACAAATTTACGTGGTAAGTTATTAAAAAAAAATGTCTTTACATCTCATATTTAGCAGCTATATTGTGTACTTAAATTACTGCAATAATTTATTTTATTATTTTACAATTATATTACTTAAATATTTAGTAATATTATTATATATATATATATATATATATATATATATATATATATATATATATATATATATATATATATATATATATATATTTAATATTATTTATATTTATATTAATATTAAATAATATTAAGTAGTTTTAAAAAAATATTTCAAAAGTATATTATTGTTCTTATAAATTTATAATATTTAGAATAACGATATATTTTTTACTGTTTTCTTTTTCTAGAGCTAAATTATTATGTGGTGTACTCTTTAATGTTTTTCGCTTATATGATTTGTTCATCACTGTTGTTACTGAAGGGCTTAAGCAACAATCTCCGAGGATTTTTGTTACCATGGTTAATTGGTATGGGTTTTGTTGTCATTTTTTTGCTAGTTTGGTCCATTTGGTTGCTGTATGGATATTACATATATGTAAGTTATTTTTATAATATTTTACTTTTGATAAAATAATAATATGAATAAAGTTAATATCAAAAATAAATTAGCTTGTTTAGTTTTCACAATCCAAGGCATAAGTAATTTTTTGGCATTTTATTTTAATTTAATCAAGTTACAGCAATAATATTATTGTTATTTCATCTTTATTATTGCATGCTACTATAAAAAAATTTTCATTGAAATACCTCAAAACAAAAACAAAAAAAAAAAAAAAAACAGTATAAGCTTTACTTAATTACTAATATCAGCATGCATTTTGTCTTAATAGATTCACATGGTATGTGCTGCAGTCATTTATTGGATCGTTGCTGCTATGCAAGTAAGTTTACATAACAATGACATTTTATAAGTACATTTTATATTACAAACTGATGTATTTTATTTTTAGTTTTATTGCTGGTTGTGTGTATATACCCAATATCGAGTGATCTACGAAATGCAATCTCCTAACATTGAACTTCTAATTTTCTAATGGACTTTTTACGCATTTGCAACTTTTAAACATTAAGCATTTTTGTATTATTACTTTCTACATACATAGTATTTTTTTTTTTTCACTACTTTATATATTTTTCAAGATTTTATTTATTAATTTAAAAAACAATAACAAACCACTTTAAGACTGCCATTAATCTGTAAGAATTTTAACTTATAGGTCTAATTTGATAATTATTGTAATCCGTCCATTTTTTAAAAGTTATTTTTATTCAAACTGTGCCTTATTTTGAAACATAAAATGTAGTATTATAATATAATATATTATAAATTTTAGATTTATCACATACAAAATAATTTAGTTAATTATATAATAACTTAAATGACATTTTATTATTTTTAATAATAAATTATTTATATATTTATAACATAATAATTTTTTTTAATCATTATTTACTTGGATTTAATCACGCCTATATATATATACTACATCATTAGTCGCTCTGTGATCTTTTCGCTTGTTTTATAATTTTCAATTACATAATTTTAAAACTGTTGTTTCAAACATGATTAAACATTTTTTTTAAACAAAAAATATAAATAAAATATAAATTTTTTATTAAAGATGTAAAAAATGTACAGTTATTTTGACCCAAGTGCAATAATTGGTGTTAATTATTATCACGAGGTTAATAATTTCACATCTTATCAAGTATATATTGTGATTCAAAAGTATATACAAAATTTTCTAAGTTTTTACTATAATATAATTGAGCAATACATAAGCCTTATTTAGGCTCAGAAATCTGATATTCATTTATCATGATCAGGGTTCGGGACTTATAGCATTTGCTTATTTTTATTGTTTGATATAAAATAGAGGAGAGAGATGTGTATGTCATAACACGTTGAATTATGACATTTGAAAGTGCTTTTTTTTTTTGCTTTTTTTGTATATCTCTACTTAATTATAAATGATGACGTGGGCCACTGACCACTGACCTCCCCCCAATTTTTTCAACTATTTATTAATATTTTTTACATTTTATTTTTCAAAAAATCCCTTGGAAAAACCACAAACAATAAGGCAAAAATGTCTCAAAAGTCAAAGTTAAACTTTTTTTTATAATATAAAGTTTTATTTATTTTTGATTTTTTTAACTAAAAAATTGTATTATGGACTACATTTTTTCGTTTTAATTTTTTTTTTTTGTAATCTTTAATTTTATATCCAACACAGTTTCAAAATATGTCCAGTACTTTATTGTGTTCATGTAAAAAGAAAAATATAAATTTTTGATTATTTTTCCTATTTTAGATCATTTTTTTTTTTTTTTTTTTAATTAAATATTTTTGTTTTAATTTAAATTTTTTAAATGCTTATTTGAGTGCTTATAATGATGTTTTTAAAGGGCTTATTTTAATAATTTGAAGTGCTATAAGTTCCGAGCCTTGGTCATAATACTAGCAGATGTAAAAGACATTATATGTTAATATTTAATGATGATAACAAGTAAAATATATATATTTAATTTTTATGTGTAGTGAGACTGTTATACTTAATTATTAGTTTTACTGATGCATCTTTATTCATCATATATTGATTCCTAGAATTAAAGTATTCCACAATGAAACTATTTACTCTGTTTTATTAAAAAATGTAATTGGTTTATATTTTATCTTGAAAATCATTTATAAATAGTTGTAATTTTGAAAGTAAAACTTTTAAGAGTTCATTAATTAATACTCAATGAGTTTATTTTTAACACACACACATATATATATATATATATATATTTATAATATAAACATTATTTAAGTTTGCAATGATACATTGAAAACTTTTGAGTGATTAATTTTGAAATTATTAAAATGAACAAATGTTTTTTCTTAACAAATTACTAGTAGCATTTTAAGAGCATTTATACATATATTATACACATAGTATAAAATATTCAGTAATACAATTTTTTAAATGAAATAGTACCAAAAAACAGTTGAAGCATGATGTTTATTCTGAGCAACAACCATAGATTGGAGATTTATACACAGTAAAATTATTTTTTGTGGAATTAGAACATTACTACTCATATAATAATTTTATTGATACTAAAAAGAATAAATCAAAAATGCTTGTTGGTCATAAACTTGTAAATTACATAGTATATAATTTTCAATTATTGTTCACTTGCACATATCAATATATTTTTCTTTTTTGAAAGTTATAATTTAGTTTTGAGAATTTCAATGTCTAATAGATACATAAACAGGACAAGTATACCTATAAAAACAACCCTAAGACAACATATATTTTCATATAAAATGATTGTATATTATTTTGAAAATTTGAACAATTAAAATACATATGTAATATGTTATATAACTATTTTATAATACAATAAATGGAAATTAACATGTATAACTAATATATAAAATTTTTATTAAGAAATAAACCAACACTTCACAATTGCTCATCAATTATAATTGCTCATTCAAAATTATTTTTTTTAAATATAAAAAAAATATTTTTACTTTTTAAACAGGTTAGAAAAAACCACAACTATTGCAGGGAGAAGGTGGAACCCCCAAAACTATACTTTTTTGGCATACCCCTTTACTTATTAATATACAGAATTTGTTATAGGAATTTTTTTTTTTTTTTTAATTAGGTATACTGCCCTCCTAGTGGAAAAAGCAGTATGTCCATTAATTGAATTGTTAGGAAAATAAGTTTTTCAATTTTTGTGTTTTTCTCCATAAAATCATTATTTTTTTTAAATTCTGAACGGAGTGATGGAATCTATTTTATTATTAATTATTAGTTACAGGGATACTTAATTTTTTGAACATTTTTTTAAGTACTTAGATCATTATTTCCATTTTTTTTTTGAACATTTTTAAGGAGATACTGCATTTGCAGCTAGTATTATTGTGTATTAAATTAAAAATAAACTTTAAAAAATGCAGTATCTCCATAAAAAAAAACTTTGTTCTAAAAGGTACCAATTTATATAAAATTAAATTTAAAACTATTAGCTGTTTTAGTGTATAATTCACATTCTGCCTATTGAAATATCATACTAATAAATAAAATAAAATCATGTAAATTGTATTTAGTATGTTTATTAATTATTTTAGTAAATTTAAATATTCAAATTAAAAAAAAAACAAATATAATATCTATAAATATTATAAAACAGCAAATACATTTGAAACTTTTGAATAGACTTGTATACCGTTTAGTTCATACCGTCATAAAGTAACATGTTACTCGATAGCCTATGGTCTATAAAGAGAATAGTCACAAGTCACGACCATTCGTTGGTCTTTTACTATGAGGGCAGTATACTGGTAGTATCAAAAATTTCTTACGTAGGTATGTCAAGTGAAGATTTTGAGTTTCTAATTAATCTTGTCGATCACAAGATTAGTAAAAAATATACACATTATAAAAACTCTATACTAGTAAATGGAATTTCACTCCATTAGTAATTTTTTTTATACCTATTTTTTTAATCTGACAATGTTTGATCCCATTATATATCCTATATTTTCCTTTTATAATATAAATCAATTAACTAACAAATTTTTTCTTTAGTAAACTCCATAGTTTTTTAAAAGTGTAAAATATGAATTAAGTATATAAAATTACTAAAACAAAATAATAACCTAATAAAATAAAAAATACAGTAATAGAATATAGATTGATGCCACACGACATAGCCTCTTCTGAATTTGGCTAACTCATAATAAATTAAGAATTTATTCTTATGAACTTTACTTCAATACTAATATTTATGAGTAATTTTAACCAGCGTTTTTCAAACCTTTTGTGATATCACGACCCCCAAAAAAGGTAAAAATAAAAGTAGGCCCATCACGATTTTCTTATAATTAAATCTAATTAGTGCCTGATTATCTGTATTACCAATTACAATATTTAAATTTAATAAAAACAAACAATTTTAATGTTTTGGAAATAGATGATAATGTAAATACTTATAATAAATTTTTTTTTTTTTGGACTTTTATATGAACAGGGTTCGGAACTTAAAGTAGTTAAAAATACAGTAATAAGCGCTAAAATATGCATAGGCGTAAACTGGGGGGGGCAGCTGACCCCCCTCAAAAAATTTAACGGGATAATGTTCCTCTTGATATTTTGTAAATTTATTTGAAAGAAATTATCAAAAGTGTCATTAAGTATACGGTAAATCGATATAAAATAAAATTTGCCCTTCCTCTCCAGAATTTCCCAAGTTATGCTCATGAAAATATGCATTTAATAACCGTAAAATATGCAGAAAAAAATAAAATAAATATAATAAATAATAATATAATAAATAAAATAAATAAAAAAACAAAAAATAAATAAATAATATGCATTTTATTTATTTATTATGACAAATGATGATGTGAAGCGTCTGGTTTTGTTTTTGCATGGATAGTTAAAAACAAAAACAAAATGTTTAAATTTTGTTAATTTTTACTCGACTCAGTATGGACATATTTTGTTTATGTTTTATTCTTTTCAAACTAAAAAAAATTAAGATTGTATTTTGTTTTTGTTCTATTTGTGTTTCAACTATGTGTGAACCGGTGTAAGTTTTATTATTGTTAAGTATAAGTTTTTTTATTGCGATGTTGTTTAATGTATGTATTATGGCCGCAAACAAGTATTTCTAAATTTTATTAAGCAGAATCAAGATTATTTTATGCAAGTGCAAATACGAAATTTTGCACAAACACGCCCCTCCCCTTGGCAATGACCATAAAAAAACACGAAGACAATCGCTACAAATGTAAAGACCGATTTGCATTTTTCTTGTACATTTAGAGAATTGGAGGAACCACTATTCAACATTTCAAGTTCATTCGTTTGGTAGCTATTGAGAAATAGTGATCATTGAGAGAGTATTATATTTGTTTTACAAAGTTTTAGATGAGTTGTATAAAAGCTAGAATTAAAATGATAATATAATGATTCATGTACATAGATATTATAAGAATGGATAGGACCATAGATATTATAAGATAATTTGGCGGGGCACACAAAAGATTAGGCCAGCTGACAATTAGAATCGTTTGTAACCTAACCTCAAAAAGCACTTTTATAGTCTATCTCTCTCGCAGATATTAAATTTTCTCTCTTCCCCAAAAAAGACCGCAACCTCTTACGGAGCCAATATAGGCGTGTCCCTATCCATTCTTATAATATCTATGTTCATGTATTGTGGTTTAAGTTGGCTCTACTGGGCCCATATTTTTGGTGGTTACTGAGTTTCATCACTTGTATATTAAATTTACTAAATAAGCCTTGGACTATTATTTTTTCATCGTTGGACTTTGATTTAATTATAAATAGTTTACGAAACATCTACCCAGGTACACTTTCAGGGCTTAGAACCGGTTATACCGTAACATTGAACGATTAATAGCCAACTACTTTCTATAACGTAGTTCTTATCATGATAGTTAATACTCAAGCCATTATTTTATTCCACAAAATGTTTTGTGTTTCTTATACTATGCATATTCAGATATTATAAATAAAATTACCTAGTCACTCAAATAATATTTAGCTCATTAATTTGTTAAAAAATATTCACAAAAGATCAATTATGTGTTTGGAAAGTTTTTGTTTTTACTAATATCTGACGGTGGCTACATAAATCGGTACAAAATAATAATTTCAAAACGTTAAAACTTAATTTAGTTATCAAGTGAATAAAAAAAATTTATAGAAAATTATGGTATATCATTTTTAAGATCTAAAAACAAAATAAAATATTAATAATATTTTTTTTTGATTTTTAACAAACTACCGAAAAAAAATGTTATTTCAAACGTTTAACAACCTGATGTACTATATATATGTATCACATATAATTGAGTTGACTCGAAGAATCGATTCTTTTTAGTGAATCGAGTGAATTGAATCAGTATATCGCAAATCAGCGCTCGGCAATTCACTGCCAATATAGCAACATTGTATTGGGGCAACTGAACTATAAGCCTGTAAATAAGTTGAACCAATCAAGTCATCAATTTCAAAACTGAAATTATCGTCTTATCAATAAGCTCAGTGTAATATCATAGAATACTATTAACAGCTTATTTAATGATATGACTTAGAATATTCACATAATTTATTAATTATTTGTACTTAGAATAATTCGAACAGTTTAAATAAAGCATTTTAACCACAACTAGTAGTAATTATTTTACGACATCCATCTACATCCAAGTTTTGAACTAACTGAAATACGATCAAACGGTTGACACGCAACAGTGTATTCATATTTAAAATTTTAATACTTAAAAAATAAATAGTGAATACTAAATATTAATCTTAAAAACTTAATTTAGGTAAATTATATTATATTTGTACATTGCTAACTTAGGTATGATTACTGATAAAGTGATAACTGGAATAATTAATAATTAATTACAAATCAGTTGAAGAACGATATTTTAAAATTTAATTGATTCGATTCGAATCGTTAAGATTTAGGTTCAAACCATAACTTGGATAAGATATAATTTGACTTATCAATGGTGAATTGATGAATTAACTCATTTAAGTGAATTGAATTGAGTGAATTGATTCACTAAAGTGAGTCATAATTCCCATCTCTATAACTTACTGAAAACGGCTAGGTTGGAAGATGTTGGTGGTTAGTGCATGTATTATTGAAATGGAACAGAAAGCAGATGGTATATTTTGCTGTCCTTTGTTACTAGCGCTGTCCAGCGGATATTTATGGAACTAGAATACAATACGAGTTTTATCCACAGACACTTAGTCCGTGGTTCTAACGTTTCTTAACGTTTTTTAACGTATTTTCCATTATACGGGGTTTATTCTTTTATCTTAATGAATGGCTCTGGACTTATTACCATCTTAGCGCGAGTAATAAAATAGTCACGTTTCGAATACAAAATAAGTTTTTATACAACTAATAATTTTAATTATTCAATATTTTTTTATCATATTTAAAGAATGACCATGGTGTTGTTTAACGTTTTGCATTTCTTCCATAATAAATTATGAGATAGTTTATACATTGTAAACTTCAGAGTAATAAAAAAAACTCGCAAAAACTCTTGAAGAGTTGTAATGCCAATAAAGAAGAAGAGTATTAATACTGCTGCAGGTTATTATGCTGCATTTATTATAGTAACTATTACAATGATGAGTTTGGAAAGTTTATTTTTTATACAAAAATTTGACGTTAGCTATGTAGATCGTTACTAAATAATGATTACAAAACGTTAGAACTTCATTTAGTTATTGAGTCAATAAAGGAAATTTAAAGGAAATTATGGTATTTCATTTTTGAGAAGATGTAAAAAAAAAAGTGAAATAATAATAATATTTTTTTTAATGCTATAAACTGCCGTAAAATAAAATATTATTTTTTTTTCAAATGGTGTACAACCTGGTTTACTATACATATATATCACACATAAGTTACTGAACCTGAACACTACTAGGGTGGAGGGTATAGGAGGTTAGTGCATGTAATGTGTGAAAGGGACGGAACGCAGATGGCATAACTTGTTTTCCTTTATTACTAGTGATTACAATACGTGTTCGCTGAGACTGCGCTATAGTAGGGCCGGCGAGAGAACGCAAGTCGACGACGACCAAAACGCGTCACAGTCTGCGCATGTTCTCCTACCAACACGACACACCTGCCGTCACTGCATAGATTAAATTACTCTCTCTCTCTCTATATATATATATATATATATATATATATATATATATAACATATATATATAATTATTGAATTATCTAAATTATGTATGGTCATGTCGTGACGGCTGACACTAGCGGTAATGCACTTCGGTTGCCGATGGCCTAAGTAGTGGGAAAAATTAAACCATGAAATACTAGAGCGTTGTTATTTGTATGCGCGAACGTTTGCTGGGCTTACATTGGTAGAGTATTTGGTATAGTACGACGGTAGAGTTGGTACTCTACAGTTTCTAGCATAGTAATAAAGTGTTCCACCTTGGACTTTGGTATTTATAAACATATACATATACCTATATATTTATTTTATTCTCTGGATAACAAAAACTTCAAATAAAAAAAATAACAACAATTAATACAATTTTTAAAGTTACTTAAATAAAAAAAAAACCTTTGACCGGTTTAACCGAGTTAGAAGTCGTGCCATAGTGAGCTAAGTAAATGCAACGTTTTATGTATATTTAATTTTAGTCTTAAAAATATAATAATATAATTGTGAATTAATAATAAATCATAATCCATTAAAAATAACAAAATACGCGTGTGACTTGAGTTCTTATTGACGATATTTCTGTTGTCGAATTCAATTTTACGTTATACCTAGGTACATACCAAGCCGAGAATTATAACATAGTTTCATTAAGACACTTCTTCCAATAAAGCTGTCCAGCTCTGTAATTAATTATCTATAATATGTATTGTATAAATTCATATAGATTATATATGCCCTTGTTTGTTATGAATAAAAAAAAAAGTTTGAAAGCTTCAGTTGTCTTATGGACAATCTCGTTTGAGTTGACGATGTGGGGGGGAATTCGGATAAACGGTATAATAATTATACCGGTATATAATTATACACAATTATTGTGCTCCTTTTGATTTTTGATTAATTATTGTTTTAAATTTTATCAATAATATTTTTATGTAATTTTGATAGTGAGAATTTGGAAATCATTGTGAAGTGTCGTGTTCTAATGAGCCATGAGACGGAATACCATGTTAAAAATGTATATTAGTTAGATGACGTTACAATGATACAAAAGCAATTTAGACCGTATAGACATATGGCATTTCGTATCTATAGTAATTTTGTGTATTTTCCTGAACTTAAATCTTAGCCAGTAAATATTCAATCGGTATTATTCGTGTTATGTCGGTATTACACTGGATCGACATCAGTTGATTCGACATTTGCTACCGAATTCCGTTCGATTTTTACTTATCGATCGACAGAAATCCTGACCGATAAAAAGTCGGTAAACATCAAAGGAAACTGTCTTAACGACAACCGCACGATAGCCGAAGTTCAATGTGCGGTAAAATAAATAAATTAGTTTTTTTAAATGTCGAACGTAAAATGTCGAACGTATGTAATAATAATCTACAAATCGACAACACGTTCGACACGACACAGTATATTATCGATCGACTTTATGTCGATCCAGTGTAATACCGGCTTTACTGTTCAATACATGTTGTCAATCGACATAACTATATTATATCGATCGAAAACATCACACGAAAATATTAGTCAATCGAATGATGACAAACCGCAGTGTTCCCAAACCAAACGATCTCTGATCGTATTATTTGTACTGACATGTGATATTTTAACAAGTATC
Source organism: Sipha maydis (assembly GCA_034509805.1). Classification (NCBI taxonomy): domain Eukaryota; kingdom Metazoa; phylum Arthropoda; class Insecta; order Hemiptera; family Aphididae; genus Sipha; species Sipha maydis. The sequence goes on from JASXSY010001172.1 coordinate 24,160, forward strand.
CTTTTTAATGTTAAAATATCACATGTCAGTACAAATAATACGATCAGAGATCGTTTGGCTTGGGAACACTGCGGTTTTTCATCATTCGATTGACTAATATTTTCGTGTGATGTTTTCGATAGATATAGATATAAGATATAGATATCGATATAAGTATCCTTTTCAATAGAAACGATATAGAAAACATAAATTCTTAACGTTTATTAGTCCCGGGGGGTATTTGAGCCTTTGTTTGGTAAACTCAGTTCTCATACGTGTACAACATGGTTCTTAATAATAATAGACGCCTAAAGTTTTTGTAGTTTTTTTCCTTAAACCCTCATAATTTTCTTTTATTTTTTCTTTTATCTATTTATATTTTATTGTGAAGACAGGATTTATACAGTAAGACTGAAAGGTTTATCAACAAAACAGTTTACTGCGCACATGGTGCAGACGTTTTCTGATTTCAGTATTAGGTTGTATAAATGTTCACAAACATCTTGAACGTATTTTTTTTTCAAAACATTCTGTGATGTTTGAACGACGAGTACAATAAATGTTTAATACACCTATATATTAGTGGCCGTTAAAAGTAGAGGTTCGCAAAGGTCGATCGCCGTTCTTATACTTTCTTGGTCCCTTTCCATTGAATATCATTGCATAAACACCACGGCAATTTAGGTACCTATTACGTATTTGTTTTAATTTTCCTCTAATTTCTGGGTTCTGTGAAAAATGTAATTAGTAAATAGAAATAGGAAATAATAATGTAATAGGTCGGAACTGTTCGGTTATATTTGTCGATACCAGGTATCGTGATTCACGATTCGTGAATGAACTCGACCTGTGCAACACAACGTGGGAAGATGAAAGAACAATTTAAATTAACAATTGTTAGATTATTTAACTTTATTTATTAAAGACTATTAAAAATTGCTCGAGAGTTATACAGTAGGTTTACTCATAATTAATGCTGTACATAGACTGATTGTGTTACACCGGAGGTGTCAGATGTCCATCTGAAATGCTCACTTAGCATTAACCCCGTTACTGCCTGAATAATATGAACGTAATAACAATAAAAATAATAATAATGTTATGGTGTTCATAACAATAATACCATATTGTGTTTAGTACCTACTCAATAGATCATATGAAATAATTCACTGATGAAGAACTGCTAAATGTTTTTGGTAATAAAATATAAAAGTAATAAGCCTACTCGTTAACGCAAAAAATATGATAATTTATTTTGATTAGTTAATACCATTGATTATAAATACTATAATAATATAAGTATTTATAATCAATGATAATCCTAACATGTTTAGTTATACTGTTTTTCTACTTATTTCGCATTTTCTTAGACCTATAAATTATTACGATTCGTTCTTTGAATATTTTAAGACCCCTTTGAATCTTATTCACAACGGAGATATTGTGTAATTTATCATAAATATTCAATTTTTTTTTTTTGTATTTGCTTGGCATGCTTATCTCATAAATAACGATAACTCGTGTTGTATAAAATAAAATAATATAGTATTATCAGTATAATACTATATACATTACAACCATATGCATTATATCATTAGTTATACGTAACTAATAATAAATCTGTAACAGTATGACTTGGATGTACGATTATTTTTTTCTTATCGATTATATTTATTTATAACCAATAAATTTAATAATCCTAATTTAATATTTTTTGATTAATTTATATAACTAAAAACTGTTTCTTAATAATAATTTTTTAATTTTTTTTTAGATTTGTGAGAACTAATGTTTTCTGACTTTTGAATTTCTTTTTTTATTGTACAATTGTGATGGCAGAAATTATTATTACGATTTCAATATTCTGATACACATATGCATTATCGAAAAGGTCTCGCCTTAACATTCGATCCACTTATTTGACTAAGATGCACATAAATGCACTGTAATAAAATACTAGTATTCAATAATCTATATATATAAAAGTCAACTTTTGTAAGTTGTGCGTTAATAACTCCAGAACTACTGCACCGATCGTCCTGAAATTTTGCACAGTGATTGCTCACGTTTTTATCGAAGTAATTGATAGCCTACTCCCCCACCTACACCCCCGCTGCATAATCTATAATATAAAAATGAATCGCAAAATGTGTTGGTTATCGAACTCCTCCGAAACAACTTGACCGATTTTCATGAAATTTTCTGTGTATATTTGGTAGGTCTGAGAATATGTTTAAGGCTAATTTAAAAAGGGAATTGACCACCCCCGGGAGGTACTCAAACAGAAATTTTGAGATTTACGATAGACATTTTTGTTTATAAATGGTTGCTATGGGGGTTATAAGATTTGAAAACAATATTTATTTATTAGTAATTGCCATTGGTAATATATGTATACAATTAATATAATAATTATTTGGTATTTTGTTATTTGTTAATTGGCTCTATAGTTAATTGCTAAATTTTGTTCCCAATTCAAAATCATTTTCCGATCAGGGACACTTGTTTGGATTTAAACCGAAGCGAGTCTCGATTACGAAACTACGTTGTTCACCGGACCCTTGCATGATGACGACTAAAATCCTTAAAATAGGTATAATAGGTAATATTATATTATTAACGAAAAGCATGGGGCACTTATGATAACTCCTATGTAAAGTTACTCTACAACTGAATCATTAGATACAATTTATGATAAATATTTAAAAGATTATTGATCATACTTCCAATTTCGTAAGAGATATTCTTGACTCATAGGAGCCCCATGTTTTTCGTTTTTTGTAATTCACAAGTTTTAAAAAAATTGTAACAGATATATAAGCATACATAGTATTTGGTTTGATTAAAATATTTTATTAATCGAAGAAAAATTGAAGTTGTTATATGAAAAACATGATAACCCATACGACCAAATATATAACTATCATAATTAGCTTAGTGCACACACATAAAATCAATTTGAATAGTTTCATTTTGGTGTAAAAAATTATTATAAAACTGTTTTGCGAAGTAGATTAGGACAGTGCATTCTTTGTCCCACGCACTCATGGTCTTGACTTGAGCCAATGGAATCCTTTTGTTTTTTTCATCCTCTGAGCTTATACATTGTCAGATAATAAAATACATAAGTTAATTCTACGTAAAATATCATTGTCAACATCACGTATACAGACATACAGTTGAGTTTCAACAACAGGAATTTTTTTCTTGTTCATAAGAAATCCCCATACACACTCAATACAATATTAGTGATGATAAATTGAATATAAAAATAATTGTACATGGGTAACTAAAAGTCGGATGTATAAGTAAATATTAAATTTTATCATTAGAACCGGTTGACTATCATAAATGAACATATGCAACTATGAATTATTATACAGTAAAATCAACAGTTGTGCCTTTATCTACGTTGTGTAACAAGTACAATAATATTGGTAGTATACGTTATTCGTTATATCTTTTTAACGTTACATTAACAATTTATTGCTGAAAATGTGAACATAATAAACGACTAAAAGTGGTAAAACCATAAGACCTAAAAACAAATGCTGTCAAACAATTTTATAGGAAGAATTCAAGACTTATTCTTATAACAACCCAAACGTTAAATTCTTATTTCATTATTATTTTTCTAAATAGTTATACTCTTATTGGATCTTAAAATGCAAATGGCATTGTAATTAATAATCGATTTAGGGTCTTACCAAAAGGTATAATAATTTTCGGTATTTTATATATTGTGTGAAACGAAATTATCCCAATATTAAGTGAAATGGAAGAATAAACAAAAACCTTACCTAACTTTACTATAAAAATATCATACTTAACGTACAAAAAAGTTTTCCATACCTACCATAATCCCTTCATCACAACATTTATAAACATAATACCATTTAGATTCTGAGTAAAGCGAGATATCAAAAGCGTAGGTAAGAGGAGTTGGGGGTTCAACCCCCCCCCAATTTACAAAATACCAGTTAGTAAATAAATAGGTAATAATAAAAATAATTATTACCTATATATATATATCAACCCTTCCATAAATAATTTATTCCGACGCTCTTGAGAGGAATGTATTGGTTTTACCTTGATGTGTATTTTTCTGCCTTTCTACACTTCGACAAGGATTGTATCGATTATTGAAAATGGGAATGGTTATTGAGTTATCTAGTTGGTGCACGCGGAATATCATATTTTTGAAATCCTCTAACGTTTTTCAATTGATCGAGAAAAACCGACGAACAATTATAAAGTTAACGGTAAAAATTATAGAATACCGGTATTGGGCAAAATCAAATATATTTATCTTTAATCGTATTATTTTATATCAGTGATTTCCAAGCGTTATCTATTGCGGCACATTAATGTTAAGCCCATTAGCGAATATCCTGGAGTGGGGGGCTTAGCGCCTCATAAGTGTTACAAGCCCCCTCAAAAATTATTGGCAAATGCCAAATTTTAAAAACACTTTATAATTGAAGACATATTTTTAAATTTTTTTATAATTATTTGTATTTAATATAAGCGTAGGTGTTTAAGACGCTATGTTTTTGCTCTTACAATAAGTCACTATACGGTTAAATTTACGTAAAAAAAAATATTAGACCCCCCCAACATTTTCAATGAATATTCGTTTATGGTTAAGCCACGCAAGCACTAAACCCGAAATAAGTGAAAAGAAAAAAACAAAATACCAATTTTATTTGAGCGCATACACTTTTACCGAACCGTTCGCCTGTTTCCAAATTCAACCGTTCAAACGTGTTTGAATTTATCGACCAAAAATTTGCGATATTATACTAATATAATCCAGTGATGTGTCGAAGCAATTATTTTGAGGCAGTCGCCCCTAGTGAAACATTTGTGTAGTAATTAGGAAGTTGGTACCGGCTTATTAATAACATTTTTTTAGGCTATAAATTATTATTAGGTATAGTAAATTTGGTCAGGTACCAGTTATCCAGTTAATACTTACATGTAGAAATTCATGTAGAGATATATTATCAATTTTTGAAGGGTGGGTGGGTAGTAAATATGCATGTTTGCCCCTTGCAAATAATCATGTCACCACTGATTTAGTCTAAAATTTGAATGTCTTGTAAAGTCGTCTTTGATAGCCTTTACAATAAAATCAAACGTAGATATATCTATATGAAAGCAATTATAACATTTGGATAGGTAATATTTTAAAACAGCGCACATATTTTGGAATTCGCCACTATCAACACGTTGTTACCAACGTTTATGCACCCAATATTTTTTCTGAGATTTAATAATTTCAATCTCTAATGAAGAATAACTCCATTCATCATCTAAAGAGCTATTATAGTCTATATTTTTAATTATAATTTAAAATACAATATTACTTATACAATTTACGCAACTAAACACTGTAATCGTCAATTTCCGATAAATTTATTTATTTATTATTGCAAAAAGCACAATGTGTGAAGTACATACTATTACGACACAATATAATCATCTGTTCAACTCAGGGGCGAACGAGGGGGGGGGGGGTAACCTCCCTTCCCCCGAAATAGCAGGTACAAAAAATAAATTATAGATCTTGTTTTATAATTGAAATTGAATTGACAAATTTTAATAATTAATTATTAATCTGTGATATGTAATATGTATAATATGTATAACGTGTATAGTATAAGTGCCTAAAATAAATAGTTAAAGTGTAATACAGTATGAATAATATTATATTAATGAACACCTACTCTAAATTTTTTCCTGCGTTCGCCCCTGGTTCAACTACTTAAGTTCGTAATGAAAATTCGGGTCAATAAACGAAGCAATATACGTAAAAATTGGGTCCGAATATATTTTGGTTCGTTCGGTCCATCCAGTTCGGGTTTAGTGTATGCGTATATCTTTAGGTATATTCAATTGCGGCATAGTATTGTGCACGACCATTGGAGCAAGGACAAAATGCTCTCTATTAGTACATTTAGACAAATAATGTAAAATGTTCACGGTATACGTTTCGGATAAACACTGTTTAAATTATAAACGGACTTGTCGCTTCGGTGGATGAGAGGTGCCTACTTCCCGGGCGCAAAAATAACGGTAAATTTAGTATATTTTATTTGCAAAAACTTCAACGCCTTTTGTACAAATTGAATCAATTTTGAAAATATAATCCAATAATAACAGTATTTTTAATTAAATTTATAATACTCAAGGTCGCAATATTTAGTTTATACTCTCAAATGTCATTTGTTTTCTCACAATAATTGTTTTAATAATAATCAAAATAATTTTTGATTTGAACAATTATTGTTCATTTTACAGTTGATTATATAATACAATGGGAATATATAATCAATAATAATATTAATAATCAATGATTTACGTATTTCGGTTTACAGAGGACAACTTGTCCTTGCATGCGTATTATATTTCGAATTCGGCGAATAAGTATCATGTGTGGTGCGTGTCAAGCCCTATTTTATAGTGAAGCCCGATTCAAAGTGTACACTACGGATTCAATAAGTGTGTACTACTAAATACTAACAAACAGTACTACTTTATAGATAGTAAATTTTAAAGTAAAATAACATTTCTTCATATTTGTAAATGGACACACGATTAAAAAATATGTAAAACTGGTGTGTAAATGTTATAAATGTGTGTAAATACACACGTAAATTTCCCGTCCGTCGTAGATAGCGCTGTGATCCGGCAGCGCTCGGTGGAATATTCATAACTACGTGTTTTTAAGGTTTATTTGTTGTTTTCACTTCACAGTAGACGCTCCTTAGTTCTTCGTTTGATTTCGGTTTTGGTTGCATGTGCAGTAGTAATCTGGTGAGTAATTTGTATATAATCATACCTTACTGAATATTTAAATGCTGATTAATATTGATACAACCGATGTCTCGGACGGATTTCGGTTTCTCATTCTGTAGTTGTGTATCAGATACCTTATGATAGGAATAATTGAATTATTTCAACAATCGAGAAATTAGTAATTGAAATATGATAATAACCATAATATTCAATCAATTAAATTAATCAAATTATTTACTCGCTTAAAAGAATCGAAACATTATTATAATGGAGATTATTCTCTTGATTAAAAAAATTAAAATTAATTTTTGCTTAAAAAACCTTTTAATAGTTGACATATTAATACAAATTTGAAAACTTCGTTTAAAAAAATGTATTGTAACTAATATTTTATTTTAATGATGTACCTTAAATATTTTATTAATACAAAACAAAATATTTACAATTAGGGCTATCACCTTTCTCGTTTCACATATGCGTAAACTGGTATACAAGTCATCGTAAAATGTATATACGAATGTTACGTTAACTAGAACGATGACTTTCCAACTTAATTAATTTAATATATTGTATCTTATCCCTAGACGTAAAATTTGATTTATGATTCAGTCTTTAAATCCTTTGGACATGCTCGTATTTTAGTATAGACACGATTATACACGATGCATAGTACTGGCTATTCGCACAAAAGTAAATATTGTTAATGAAACCGAGTGTACGATTGAATAGAAACACGTTGTATGTACTTTTTTTTTTTACTCGTGTGGCGGGTGTGTGTCCGAGATTATGACTAACAATCTCGGACCGCCTGGTTGGCAGAATTTTTATTGGGACACCCGTAGGTTTCTGCCATGTTGTATGTACTAACAACAACTAACGAAATGCTATTGACGCATCGTGTAAACCACGCATATCAAGGGCTTACCAAGACTTTTTACTAATATCCAATTTTTTTTATTATTAATCAGTGTTTACTGGCCTGTAGGCATGCACATCAAGGGGTGCCGGATGTGCCAGGACATCCTCTAAACTATTGTAATTGGGGTAAAATATAAATTAAATTCGATTATTATTTGTTTTTAGATTACGGTATAATTTATTATATATATTTTATTTTGCTACGGCTAAAAAAAAAGTGTTATTTAAACCTGTGTGGCTCTCTGGATATCATGGTTGTGTAACTTCTTAAAAATATGGCTCTTTTCTACGAAAATGTTATCTACCCCGGGTATTTATTATACATGTACAGTAATTAAATTTATCTCTCTTAATTTCGTTTGGTAATTACATTTGAAAGGGATAATTGTTGTATTCTATATTGCTTAATCTATAGAGTAGGTCGAAAGAAATTGTCATTTCTAAGGTTCGGAAGTTGTAGGAATATTTTGCCTTTTTTAGCTCCTACAACTTCCTAGCCCTAGTCATTACTATATGGTTTATTGTTTGAAAAATTAGTCCAAACTTATAACTTGAATATATCCCTATTTAATAATGTATAAAATGTCTTTAATAAAAATTCATAATAATGATGAGTTTACTATTGTTACAAATTAAATTATCTGATTTCTGCAGCAATGATTAAACTAATTTTCTGATATGTAACGATAGTGTGACAGTACAATGTTGAGAACCAATAGTTACAACAAGTGGGTATAAACAACGGGTCGCAGGGACTGACTATGAAATTTTTTTACTTTATCAAATGTAAATAAACATGTGTTATGTGTAAAGACCGGATTTAATCGCACTAAAAATATATCAAAATTGGAATGAAAATAATACAACAATTGCTTCAAAAAAAATACAAATTACATTATACAATTTATTCATAGAATATTACAAAATGTATAATTATTATTTATTTTCTTACAAACTGATATATTACAGATATATACAATTATATAATATATTACAGACATTTACAAATTATAGAATCAAAAAGTTTTTGAAAGTATTAAATAATTAAAATATATTATTTTTCTAAATTAAAATTTATAATTATGTACATTTCTAAATTGTGTTCCTTAAAATTATGCTGTCGGTTACTTAGAATGTATTTATATAAAAAAAATAATCTTTCCACATCCACACTAGTTATTGGCGCATATCTAAAACAATTTAAAAAATATGGTGTTATGTTTATATCTAAATTAACATTTAAATTACCTGCATCACCTCAGAGTTCTAACTATATTAAATCCATCTTTATTGTCTAATACATAAATAAATTTATCTTTTATTATTTTTTCATAGGGACCGGGAATATTTATTTATATATTTTTAATTTCAGTAAATATATTTAAACTATTGAGTAGTTGACTGTTTGATTCTTCTAAATGTGTGAGTTTAGTGGTTAAATCGGATATTATATCTTTAGATTTGTTATATGGAGCAATAGGACGATATTTTATTTCATAAGCTTGATTTTATTTTAGGCATGATAGTTATAGATACATGAAAACATAAGAACAAGTTAGTACAATTACACGAAAGCAACTGATACTAACAATTTAATATTTGTCTTTTTCAATATACAGACTAATAATCTGTAATCGTAACGGTAAATTATTGATATTGGTATCATTAATGACACATAGAAGTCCATATCGCCACGTATATCTATATTTATATTACACTTTTATACTTCTTAGATCAAACAATCTAATCAATAATGAAAATCTACAATAAAGTTATAACTTTTATACAAAAGAATTAGTTATGAAATATTGATTTGTACATTTAATTACGGAAAATAAACAAAATTTCAAAAAATTGCAATAAATTGCAACATAAAATTAAATAGAAAGACTGTAATTAACAGATATTGTGTACATATTTGATCAGATTCGAATTATTTGATAATACAAATAAGTTGCAATATCAATTAAATCCGGTCTTTAGTTTTGTGAAAGCATGGTATTGAGCGATTAAACATATTGTTAAATGTTATATTAAACTGTTTCTATTTGTGACATGAATATACAGTAATTTTTGATGTGTTTTATGCTTCCTGTGACCTGAATTTTATTGTTACATTGGTGTTTTTTAATACTACAATATATATATATTTTTATTTTGTAATTATTTATGTACACTGGCATACCAGTGTTATTTCAGATTTTCTATGCTGGAGTGATATCGTTAATTTTCGGGGTGTTATGTGGTATGCCATAGGAGTAAATACTTATTAAATTAACACATTTATTCGGTGAGGGGGTTATATATTTTTCTTCAGTTGGCTAATCCCCCCTCCCGAATCACTCCTTCAAGTGCAATAAGACATGAATAAAAATAGTTTATGGGCGCACGTGACTACGAGACCGGACGTTCGTACTGGAGTTCGAGGTCTGACCATTGGAAGTATTGGTCTCTTGGTCACGGCACAGGCAGTAGTTGCGTAAAAATACATATTCTGGCAGAACCTCCTCTCATATTACAGAAACATCTTTGTAGTTACCTACTGTATAGTAATTTTAAGCGTAACAAAATGCTAACAATAGGAGACGGATTGAACCCCGGCCTCTTTATCTACGCTACTATAAAACACATTTCTCCATGTAAATTATACCAAGCTTTTAGCTAACGTAAAATGTTATTTGATAATTGTGATGCAACTACAATGTCATATAATTATAAAAAAATATGGTAACTTATACTCATGTTATCTATGTTAAAATTAATACCTATTCAAATTTAAAGTCGTACGAAAACTGATCAGTATTTAGAACGTCCAATAAAGTCGACTCATCAACTCTTTTATATTTTAACCTAAAACAAATGTATTTCATAATCAACGGTAAAGTTTATTATTGTTAAATGTATGGAGAACGAGTTGGAGAATTAATATTATTTATGTTAATCTATTGATAAGAAAATTCAATAATTATTGGTTAATTATTCGGTAAACTGTTATTAAGATTCTTAATATAGCCACATGTATCGCAACTAATTGCATCGTGTATGGCGCCCTTAAAATTCGTAAGATTCGTAGAGTCGTCGAGTCGTAACGGTATTTAAAATTGAAACGTTGGTAGAACTGAGTCATTGAGTCTCCGAATCTTCAAACACTGAGGAGTCAACTCGTGCAGTTCACTTAAAAGAGTCGACTTGTTTAGTTCACCAACTCATGAACTAACATCACTACTATAATATGAATTTATTTAATTTTGTTATAATTTGACATGAACTGTTTTGAATTAATATATATATGTATTCGGACTACATTTTTTTATTTTAATATTTTTTTGTAATCTTCAATTATATATTCAGTACAATTACAAAATATGTCTAGTACTTAAAAATTTAGAAATTATTGTTAATTTTTTCCTATTTTAGGTAATTTTTTTTTTTTTATTAAATATTTTTGTTTAAATGCTAATTTGAGTGATTTTTAATATATGTTTTTAAGTGCCTTTTTAAAGGTTTATTTTTAAATTTCAGACTGATAAGTGATAAGACTCTTTGTAACTTCAATTTTTTCAATGTTTATTCCTCTGTGATGAACTGTCAATGCCTATCCATTATTTTATTATCTTTGTTATGAACCATTGACATAATATAAATAATAACCCACCTTTATCATAACATTTGGAGGGAAGCGAGAATTAAAATATACGACAACTATTCGCTAGATATAATAATTTAATAGGTGTACAATGTATCTATTAAAAGATGTTAATAACGCTATGTTTGTTTTACAGTTAAAGTCACTATGGATCCAACTGATGGTAGAGCTAGAGGCAGAGGGAGAGGCTTAGCTCGTGGGCAATCTCAGCCAGTGAGACAATCAGCAAATCTGCAAGGGCCACCAACTCAACCTGGAAATCCAAGATTTGCAGGACCTCGACCTACACAATCTCGACCTGTAGGTATAAATATGCCACGAGTACCTGGACCAAAAAGACCAAGGTTTCCTGTTTCCTCTTCAAGTTCAACATCTGCTGAAGTAATAAATATATTTGTAATTTTAAATTTTATTCGGAAATGTTTTTATTTATGTAATCTTATTTTTTAGGTTGAACAAGTAACAAGTAAACTCGGCATATTGGGATCAGGAGGTACAGAGTAATATTTTATAACATTAATTATCTGTTTGTGGTGTAAAACTGTACTTGTTTAGTATTTTATATTATTTACTAAATTATTTATGTATTTATATTATTTACTAAATTATTTATGTATATAATATATTATGGTTTGCTAATATAAATATATTACATTAATATAATTAATGCAATCAAAAAATTTCAGAATAGGTGACATTATTCTGTTAAATCATAATATATAAACATATGAGACAAATTTTTTATAGTGACTAATAATAAAGTTTAAATTGTTTATTAGTGAAATTATTTTCTATTTAGTATTATAGGTACTTGGTTTTTAAACTTTTTATTAAAATTATAGTGAATTTTAAATCTTGACCTTTTTAAAAATTATTTTATTTTAATGAAAATGTCTAACAAGTTTAAACATAAAAAAATATATATATTACTTTAATTTTTTGATATTTGTATTTTTTCAATATATTAATTTTCTGTTTAGATAGTACACAATTACCAATCGGTCGTGGAGCAGTTCGGGGCCGGCAACCAATAGTTACTACTGAATACTATAGGGCACCAAGACCAGAATCATCTAAAAGTGTAACTGGAAAACAAGGTATGGTTTAAACAAAAATATGAATTATTAAATATTAACTCTTATATGTGAATTGTATATTGTAATGAATAACTGTATTTGGTTTTAGTTTTTTATTAATTTTAAGTTAATTGTAAAATAATAAATTGTAAAAGCTGTAATTAGGGCTGTGGTTTTTAAGGAAATAGTCATTATTATATTTTAATATATTTATGTATAATAATGTTCTTGTTCATCCTAATCAATCTTGTAATTTATATTGTATAAAATAAAACAAACGATTATCTTCCGTACACTAAACTCACTTTGTATTGAAATTATCTCAAATAGTTTAATAGTTATAATTAGGGCTCGGATTCATATGTAAATACATATTTTTACAGTGACATGACAAATTCATTTAGGTAAGTGATGAATTAGTTTCTAGTGATTTTTTATTAAAATGGAACTATATTTGGTTTCACTTATTTTACATATTGTTCAATAATTCCATTTTTTCCTACGTATTTAGAAAATTTGTTAGATTTTTTATACACAATTGTACTTCTAAAATGTATTTTCTTATTGGTATTTCCTCCTTTATCCAAACTATTGTAGAAGAAACAGTAAAAAAAAAAAATTGAAAAAGTACAAGGATAATTGGCGAAATTATAAATACCAAAGTAAAAAATATTCTATAAAAGAATTCTGGTTTTGCACACATGAAAGTTTGCAAGTTTTGCACAAACTATCAAAAATATTCCCACTGGTTGTTTTTGTGAAGTTTCATTGGAAGTAGAACTTAATCCTTCAGACATGTTCAAAATGCAATACTGTCATACACTAACATCAGTGGAAGTCTAAAGATCATTTAGTCTTTATAAGGCACTTTTACGACCAAATAGAAGATATTTTGAATTTGAAAATTTAAAAATGCATGTTATCAAAAAGTAGTTTTTTAGTACATATTTATGTATATAGTTTGGAAGCATAAATACATATAAAGCTGAGTCCTAATTATAATTATAGAAAATATATACTTAATGATTTTATTAAATCAATTACTTCTGAATATTATGTTTTTTCCTCACATTGTCTGTTTGGTAATTCTGAGTACTGTGCATAAATAGTCATTTAATATATAATTCAATATTATATGAATAAATTATTAAAAATAAATATAAATGTTGTATAGAATATAATTTACTGATTACTTATTTCTCAGGATCCACAGGACAACCAGTATCATTGCTATCAAATTATTTTCCAATCAAAACTTATACAAATTGGACTTTATATCAATACCGTGTTGATTTTAGTCCTGTAGAAGATAAAACCATAATTCGACGAGGTTTGATAAGCAATCATAAGGATTTCTTTGGGGCCTATATATTTGATGGCACAATGTTATTTAGCAGTAAAAAATATAAACCCGATGTAAGTCTTTTTAATATTTTTAAAATATATTTATATGATTATAAATACAGCTTTGTTAATTCAACTTAAGAATAAATTAAAATAATATGTATTTTATGTATCTATGTATTTTTTTTATTAGAAATTTGAACTCACATCAAAACGTAATTCAGATGGAAAAATAATCATTATAACTATAACATTTACTTCTATAATTGAACCGGGTGATTATGCATATATCCAAGTTTTCAATTTATTGTTGCGAAATTGTCTTAGAAATTTAGAGTTAAAATTAGTTGGAAGAAATTACTATGATCCAGAGGCCAAAGTAATTATAGAATTTTTATTAAAGATCTTTTAATTTTATATAAATTTAAAATAATCTTTAATTAATCTAAGAGCTTAGACAAGTTTGGACTTGTCGTTATATTTTCCATGTATGTATATTGATATTTCTCTACAGCACTTATAATATTTTGTATATGGTATTCAAATATTATTTTTGATTATTAGAATATCATTTTAGAAATACTTATTGTTTTACATGTTCCTAATATATTCTTAATTTTAGATTCGCATAGAAAATTTAAGACTTCAACTTTGGCCTGGTTATGAGACAACAATTGGGATGTTTGATAGTGGACTATTACTCCGCTCAGAAATATCTACTAAAGTAATGCGCGAGGAAACTGTTTATGATATTCTTCAAGAGTACATAAAAAGGAGTCGAAATGACGAGGATTGGTTTGTAAGTAATTGTTAATTATACCAATATATTATTCAGTAAAAATGAAATGTAAATGTTATGGTTATGTATGCTAATGGATAGATAATTTATTATACTACACTATGTATTTAAGATGTGATTTGATTGTCATGTCAAATATTTTTCTTAAAGTGGTGGGTGAAAAATTAGAATGAAACCAGTCAAATAATTTAATTTAATTTAATTATTTATAGGTGCTTAAAGTTAAGCACAGATAATATGTTGTTTAATAAATTAAGAAAAAAATATTAATATGAGATTATAGTTTCATACTTCCTTGTTTCAATAAAAAAATAAATATTTTATGTCGAATATGACATCGATGCTTTCAGAATAAGTTGTTATCTGTGGAATATTATATAATGGGAACAATATTTGGTCACCTATTTTCGGTTTGCATTAGAAAATAATATTTATATAATTCATTTTTTATTATTAGTTGAAATTTCAAGCTGCTATACTTGGGACAACAGTTCTTACACGTTATAATAATCAAACTTACAAAATTGATGAAATTGATAATGTCAGCACCATTAATTCCACATTTAAAAAAAAAGATGGAACTGTTATGTCCTATGTAGATTATTACCATCAGGTATATTATTTTTGACTTATTATTTAACAGTTCTAATGAGTATTTAAGTATTATTCTAAATCAGCAGTTTATTTTTCAATTTTAGAAATGGAATATTCAACTTCAATACACTGGACAGCCCCTATTAATTTCTAAAAAAAGAAAGAAGTTCACTATAAATGGTTATGAAGAAGAATGTATATACTTAATACCTGAATTGTGTACTTTAACTGGGATTTCCCAAAACATGTGGTAAGTCATTCTGAACATATCAAGGTTAGAAGTTATTTACAAGTAAAATGAAAATTTACTGCTTAAAATGAGCTTCAGTTTATTAAAATATATAAAAATATGTATCAAAACTTATTATTGCAGTATACATGTTCTTTATTTTATCATAATTTAAGTTAATTTTTTTTTCCTTTAATAACTTAGTAAAAATTCTTTGCCCAAAACTTTATTTTTATAGTCAATAATGCATTACAACTTCATGGCCTATGAACAATTAGACTATATTAGCCTTTTTCATTATTTTAATTACATTATTTCACCTGATTAAAGTCAATCTTCATTCTAATTATGAATATGAAGTACAAAAATATCTTTTGTGTTTCTTCTTTTTAGGCTTATAGCAATCCATTCAGGTTCATTGCCACTTCTAAAAATGCCTTTCCACCTCTCCCTATCCAATGTTGCTCCCATATCTAACAATGGGTTGACTTTCTTTAGGTCTTTTTCTATTTTATCACACCATCTCTATCAAGGTCTGCCTCTTGGTCTTTTCCCCATTATCTTACTTTCCGTGACTCTAAATTAGCATGTCTTCAGTTCGCTGACATGACCTGCCCAGTCCAACCTCTTTTTGATTAAGAAATGTTGTAGACTTGGTTTATTGTAAATTTGTCATAGATTTTCATTGTTTCTTCTTTTACATTTTTCCAAGGCATTATTGTATACTGGTCCATATATTTCTCTCTCAAAGTTCTGCAATTTTTCTTCATCCCCTTGGGTGCTAAACCATGTCTTGTATGCATACGTCAATATGGGACACATATTTTTCATATTATATTATTAATTATTGTACACCTGAAATGAAATCAGGAAAAAATGTTGAGCGGGAAGATTTGAAAAAATTTAAAGTGTAAAATACTGATAAATAGCATGCTCTTTTACTCATTATATGACATATATACATATTATTTGCAAGTCACATGGGAAACACTGAAATAACTGTTACTTTTGTGGGTTCGGTAATTTTTTTTTTGATATTTTGTGGTTGGTGGGGATAAATCCCTCTTGTATTCATGCCTACTGTACACATAATTTATTTACTTAATTATTATTTTTTCTGCTTGATGGCTGGTTTTCAACCCTTATCTTATTTAATAGATCTTTTTTAAAAATATGTGTATTTGTTCAAGTATTATAAATATTTTTAATTATTTTTCATATATATTTAAAATTCATACCACATATTCATTAAATATTAACTATATATTTACTTATACTATTTATATTTTTATAAATTACAGTGACAATAGGATGATGATGAGAGAATTAGCAGAATTTACAAGAGTTAATCCTAAAGAAAGGATTATTAGATATAATAAATTCATGAATCGTCTCCTTACTACACCTAAGGTAAATAAATATTTATTAATTCATATAAATACTAACTTATTTACTTTTGATTTATTTTTCATAATATTTTAGTCTGCAGAACTGCTGAAAAATTGGAATTTGGAACCTGGTAAAAATCTGGTCAATATTAAAGGTCGTGTTTTACCACCTCAAAAAATTGCTTGTAATACACATTCAAGTTCCGCTGGAGAAAAATGTGATTGGTCAAACTTTGTACGTAGTTCTCCAATGTATACTACTGCTTTAATCAAACGTTGGGTTATTGTAACTCCACAAAATGTTGTTGCTGATGTACAGAAATTTTTAATTTCCCTTAAACGGGTATCAGAAGCAATGTCATTTTTTTTGCCTAAACCTGACATGTAAGTGTAGTTTACCTTTTACATTAAAAAGTTTTAATTTTTACTTTTATCATGTATAATTAGAATTTTACTTTTTAAATTCCATTATCAAATAATTTGATGCAGCATGTATTAATTGATTTAATTCAAGTATTTTTATTTTAATTTGTAGATGTCCTATTTCTAATACTTCAGCTAACACTTATTTTAATACATTGAATAAAATCATTAATGAAATGAATCCATCTTTTATTATGTGCATAATTCCATCAAATCGTGGTGATACTTATAGTTCAATTAAAAAACTATTATGTGTTAGTAGAGCAGGTAATTACAGTGCAATAAATTTAATGTTATATATAGTTGATTTTAGTATAAATGTTAATAATAAAAATATTTTTAATATTAGAATTTAAATTTTGTGTTACTTGTTTCTGAAATTAGTTCCTATAATTAGTTCTAAATGATAGTTCCTTAACATTAAATTATTTTACAATATTTTATCACGAGAATATTTATTTTCAGTTCCATCGCAAGTAATTGTTTTAAGGGTTGTACAAAACAATAATTTATCAGTTGTTACAAAGATTGCTATTCAGATTAACAGTAAGCTTGGATGTGCTCCATGGCTGGTTCCAATTCCCAGAAAAGTATTAGATTCTAATTATAAATTTAATATGTTATATGTAATTACTTTGATATTTTTCAGAAAATGTTGATTATAGGATTTGATGTTTGTCATGATAAACAAAATAAAAATAAGTCGTATGGTGCTTTAGTAGCTTCTATTGATGATGATCATAGTAAATACTACAGCTGTGTATCAGAGCATGTTAGTGGAGAGGAACTATCAAATTTTTTTGTTTCAAACATGACAAGTAAGATGTTTTTTTATTTTTTCTTTCTATAAAATAATTTATGATGCACGATTTATTTTATAATAATCTGGTTTTAGAAATTTTATTTTGATAATTGAATAAACTAAACTTAATTGATTCAGAAAGTCAACCTATATTGTTTATTTTAGATAAAACCATATTTGCAGTTTTTTGCATGATATACATGCATTGTATCTCATTACATCTATAGTGCCTTTTGTTTGTAATTTGATCTGTTCATGACATTTTTAGCATCTGCTTATATAACCACATTTCAAAGGCTTCAATTTTTTCACGTTTTATTCTGTTACTGTCCAGGTTTCAACTCCATATAATACAGAGAAAATATAATACTTAAACATTTTTATTTAAGCACAAGACAAATTATGACATTTAAAATACCCTTGACATTTTTCAAAATGCTTCCCCTATTTTGATTCTACAATTTATTTCTTCAATTTTATTTATACCTATTTAATTATACTTCAATCTTCTTTATCGTCATTCTGAGGTACCTAAATTGTTGAACCTGCTCTATACATTTGTTTATAATTATTAAATGTCCTCCTAAGTTATGATCAATTTAATTACATTTGACTTAAGTTAATAATGTTTTTAATGAATCTATGAAGGTTGATCAAATATTGAAGTAAACCATAGTTTTCATGTTTTCATGTTATTCACAAAACAAATAATAGTTTGTTTTTTTTTTTTTGTTATTTTAGAAGTTTTACATGCATACAAATCTGCAAATAATGAGCTTCCTGGTAGTATTATTATTTATAGAGATGGTGTGGGTGATAGTCAATTATCATATGTGCATAAAATTGAACTTGTTAATATTAAGGTTAGTACTTATTTTCAATATTAATTCTTAATTTATACAATAGTTCAAGTTATGAATTTTTTATGGATTTAAAATTTAAAATGTATTTATGAATAATTGTAGAAAGGTAATCTATTTCTATTATTTTCCATAAAAATTGTTGAAAAACTAATCTAATTTAAATCTTTTTTTTATTCTTGTAGAAAGCGTGTAAAAATTTCTATGAGGACAAACCAGTTCAAATGGCATTTATTATTGTTAAAAAACGTATAAGTACAAGATTTTTCACCAATAGTCAAAATCCTCAAAATCCACCGCCAGGAACAGTGATTGATAGTGTTGTTACAGATCCTTCAATGTGAGTAATCAATATGCATCCCTATTTCATTTTTATAATAATTTATAATTTTCTGTAAAAAAAAAAATCAACATCTAAAATTTAAGTAAACTTCAATGTACCATATGGATAAGGTAAATTAAAAATATGTAGGAGTAGTAATACTGCATTTAAGTCTTAAATGGTAAAGTACAACCAAACAGTAGTACACATATTTCTTGATATATAACATTAAAAATATATAATAGTTTAACGCAAAAATAAGTGATGTCCAAGGAAACCAAAGTTGGAAAATGTTGTTCTTGGCAGCAAATAGAATAATCTTATTAGTTATGACTAATTATAAGTTAATCGATGACTTTCTGGAAATTGTTATTGTCCACAATACTTTATGGTTTCCATTGAATTTATCGATTTAATTTATTTAAATGTCTTCTACAGTTTCAGAGTTATGGTTGAACACACATATAAAAATATTCACAACAAAATATGAATTCTATAAACTATAATTGCACCTCTTATATTTTCAGTAAATTTGATATAACACAGGTGTATATAATTTATTTTATTTATACTTTTATGTATATATTTTTTATTCTAGAGAAACAATAGACTAATTATATTTTTTAAAGAAGTAAAAACTCCGTGGCATTAATTTTAACAACTATAAATGACTACCTTTGATAATAAAAACTATAACAAATATAATTAACATTTAGTTTTATCATAAATGACTTCTATTTGGTTTTGTATGATTATAGTAAATTAATATTATATTTGAATGCTTGACAGGTATGATTTTTACCTCATTTCACAACATGTAGGCCAAGGTACGGTTACACCAACTCATTATAATGTGATTGAGGATACTCTTAAAGATTGGTCTCCTGATAAAATGCAACAAATTACTTACAAATTGACACATATGTACTTCAATTGGTCGGTTAGTGATTGCTTATTTATTAATATAATGATTATAAATAGTATTAATATGATGGGCGACAATATTAATCAAAAAAATAATTTATTGTTTTACATTGTACTTAGGGTACTGTGCGGGTTCCTTCACTGTGTCAATATGCACACAAACTGGCTTTTTTCGCGTCACAAATTTTAAGAAGTTCACCAAACACTGGATTAAACCATCTTCTTTACTTTTTGTAAAGTCTTACACAGTTGTTTTTTATTTGTTCATTATTGTATTTTAAAATATACTTTTTCACTTTACTACAAGGTAATATATTTATAATAAATAAATATTGCTGTTAAGTTGATATTTATCAGAACTATAGTTAGAATTAAAATTAATTTGAAATATCAAAAAAAATATCTGATAATCAAAAAATCAAATGTCTCTAGCAAGAAAATAATCTACAGAAACAGGTGTGTTCAACTATGTTTGATGTGTTCATATTTGCAATTAATATATAATATAATATTATATATATATATATACATACACATATACACAATTACATTTATTAGTTAATAAGATTGTAAAAGTACAAATTTAAATATTAATGAATGTTTTTTTAATTTAATTTTTTTTTTATTTGATAACTAATTTCATCAAGAATAATTGTGCATTTTTTTCAAACTATTTTTCATATTATTGTACTTTTATTTTGATATAATTTTTCTTTTATTATTAAGTTTATGGTATTGCATGCTCTTATTATTGTTAACTGTCTGACATGAGCTTACATATAATAAATTCTTGATTAATTTATGATCTGTGTTTCCACAAATATATATATATATATATATACACAAACCTAAATTATTCTTATCCATATTTAAATTTATCATTATCTGTACAACCCAAATATTTATCAACCTCATTAAAATTGTTATTAATTATCCATCTTATCTTTGTCCAGCTTTGTACATCGTTCGACCAGTCCGCAACGACTGCTTTATCCATCGCCTGCGAGTACGCCGTTGCCACCTCGCGATGGGTATAAAAGGGCAAAGCACAGGTCGAACCGATACCATTCACTGCCTTTTCGGCGCCGGAGCAAGACCTACCCAGGCAGACCTGCACGGCTCAAAAGGCAGTCTCCTTCCCGGACTCAACGTGCGGTATATATCCAATCCATGGTGCAATAATCAGAGTTATTCCGGCATTGTATCCGATTGATATATAAAAGACCTCCATAATACAATAGTCGGAGTAATTCTGGCATTGTATTGTCTTATACCACATACTTGAGTCCCATTAGTTATTAGTAAAATCATACCGTGTTTTATTTTCCGAATAACTTTCTTTTTCTTTTCAAACAATAAAAAGGTACTTTTTCCGATATCAACCGTGTCTTTTAGTTATTTCAACCCAAACCATCAAATCAATCGTTCTACGAACCTCAGGTGTCATCATTTATGGTCCTTCGAGCCGGATCACATTAAAAGAAAACCGCAGCCACACTCAACGAAATATCTAGGTAAAATTGAAAATAAGTTAGATTAAACTAACAAATACTTTGTTAACATACGTTCTACAAACTATTTACTGATATCACAATTTAATTTTTGTCAAATCAACCATTATCCTGTCAGTTTATTTTAGAAAATCTTTAGGTAGGATTAATGAAATTATTGTTAACATTAACAAACTTCCTAGTTGATGTTACTAACCTAATGTAATACTGTATTGGTAGAATCTAACAAACTCATAGGTAGGATTAATGAAATTGTTAGCATAACCAGTCATACCTTATTAATAATTACTGAACCGGTTGTTAAATTAACAAACTTCTTTATTATTGTTAGCCACTTATCAAAGATAATACAAAAGGTAAATTCAATAAAATAATTGTTGATTATACAAATCTGTACCATAGCCAGAAAAAAATTCGGGGGGGGGGGGGGGGGGGGGTTGCCCATAGTTCCTCTCCCTTCCTATGGTACTGATTCAAATTATAGTTAAATATTAAGAAAAATTAAACTATGTAAAACAAAATTCTTCTTGTGTAAATCAAAAGTGTTTATTCCCTCAATTAAGTTAAAGCTGCTTTTAAAGGTCTATTATGATGATAGGCATGATAATATATAAAAATTTACACCATAGATTATTTGGTGGTAAAATAAAACAAAGGAAGTATAGTTCACCAATTGTTCAAAAAATATATATTTTAGTTATTAGTAATTAATCTAATAATATGTGATAAATTGTTACAAAATAATATTACTACACTCAAAAAAATTATATAACAAATTTATTTAGATTTATTTATTTTAGATTCTGAACGGAGTAAAATATAGGTAGGTTCTTATAAATGATCATTAAGTGTTGTTTACGCTGAATATGTTTATGTTGTGTTTTGTGTTATCATTTTCGTGCGATGCATAGCGGTGCGTTGCGTATCTGTGGCTATGTCGGCGGTGGCGATAAGCCTCCGTGTGCGACCAGCAGGCTACGTAATCGTATTGTTATCATCGTGCGTAAATGTTCGTTATTTCACGTTTTCGAGAGGTTCGGTTATGTTTTTCTTTTAATGTTTAGTCATGCTCTCAGTGCCACAAAGTTTCTTAAGTTCTCGTGTTTCAGTTTTAGTGTGGTGGCACTGAGACATTTATCTTTATTGTGGTGTCCGGCGGCCAGAGCTTTCGTGGTGAATGTCGTCGGCACCACTTCGCTCTCGTCGTTGTGTCTTCGTGTTGTGCACATCTAGTTCCGGTGATCGTCTGCAGTCTATTTCTTGTGGAAACCACGTTGTCTTGTGTTGTGTTTCCTGTTTTGGCCGTCTGGTAAATATCGTTCTAGCAACTGTTTTGTTGCATTGGTTTAATTGTTTCGGTTTTTTAGGCATATCTACCAGCGGTCATCGTGAGTAACGTGGTTTTGAAGTGTGTTGTGTTCTTGGCTGCAGACACGTGAATTTGTCGTCCGTCTGTGACTGTGCTTGAGTGGTTGCACGCAGCGAGGCCTGTGCTTCATAATTTGTTTGTATTTGTTTAGTTTTATTGTAAAAGCACATTCCTCGTTGTGGTCGCGTGGATGCAATCCGCCATTCAACGCAGTCACCTGTTGTGAGTATTGGTCGACCATATTTGTTTCGTTGTGTGTAAAGGCCGACGGGCCTAGCCTTCAAGGGCTCACTATTCCGTATCGCCGCATAGGCTAATTAGTTATTTAGTATTATTATTACTTGGTGTGTGCCGTGTGGGCCACACGTTTGATTTTTATTTATATTTATTTTAGTTGTGCCACTGTAGGGCCAACATTGTTTTTATATATTATATTTATTTATTTATTGTGTGCCGTGTGGGCCTCATCTATATTATTATTATATTTATTTTATTTGTTTATTATACAGTCCACTTCTATTATATTTTACTTATTTAATTTATTATTTTATACAACCGGCATTTAGGCGAACAAGCCAGCCCTATATCATTTAAAGGCACTTGCCGCGCACCAAGTGTAGTGTTTACAAATGAAAGAATAAAAATATAAAAAATAGAAATATGGCACTTCTTAATACATGAATTCTAACAATTATGATTTGCATCTAATTCTGAGCAAATTTGATTTACCAAACTGCATTTTTTATCATATTTAGTATGAATCTCATAAAAATAATTTTGCAAAAATAGCCAAACATTACTTGATTCGGTAGGATATTCAAGATTAAATACATGGAATAGCTTAAAACAAATATCGACGGCTTTTAAAGCAGAAAATAATTTGTATTTAACATCGTCAAAATATACTAATATTTGTTTAGGATCTAATAAAGTGCCGACCACTAGTATACATGGTTGTATATTATTTTCTTGTTTTTTGAGTTTTGATATGATTACTTCCAATTCCATTGGAGAAGATGCTTCTATGATAAAAGTGTTTTGTGAATCTTTAATAGAATATTTTATGAAAGATTTTTTCCCATTCTCATCTCTGGTTATTTTTTTTAAAGTAGGTATAAACAACGAATGCATCAAATAAATTATAGCTAAGTTCTTCACATCTAAAACAATAAACATATGTCTATGTTGATTACTTTGTATACTAAAATTGTAATAACATAGGAAAAAGGCTTGTAAGCCTTTATATGGAAGATACTGTGATGATCAAATTTTGGATAAGCTTTAAAAATAGAACTGAAGTGCATAGACGCAAATAGCCCAATTTTTTGAGGGGGACTAATTTCCATCCTGGCCTCCTATCATTATATTTTAGTATTGATTTTACAATGATGTGTTTTTTTTTTTTTTTTTTGTGTCTGTCGACACGATTTGGGGCAGTAAAAATGCTTCGATTGCCTTATGTAGCAACTTTTCTGGAAGAAAAGTGAATCTATTTGGTACTTTGGGGGTCAAAAGTAAAAAATTTCCAATATTTTTTAAATGCGACGGGAATAACCATAAAAAAAATTGGGAAAAACGGGAGTTTTTACGCAAAACCAGTTTTCGACATAATCAAATTTTTTATTTTGCTATAACTCAAAAACTAATCGATGTAAATACTTGAAATTTTCACCAAATGTTTAGATTAGCGTTCTCTATACACCATTAAATTTTCACTTGACTTTTATTAAGCTATTTATAGACAATTGAAATTTTCAATTTTTTTAAGTATTTTTTTTTTTAAATAACGATAAAATTTTTTTGGCTGCCCAGAAAATCTTGAAAATTTAATACAAGGTTTCTTATAAGTTGTTCCTTAACTGATAAAAAAAAAATCTAAAATCGTAAGTCACAACTTTTTTTTATAAGTGCTCAAAGTTCCAATTTATACGAAATATGTAAAAATCACGATAATTTGCAAGTTATTTTGTAGATAAAAATTCATAAAATTTTTTCTGTTCATACTTAAGGTTCAAAATTTTAACACTAGGTTATCTATAAGCTGCTCTTCAAAAATCTTTAAAAAAATTTCTACCGGAATTAGAGGAAAAAATTTTATGACTGTTTGAAATTTAAATATTTACGAAATTGCATAAAATAGCGATTTATTCTCAAACGATTTTAAATATTTTTTATAATTCAAAAAGTATAAGTCACAGATTTTTGAAATTTCTACCAGCTGTTAAGATTGGTATTTCCTTTATGTCATATTTTTTTCAAAATATTATATTGATTTTTAAGCCACTTATAGGCATTTAAAATATTCGATTTTTTTACATTTTTTTTTTATAATCGGTGATAAAAAAAAATTGGCTCCAACAAAATACTTGAAAATTTAATAGAAGATTCCACAGAAGTAGTTCTTAAAGTCATTCAAAAATTATTAAAATCCATAGGCACAATTTTTTTTTATAAGCGTTTGAACAGCGAATATTGACAAAAACTTACATGTAAAATATAATATAATGTATAATATTCTAGTCCGACAAAGATATTGGTTTTTTTTAAAAATGCTCTAACTCAAAAATGAAAAACCGCAA
Source organism: Sipha maydis (assembly GCA_034509805.1). NCBI lineage: Eukaryota > Metazoa > Arthropoda > Insecta > Hemiptera > Aphididae > Sipha > Sipha maydis. The sequence goes on from JASXSY010001172.1 coordinate 49,724, forward strand.
CAACTTGAAATTTTCACCAAATCTTTATATTGACGTTCTCTATCCATGGTTAAGATTTCAAAGTATTTTGACATATTTTGACTTATTTATAGACAATTTAAATTTTCGATTTTTGTTAAATTTTTGTTTTTAAACATCTATAAAATGTAATTGGTTGAGCGAAAACTCTTGAAAATTTTATACTAGGTTTATAATAAGTTAAACTTATCGTAACTAAAAAATATCGGTGATCGGTTAACTCAATTTTTTTTTATAAGCCCTTAATGCTCAAATTTGTATAAAATGTGTAAAAATCACGATAATTTGCAAGTTATTTTGTAGATAAAAATTCATAAAATTTTTTTTGTTCATACTTAAGGTTCAAAATTTTAACACTAGGTTATCTATGAGCTACTCTTCAAAAATCTTTAAAAAAATTTCTACCGGACTAAGAGGAAAAAATTGTATGACTGTTTGAAATTTAAATATTTGTTATAATTCAAAAAGTATAAGTCGCAGATTTTTGAATTTTCTACCAGCTGTTAAGATTGGTATTTCTTTTATGCAATATTTTTTTCAAAATATTATATTGATTTTTAAGCCACTTATAGGCATTTAAAATATTCAATTTTTTTACATTTTATTTTTATAATCGATGATAAAAAAAATTTGGCTACTACAAAATACTTGAAAATTTAATCGAAGATTCCACAGAAGTAGTTCTTAATGTCATTCAAAAATTATTAAAATCCATAGGCACAATTTTTTTTTATAAGCGTTTGAACATCGAATATTGACATAAAATTACATGTAAAATATAATATAATGTAGAATGTTCTAGACTGACAAACTATATCGCTGTATGCAACTGCCAACCCATCCTAATTGAAAAATATATTTATCGTTTCAAAATAAAATATACTTTTTACAATGTTTATAAATAACAATGTATTATATCCTAGACAAACATATGAACTCCGTTCAGAATCGTTATTCGTATACAATGATATCTATCATTGCATTCAAATTTAACAAATCCATTATAATAATGACCTATCCTATAAGCGAGGTGCACTCCACCCCTAACTGTACAGCAGAGCGAGGCCCATCCGGTTCTTTTTTTTTTTTAATATTAATATATACTTAGTACTAATTACTAACTTTTGAATTAGGGTGACTTGGTAAAAATCTCCCTTTAATTGCACCAATGCTGAAGTGTTATTAATTATAACGAATAAAGTAATATTACTAAATAACTAAGGCACACTTACAGAGTGATTAAGAAAAACAATTATTATATCCATAGCCCAAAAATTAGAAAAATGAAAAGTTTAAATTTACTTATTCATTTAAACTTACCTTCGCATAAATTTGGAGATTCTCTTAACTTATTTAATAGTATTTTACTTGCATTATCTTTTATTCTTCCATCAAAAATATTCAATAGCAAAGATGATTTGCTTTCAAATTTTGCAGATAAGCTTTTAAAATTTGGGTACATGTGACTAAAATCTATCTCTACCTATACAGGGTGGTGCAGAGGAAACGCATGTTTTTCAATATTGAATTACTGGGACACAATGGGTTGAAAAAAATAAAAATAAATATTAAATGATAGGATTTTTAATGCCATTTTGAAATTACAAAGCATATTTAGGTTTGGAAAATAATGTCTTTGAGATGACGTCCTTCTTGCTGGATACAAATGTGGATCCTCTTCTGAAAATTACGAACGGCTCTCTCCAACATTTCATTCGGCACGGCTTCAATTTCCTGACGAATGGAATTCTTAAGGTCTTCGAGTGTGCGAGGCTTGTTGATGTACACTTTTGATTTTAAATATCCCCATAAAAAGAAGTCACATATCGACAGGTCGGGTGAGCGAGGGGGCCAGTGAACATCGCCAAATCTCGAAATCACATGTCCTGGAAACATTTGTCGAACCACTGCCATGGATGCTCTCGCCGTGTGAGCTGTGGCACCATCCTACTGAAACCAAATGTCTCTCATGTTCACTTGACGCCTTCCAAGTTCTGAACGAAGGAAGTTGTTTAACATGCAATTCCTTCTCCTTCAAAAAAATAGGGTCCAACAATCCCCAACTTTGAAATGCAGCACCACACTGTTACTTTTAAACTGTGCAGAGGTCTTTGGTGTAACTGTAGTGGGTTCTCAGATGCCCAATACCGACAGTTTTGAACATTGACGTAACCGTCCAGATGAAAATGTGCTTCATCACTCATGAAGACTGTAGCATCGGGATCTTCCGTAAACGTTTCATCCATTATGCGACAAAACTCTCTGCGCTGGACAAAATCCCCTTCATTAAGCTGCTGGACGATCATTATTTTGTACGGATGGAACTTGAGGTCATCATGTAAAATGCGGTGAAGCGAACGACGTGACATACCCATCGCTACTGCATGTCGTCTAGTCGATCGTCTAGGACTAGCAACCATTGCCGTTCTGACTCGGTCTACATTTTCCGGTGTACGAACTGAACGGGGAAGACCAGGTGGTTTCTTTTTCATCACAGAACCAGTACTTCTAAACGCTGCAACCCATCGGAGTACAGTATTTCGATCAGGCACTGCACCATGACGTCCAACTCTAAAATATTGACGAAAAATACGTTGCACTGTGACTACAGAATCATTGTTTCTAAAAAACTGCTCTACAACGAACACACGATGTTGTACGCTCCAACGCTCCATGGCGACTGAAACGGCATTGCATGGGCTATCTGCTAACATTCGTTCAAGGTCAATACTCCCTCCCGTCTCCGCGTACTAGCGGTTCGAAAAACATGCGTTTCCTCTGCACCACTCTGTACAATATAGAATATTATTTTTAAGTAACTTATTGGTTGGATATGTAAATAGATTTTAAGTTTTAAAAATGAATTTATAGTAAATATAATATAGACAGCAATTCTATTTATTTGAGTGATTTTTACATGATAATATACGTATTTACCAATTTATAGCCCAATGGTTTCGTAAAATGATTCCATTGTTTGAAGATGGATGCAGTGCTGGTATTCTTTATATACTGAAGCCTGAATATTGTTTTTTTCCAAACTGGCTCAATTTCAGGCCAAGATAAGTCCGTATTTTATAAAGTAGCACACAAATATTCAGCATCAGGTTCAATTTCTATGCAAAATATGTATTACTAATTAAAGTATTTATAAGAACTAACATAATTAAGTATCAAACAGATATAGCATATTAAAATTAATAAATACGAAAGTTCAAATTCTACTTTTCAGATAACATACGATTAAATATTATAATTTAAATAATAAATTGTATCATTAGAGTCATACCTATACATTTTTAAATCATTATTATTTTTTAGAACATTAGTTTACAGAACTACCTAATTTTGCAGCCAACAAATTTAGTATCTTTTATAAAAAATAAATTTTTTTTTAAATAAATCAATTAAATATTATTTTCATAGGTACCTATTCAATATTAAATCAGATTAAAAAGTAAGACAAATTAATTTATTAAATTTCATAAATTACTTACCAAATGAATAATTAAGTTGATCTTCTGATCTACAAACAATTTTTTTATTACACTCGTATGTTTTATTTGTTAATTTCAATCCAACACTTTGTAATTTTTTCATTGTATTGAAATATTTTGAGTACAGTTTACCTTTTGGAGCTTTACAAGATACATCTCTCAAAAAATATACATCCTAAAGAATGTATTAAATTATCATTAATTATTAAAAATTTTAAAATTAATTAGATTTTAGTTATTAATTGTTTACCTTTATTTCAGAAGGGAACGACATAATAATTGCATTAGTTATATCATTGGCTAGAATGATAGTCATAGTTTTATTCCTTTTAATCAAATCATTGATGATAATTTCGACAAGTAAAGTACGACACGATTCGTTTAGATGTTTCTGCTTATAATAATAGTTAACAATCATTGGACCTTGGGTACTTTTAGTTAAAATTGGACCTAAGTCAAAAATATTTTCAGGTAGATTTATTATTGTGGAATTTGATGGAGTTAGAGTTGAAGCTGATGGAATGGATTTAGTTTCTAATAATGAACCATCAATTGGTCCCAACTGATTTTTTTGATAGTTTTTGACATAATTTTCAAATTTAATTCTCAGACCAAGTGGTAAGTTTCCCATCAATAATCCAATATGTTTGTGATTCATATATTTCAATACTTCAGTATCTATTAATTGATCTAAAATAAAAATATATTTACATTAAATTATACTCAGTTGTAATTCCAGTTTTTTTTTAAATTTTGTTAGTTATCCCTCCCTACAATTCTTACCTATGCAAGTTTGGTAAACACATTCCAGTTTCCATGATTTTAGAATGTTCCATATTTCCATACACTCATTATCACTCATGTAGGTAATTGTAGACTTTTCATTAAGAGTTATAGATGAGGATGTTGATTTATGTTTTTCATTCGATGATACTTCAGGTGCATAAACCTGACCTATTTCTGTATATTCTTTAGTTGTAGATAATGTTTGTTCAGAACTATTACTCATTATTATATCCAACCAATTTTCCATTATATAGCAATGTATTACTTACCTATCTATATAAATAAAAATCTATATTTTTTATTATTTATTATATATTATACATAATTATTATTATTATGTATTATTATTATTTATTATTTATTATATACTATAATTTAATAATATTCTTTCAGTCTTATGAATAAATCTCCATTAATATCTTTATTTATATTAATTGGAGGTCCAATAAAATCTTCAGGATACAAAACAGTTTTTAATATTATATTTTTATTTTTATTAACTTTATAAGCTCTCAAATGAGAACAAAAATCATCAATTTCAATTTGGTGAACTACAAAGAAAATTACCAAAGTATTTATATTATAAACAATTTCTAACAACTCATAAAGACAGACTTCATCGACAAAATTTGTTAAAAAATATCCAGTTTTAAATGTTGTGCCCTTATATTTAATTTGGGAGTAACATAGTAAGTTATCAGACGGATAGCCATAAATTCTATGTAGAAATTTAGAACTGTTACTTATTATTTTATGTATTTCTTTCATTTCAATATTTTTGTTATTTATATTGTTTAATATGTTAAATGCATAACTATATTGATACTTTTTCGCCAATGATAATGTAATATTTTTTCTAGAACTAATGTTTCGAGCATATGTTTTCAAGTCTTTATGTTTGGCTTCAAATCTAAAACACCAAAACTGTTTAGGAGGGCCAGATTTTCGAATAATTGATGGATAATTTAATAAAATATGATATTTAGGTTTCAAAGTGTCTTTAAATAGTAAAACATATTTTAAATTATGGTACTTAATAAGTTGTTCTAAACGAATAATTGAATTTTCTTTAATTTGATATGAAAGGAGAATAATTATTATTTCTGAAAAATTTAAAAAAAACATCCATACTGGATCATCATCTGGGACTAAGTCACCAATCATTAATGAAAAAAAGTGAACATATGTCATCATTTCTCGGGCAGTCATTTTTAAGTAGAATTTTTTAATATTATTTAATTTAATAGGTGGTGAGATGTTACCAATTTCAATACAACCATAATTAAAGTTAAGTTTTCTTAAATTTAAAGTTTCTAATGAGAAAATTTGTACACTTTCTGTGTAGTATTTTATAATTTGGCACATGTTGTAATGGCAGATTCCTTCAAAAATATCATGCATCAAATCAACACTAAAATTTTTTGTTGCATGAAATGAAATTAATTGGTTGAAAATTGGCTCTTTATAAATACCAGTTAATTTAAAATCATTTATATTTATATCATCTAAATAGTTTTCAGAGTTACGAAGTAATAATACATTTTCTTCAGATGATTTTTGAGTAACACTTTTATTTTCTTTGCAAAATCTGCAAAAGTAATTTGCAGAAAATGATTTGCTAAATTCTAAAATACTATTCAAACCTAAAGGCTCGGGCACACAGAACGCGGTCTGTCGCAGTGGTCAGCGATCACGCGGTCGTCACGGCGGTCAGCGATCTGATGACGGCACACATGCAGCGATAACTTGTGAGCGGTCTGCTGTAATCGAGTCATCTAGTACACAATTTTATAAAATAATATTTTTTAGAAAGACTCCATATTAAATTTAAAACACTTGGCGTAAATAAAGACTAGGTATAATTATAGAAGTCTATTCTATTAAAATTAAATCTATTATATTTTACTATATTATGTTACTATTTCGAGTTTCTACTATAAATTATATACTAATTATTACCGGTAATACCCAGTTCTTCAAATATTTTGTTCCATACTTCGGCTTTTTTTACTACATTTTTATAATTTTCATGAGATGTGTCGAATAAGTACACATACTTTCTTACTTGTTTGATGAGCATTTCAGTTTCTTCAGCCATTTTAAAAATATAATATAATAACTTTATAACAGAATATAAAAAAACAAATAAATAACAACAGATCGACAGCTGCCCGCGCGGAATTTTGTAATTTTGTACAACGGTATCGCCTGTCGTCGCGATCTGAATTGTCCCGCCGTGATAGACCGCCTTCTGTGTGACGGGGATAATGTGATATTACGTAATACAACTTTACCGCCTTACCGCCGCGGGAAACTATCGCTGACCGTCGCGACAGACCGCGTTTTGTGTGCCCGAGCCTTAAGTTGTCGCCAACAAGTAAACCTAATACAAAATGAACATTTTTTAAACCTTCTTTAGTTGAAATAAGTATACCATCAACTTCCAGTTTATTTAACTCATGAATTAATTTTTGTAAGCATAGGTCATTACCAAATTGTTTCATATCAACTGACTTCAGTAAGGCTGCAATAAATATGTTACATAATTTAGATTGATCGCTTAACGGGAAACTATATTATATTGCACAAATGGAATGGCAAAAAGAATGAGAACTTAATGGGTTATTTACTTCAAAATCGTCCACATATAAAAAGTATGGTATTACAATATTATTATGATAAGGAGCAATCTTATCTTTCCATAAAGCACCCTGAACAAAATGTGCTAAAACATTGTCATCTGAGGTGTTGGTTAAACGTTCATATTCTGTTAATGTTTTAAGTAAATTATCATTATGCTCAAAAAATGATTTAAATTGAAATTGTATTGGCATTAATATTCCTTTTGTTATATGTTCGTTTTAGTTAGTTTCACCAAGAGAAGACACTAAATTGATTTCATTGTTAATAGTAAACTGCTGAATATCAGAATATAGATTATTATTTTTTAACCATTTATCTAAAATATATTCCGAATAGCATAGTTTGAATGGTGTAAAAATAGCTGAAATAATGGTATGAAAAGAAGATAGTATTAATGGATCTTTAACTGCATCATTTACAACATTTTTCAACAAATCAGCAATAGGTTTAAATAAACTTTGAGAAAATTCTTTCTGTATATTCACAACATCTTTTCTTGTAAAGTTATTGTTATTGTGTAATGACATTGTTAAGTTAATACCGGCTTGATATATTGAATTAATAGCATTCTCAATATTAATCACTGTACTAGCAGGTAATGTATTTTCACACAAAAGTGTACAATTATTATCTATTTCTACGGGGACGTTATTAGTACTAATTTCATCAGATATTTGAGATATTACCGTATTGTTAACTTCTACATCACATTTCTCAATTTCTTTAAGTTTTATTTTTTTGGGAACAGTGCCTTCTAGATTGTCTATGATATGTTTTCGTGTAATGTGCTTTTTAAAACTATTTAAATTAGGAAACATTTGAGTACATTGATTTTCAATACATTCATATGTACTTGACAGCTTCAATAAATGTATTTAATCAATAAATATATTTTGTAATGCCCTACTAGTGTTGATAATAACGGAAAATCATTTTTACATATAAAACAAATCATTCTAAATTATGATAGATATGCACAAAGTTTATCTTATATTTAAAGTAAATTAACTAATTTATAATTTTAGAATTCAAAGAAAAATAAAAAACTTATAAAAAAAATATATATTAGATACATTTAATCATTAGATGTTTTTAAGACGGGGAGACAACACTCATGCGAGTATTAGTGTCCTCTTGGTTCTATAGTAATAATATAGTATAGGTAATATAGCTATGTTATACGTACCTTAAATATTGTCGTTAATGATTAACGTTCGTAACTTCGTTACGTCAACGTTGTATAATACTAATATAAATTATAGTCACTAATTAACAATTTAATAAAATGATGGTGACAAAATAGTCACAACGGCTACGTAGTGCATGTGAAAAATGACAAAGAAGTACTAAATCGTAAATTGTATTTGGGCCATTAGGATCGATTGACGCGAACCGACACCGACCGACCATTGATTAACCACGATTTATGGAAAAACTCATATTCCATCGTTTTAGAAACCTTATAAATAGTTCCATAATAAATCATTAAAACTAATTGATTTGGACAATGAATATGTGTGAGTGTATATATATATATATATATATATATATATATAAATAAATATAAATAAATTCTATATAAATAAAACAGACATCAGGGTCAATTGAATTAACTAGAAGATTCATTAAAATGACTAAGGGTGGGGCTATACACGGCGATATTCGCGGCGAAATTCGTCGAGCGGATTTCGCGGCGAATTCCGCTTTCATCGAAAACCTATGTGATTAAACCGGGCTGGCTATACGAGTTCGCCGCGAATTAATCCGCCGCGATATTCGCGGTCGGCCGACGATTTTTTTCAAAACCGCCCAAGCCATAAAACCGCAAAACCGTCTATTTACATTAACTTTTAATGATAGCGGCTATACGGGTATTTTGGTTTAACGAATTTCGCGGCGATTATTACTATAGTACGGTATATTAATACAATAGTATTGTAAATAGTATTATTGTAAAATCGTAAATATCGTAAACATAATAATAATATATTATTTCACCAGGTACGAGCAAAGTATAAAAATGTGAATACGTGCTATTACGGTTTACCTAACGATATTTATTTATGTATATTAGTACATAATAAAATGTTAACTGAATTATTATAGTATATCACGTGTCTTTCTGCCAACATCATGGCTTGAATTCGGTTGAAGAAATCAATGTTATAGATAACCTCGATTCACCGATGGCTTCAGACCAGGCAATGTCCCCCGGTGTCCCTAATACAGTGCCTAAACAGCCGAAGAAAAAACTATCTGTGTTTCAAGAACACATGTTGAACGCCATAGAAAAAAGAAATAACAAAGAAGAAGTTTTTGATGGCGATAAACATTTTTTGCTTTCTTTGTTACCAGCGATGAAGAGTATGGATGATCAAAATAATATGAAATTCCGAATAGATGTCATGCAACTCCTACAAAAATATACAACAAATAACGATAACCAAATTTCTCAGCCTTACTCATCACATCAACTTTATACAACACCTCAGCCTTACACACCACCTCAGCCTTATACACCACATCAGCCTCAATTTCAACCATATAATATACCTCTTCAGCCTTACACTTACACGCAGCAAACACTCGAAAACACGGTTAGAAATCAAAAATATTCTATGGCCAATCAAAACACAAATGATATATTATAATAATTTTTATAAGTGCCAGCTATAGGTAGGTACCTATATTATGGTATACCTATTATGTTTTTTTTTATAATATTACAAGATATAAAGTTATTTTGATTTGTTTTATATATAATATAATGATCCAATAATTATAAAAATATACATACTTAATAGTAATTGTCAAGCGTTCCTCTGGTGTTATTGTGTCATTTTTGAAATTCTCCATTTTTAATAAGTCGGATTTGATGATTCTCAACAATTCATCAAATGTCGGCATAGACATCCGATAATAAGAAAAAAACTTTTCAGAATACAAACGCAAATCATCATATATTAAATGAAACTGGCCTTTTCTCTTCCTTTCCTTATTTAATGGATGAACAGAATATTTTCTTTTCTTCTGGATCTTGTTCTCGTCTTCTTCTAGTGCTACAGCAATAGCCACAAGCTCCTCAGTTGTCAATTCACTTGACATGTTTTTCGTGGTGATAAAAACGGTGACAATGACTGTTTTGAATAGGTAATAGGTATATATAATATCTTTTTTTGTATATTTTAGCTGGTAAGTACCAATACTATACCAAAGTAGATATAACTACGACGAACAAAACGAAAATGACTGAATATTATTCAGTGAATAATGAACAGGTACCACATGTTATGTGAATATTCTTGACGTCTTGAGGTAACCCCACCAGATGGGTGTAGAATTTTTATTATAGAATTATATTAATAACTTTGAAACTGAATTATGTCAAAATTATGGTACAAATATTTTTAAATATTTGGAAAATCGCGGCGAAAATAATGAGCGAATCCGTCACGCGAATTCGCTGTGTATAGCCCCAGCCTAAAACAATTTGTTAAAATTATAAAATATTGGTAGGTTCTATATGAATGGTTTATTAAATATTGTATACATATTAACAAATTAAGTTTATTAAAGTTGTCAAAGATTTTATTAAACGAACAATCAGTTTGTTATATTAACAAAATGTTTTTATTTTCAACAATAATTAGTGTGTTAATAATTAACAAACCTACTTTATTAATTATACACATGATATTTCTTTGAGTGCAATACAGTCCACTAAAACAAGACGCACTGTCGTTACCTCCATTTCTCGTTCCCCGAGTAATATATTCTTCCTTTCAACAATAACGACAGTACCACTTGTGTAGCAATGGCACCACCAACCTCTATGGCCTACGTCGAAGCCAAGGCACGAATAAATCGCATTACCAAACGGATGACCACCTTCCTGCAAGCTTCAGCCGACTATAACCAAGACCGTTCCAGTGTGGGCAAACGCGCAAAGCTTTCCCAGATGCTTTCGGAACTAAATATTCTTCGTGAAAATGTGGAGAACAACATACAACTCATGGAAGCAGCTGTAGCCAACAAAACAGCTCCCATAGACGTCACAGACCACACAGGTCACACGGAGACACTCAGTGCTGCATTCGACACGTTATATTACGATCTCGCGGCCTTCGCCGAAGTGCATCAGATATCAATATCAAATACAAATACGCACAATGAATCTAATATGATAAATAAATCATGCTTCGGTAACATATCGGCATTTCAAATGCCCAAACGAAAGTTTCCAAATTTTTCCGGTGCTATAACGGAGTGGCAAAGTTTCGATGATTTATTCAACTCCATATTATCACATGCTCCTGACTTAACAGACGTTGAACGGTTTGAATACTTGAAAACTGCACTCCAGGACGAACCATTGTCATTGATCGCTCATCTTTCGTTAACAACCGACAACTATGCAAGTGTGTGGGATATATTACGTGCTAGATATGGTAATAAACGAGACCTCGCTCGTATCCACCTCGACGCGTTATTAACCTCACACCCGGTAAAGATTGACGACGCCACTTCAATCAAAACCCTCATTAACGTTATTCTCGAACACACATCGGCACTGAACAACTTAAGTTTTGTTACCCGAAAATGGAGTCCAATCTTGTTACACGTTTTTGAAAAACAAATGGATTACGAGCTTCGTTCCCGTTGGGAGTTACAAGTCGGAGATACTGTATCACCAACTATAAACGAATTTATTGACTTTCTCCGAAATCACATCAGGTCAGCTGGAATCCGTGCAGAAAGTAGTTCAACATCAAAACCTAGACACGGAAAACCAGAGACCAAAAAATCAAATACACGTGCCTCTACTACTCCACGAGTCTTTACTACGGTAATAAGTTCTGAACCATGTCCAGTTTGCAAGGAAACACACAAAATCAAACAATGTCCAACGTTCATCGCTAAAACGTCTAGCGAACGGTATCAAATGGTTAAAGAACATCGTCTATGTCTCAATTGTTTATTATCACAGTACAGCGTTTTGCAAATCAAAGTTCACCTGCCGTACGTGCGGTCAGAAACATCATTCGATGCTTCATTTCACCAAACCGGCACCGACTAGCACTTCAACCGTAAGTACTCCAGTATCAACAAGTACTCTGGAACCAACGATAACCACGTGCCTAGTATCCCGTCCACAACGTCATTCCGTGCGTTAGCGACAATGTTACTAAAAGCAAAGGCATCTGATGGATCTTCTCATACTTTGTGCGCACTCGTCGACACCGGGTCAGAAGCCAGTTTTGTCACCGCACGCTGCGCTGACAAATTATCACTACAACGTCGACGATGTACGTCACAAGTACGTCCTTTCGCTGGGTCAACAATTTATATTGTTTCCGGAATTGTTACGATCACTCTATCTGCCGTTTTTACAAGTGAACCAACTGTGACCGTCAACACCATGGTCGTTCCGAAAATCGTAGATCAACTTCCACATCTCCGTTTGTCGTCAGACACATGGCAACACTTAACGGACCTACGACTCGCTGATCCAACGTACAACACACCTGGTCCAATCGATGTCTTACTCGGTGCAGACATCGTACCATCCATCATGACGGGCCACCGAGTGACCGGTCAAATCACTCAACCCAGTGCATTTAATACCATATTTGGTTGGATAGTCATGGGACCAGCTGATCAAATACCAGCACCCACCGTTACGACCTTTACTGTTCAATCTAATACTGAGTTGGAATCCGCACTAACCCGCTTTTGGAAACTCGAGGAACCATCACTACCATTGTCAACAATTGATGACACTGACCCAGCAGAACAGATTTTTACGAAGTCCATCACCCGAACTCCATCTGGACAGTTCTGCATTGGGTTACCATTTAAAACACCTAACCCAATTATTGAAGACTCAAAAAGTCAAGCGCTTCATCGTCTCCGACACCTCGAAGTGAGAATAGCCAAAGACAACAATTTACGAACAAAATACGTCGACTTTATGCAAGACCATTTGGACAGCAATCACATGGAGCTCGTTCCCATTCAGCAACGCTCCACGCCACACCACTATTACATTCCACATCATTGCATATTACGTCCTGATAGTCAAACAACTAAGCTACGTGTAGTATTCGACGCATCAGCAAAAAGTTCTGCTGGCATCTCTCTGAATGATTGCTTGCACACAGGTCAAAAACTTCAAGCAAACCTGTCTCATATTCTGATGCGATCACGTTTACACAAAATCTTGTTTACTGCAGATATTAAACAAATGTATCGTCAGATCCTCATTAGCGATGCAGACCGAGATTACCTACGCATTTTATGACGTTTCAATCAAAAAAATAGTATCGAAGAGTATCGTCTGCGTACTGTGACATACGGAACGTCATCGGCTCCATTTCAAGCAATCCGAACATTACAACATCTGGCTACACTTTGCAAACTCACACATCCCATTGCATCACAAGTTATACACTCCGACACCTTTGTCGATGATATTCTTACTGGTGCAGAATCGATAAAATCAGCTCTAAACATCCAAGATCAATTAACAAAATTACTCTCGATTTCATACTCCGAAAATGGGCCAGCAACACTCCTGAGGTAGTCAATGCTGTTCCAGAAGAAGCACGCTCCACGTTATCTTCAGTTAGCTTTGATGACGAGTCTGAAACAGGACTGAAAGTGCTCGGCTTACATTGGGATCCAAGACATGACCACTTCCGTTACACAATCCGATGTTTAGATGTCAAGCCTACGAAGAGAAATGTGCTGTCGGAAATAGCACGCATTTTCGATCCACTTGGTCTTTTATCTCCTGTCACATTTCTCACCAAACATTTGATGCAGGTACTGTGGATAGCAGGTATTGGTTGGGATGATGTCATTCCAAGCAATGCTCATAATATATAGCAACAGTATCGAGACCAGTTACCATGCCTCCAAGAACTCCGTATACCTAGACGCATCACGACTGACACCAACGACTCAAATGAACTTCACGCCTTATCCGACAGTTCGGAAAAAGGGTACGCAGCTGCCATATACCTACGCACAAAATCATCTACCGGTGTCGTATGTCACCTAGTCACAGCAAAATCTAAAGTGGCCCCACTCAAACGCGTCACCATTCCACGCCTTGAACTGTGCGGCGCACTACTCGCGGCAAAACTGCTGAAATCCGTTGTTGATGTGTTGTCTCCGGTTCTTGACATTACATGCACACATACCTGGACAGACTCAATGATTACATTAGCATGGATAAAGTCATCCCCACACCGTTGGACAACATTTGTCGCCAATCGAGTCAGTCAATTACAGGATCTCACAACACCTTCCATATGGCGGTATGTCCCGACTAGGGTTAATCCAGTCGACTGTGCGTCGAGAGGTATCTTTCCATCTGAACTTCTCAACCATCCACAATGGTGGGGAGAACCTGAGTTCTTATATGATGAACACACCAGCTGGCCCAAAACCCATTCCATACCTGCCGAAAACACAAGCCAACCAGAGTCCCGACTCACGGTCGCATTAACAGCAACAAAGACAGACGACATTTTCGATCGTCTGTTCGAACGGTATTCATCGTTAACCAAGATCGTGAGAATAATTGGATACTGTTTTAGATTAAAGCAACACTATCAAGCAACAACAACTTTAAACCCTAAGGAACAACATAAGGCTCTAGATGCCATCATCAAAGCGGGTCCAGTGGTCCGCATTTAACGACGACATACGCCTACTGACAGCAAATAAGCCATGTAGCACTCAACTACGGAGACTAAGCCCATTTCTGGATGCATCTGGTATTCTTCGAGTTGGTGGACGAATTCAACATGCATCAATCCCGTATGAACAAAAACATCCTGCCTTGGTTCCGAAGAGGCATCCATTTACGTCAATACTGATTCACCACTACCACAAGGAAAACTGCCCTCCAGGCCCAACCACATTGCAACGACTCATTCAACAACGGTTCTGGATAATCTCAGCACGTCAAGTTATTAGGTCCCATCTTCGTTTATGCATTCCATGCTATCGTGTGCGTCCAAAGCACATCCAACCGACAATGGGAAACCTCCCAGTTTGTCGTCTACAGCAGATTAAGCCATTCCGCGCAACTGGAGTAGACTATGCAGGCCCTATACCCTTAAAGGAAAGAAGAACACGAAACGCACCGGTCAGTCATGCTTATATCTGTCTGTTTGTGTGCATGAGTACGAAAGCACTTCATCTCGAAGTCGCGTCCACTTTATCGACCGAAACCTTCCTTATGGCATTCACCCGTTTCGCTGCTCGCCGAGGACCCATCCAGGCAATATATAGTGATTGTGGTACCAACATTGTGGGAGCATCTCGACTGTTCAAATCAGTTCCTGAGTACCAAAACGCTATAACCAATCATCTCTCTACATAGCAAATTCAATGGCACTTCAATCCACCATCAGCCCCTCACTTTGGAGGTTTATGGGAAGCGGGTGTCAAGTCCGTAAAACAATTATTGTACCGATCCATAGGTAACCACCGACTGACCAGCGAAGATCTAAGTACCGGTCTAACGCGCATCGAAGCAACTCTAAATTCCAGACCGTTGAGTGCGATGAGCAACGATCCTGCTGATTTCAACGAACTAACGCCAAACCATTTCCTGACCCTCGAACCCAGCACGACTATTCCAGATCCAGATTTGTCAACCCTTCCAATATCTAAGATGCAGCGATGGCGGCTCCTCCGATATATTCATCAACATTTCTGGAGTCATTGGAAAAGTGGCTTTATCAATACTTTGCAACAACGCGTGAAATGGACAAAGGACAATGGAGCTTTGCATCAAGATGATCTAGTTCTCATTAAGGAACCAACCAGCTCCCTTCAATGGAGACTTGGCCGCATCGTTCAACTTCACCCAGGTAACGACGGTATCAACCGTGTTGCCACCGTCAAAACAACCTCGGGAACTTTCAAACGTCCAACCATCAAGCTCTGTCCACTTCCACAGAATTAAAGGCGGAAGCCTTTAAGGTGGGCAGTGTGTTTCCACGAATTTATATATATATACACAAACCTAAATTATTCTTATCCATATTTAAATTTATCATTATCTGTACAACCCAAATATTTATCAACCTCATTAAAATTGTTATTAATTATCCATCTTATCTTTGTCCAGCTTTGTACATCGTTCGACCGGTCGCAACGACTGCTTTATCCATCGCCTGCGAGTACGCCGTTGCCACCTCACGATGGGTATAAAAGGGCAAAGCACAGGTCGAACCGATACCATTCACTGCCTTTTCGGCGCCGGAGCAAGACCTACCCAGGCAGACCTGCACGGCTCGAAAGGCAGTCTCCTTCCCGAACTCAACGTGCGGTATATATCCAATCCATGGTGCAATAATCAGAGTTATTCCGGCATTGTATCCGATTGATATATAAAAGACCTCCATAATACAATAGTCGGAGTAATTCTGGCATTGTATTGTCTTATACCACACGCTTGAGTCCCATTAGTTATTAGTAAAATCATACCGTGTTTTTATTTTTCCGAATAACTTTCTTTTTCTTTTCAAACAATAAAAAGGTACTTTTTTCCGATATCAACCGTGTCTTTTAGTTATTTCAACCCAAACCATCAAAACCAATCGTTCTACGAAGCTCAGGTGTCATCAGTCTGTTTAGCCAAATGTTATGTGCTATTACAATAAATATATTTGATGGTGTATATTAATTACTCTTAGATATATAAACATATATATTTTATATTGGTTAAGTGACCAGTACATGATTGCAATTGTGGATATTGTGATTGTAAACACAAATCTTCACTGTCGACCCAGAGGTAAATCGACCGATTCGTTTACACTCAAAGGTAATCGGAAATTATCCGGTACCACTCAGGTAATTGCAATCGCAACACGGGTCAGGGGTGAGGTGACACCAAATATATACTAATATTAAAATTTAAATAAAATAACACAGATTTCTGGTGTAATGACCGACCGATCAGCACCGCCGTTCTATTAACTGTTATGAGTAACAATACAAAATTCAATACACATACAAAAACGGGATAGGTGCCCACAAGTAAATTTTAATAATAATAAGAATTACAATAGTATAATAATAATAATAAAGAATACACAATTGTATATAATAAAAAGTAAAAGTGCATATTTGGGACGGTATAGCATCGTTTGGTTTCACCCACGCGACCGTGCTAAAGGCACGTGCGACGACCACTAAAACCCACCAGATGTCTCCGTGAACGACGGTTAACTCGTTCCCTCATGAACAGCCTGGTGTGCTACGCGTAGCAAGAAAAGCCGGTTGTTCGCACGAAGGTGGATGGTGGATGATGGATGATTAAAAATATCTCACGATTTCCGGAGTGAGAAAACACGATGCCAAGCACCAAGCGAAAAAATAACCAAAACACGTGTTCGGGCGACTCGTAGATCCGTTCCGCACGCTCGCGACACACGGAGCGAAGTGCTTTGGTCCCGATGGCAAGCCGATTGATAGGCGAAAAAAGGTCGTGCCAGGGGGGGCGGGGGGGGGGGGAATCGAATGTTCTTGAACATCGATATCTCCGCAAATGGCTTTTGAATTGCTGGCACACCGGTTTGGTCGGTCCGGTGCGACAGATAACGCATATTTTATACAATGATATTAAATAATACGAGTATATATAATATATTAACGTTTCTTATACTTTTTTATCTGTGGAACCCTTTTTGATGTCTACTTTTATTATGAAACCCCCTATTTTTTTTTTAGCTTTGTAGTTTATTTTAGGATTATTTGCAAATAAATAATAATAATATTGTGTTAAAGGTATTTAAATGTTAAAATAAAAATAATAATAATAGTTTATATATAATAATACTTATATATTATTATATATAATAATAAGTTTAACAATAATTGCTTTAATCAAGCAATTATTAAGTGCGGGTGGATGAAATGGAGAGAAACATCGGGCGTGTTATGCGATAAGAGAATTCCAATGAGGCTGAAAGGTAAATTTTATAAAAGTGTAGTAAGACCAACTATGCTGTATGGTTCAGAGTGTTGGGCGGTTAACAGGAGAATAGAACAAAGTATGAGTGTCGCGGAAATGAGAATGCTTAGACGGTTGAGTGGAGTGACAAGAGAAGATAGAATAAGGAATGAATACGTGAGAGGTAGTGCTAACTTAAAATAATATTTTTAAAATACAAATTATAAATGGATAATACATTAAGTTCTAAGTAAAGAGAATTATTATTGTATACATTGGTCTGAATAATACAAATTGTATTAATCTATGAAGAGTGATTAATATATAAGTATGTGTGTCAAAAGCTTATTATGTAAGTACACTAAAGGTATGGTTTGGGTGCTGCAGTCGACTGCAGCAGTCATTGCTTTCAGCTGCCGCACTGACGGTCGTATGCAGTAGAGACGGTTTGTTTACTGCAGTCAACTGTTGCGGTTGGTAGGCTTATTTGGTGGGTTAGGATTATTCTTGAGAATTCTTCCAAACGTTAATGATAGACCACGCAATTATTGAAGTAATCATGCACATAATCGAAGAAGAGGAACGTGATGAAGTAATAATTAGTTTGATGTTGATGAAGAAAAAGAAGAAGAAAACACATGAAATGTTTACGACTCGACGCGTCGCGACGTACAGAAGGTTCTTTTAAAAACCTTATCACCAGACATCTCATGCATGATGAAGTTAAGTTTCAAGCTTATTTCAGACTTACAACTGAACAGTTTGATTTTGTATTATTTGCTATCAGTAAAGGGATCGCTTCAGTTCCAACAAACATGGTTAAATATCCAATTTTACCAAAAGAAAAACTGGCTGTAACTTTAAGGTAAATGATTTATTTGTAATTATAATAGAGTGCCTATTTATTGATAAAACAAATTCCAAACCATCCAACTACTCTCTCAAGTACAAAAACTGAGCAGATAGTTTCGTGAAAATGATTCAATTTTATGAAAATAGGATTTTAATTGATGTACATCTAAATGTAATTGAGTAATAATTTAAGTCCATTTTAAATAAATATTTTGAATAGGTACTACTTAAATACATTTTTGGTAAAATATTTGACTAATACTCAAATAACTTTTCACATGTACCTATATATATATATATATATATAGACAAATTTTCAATAAGAAGTAGTAATTTTTAGTAGTAGTATTTTAGTATAAAAGAAATATTTTTCTTCTATACTAAAACACAAATATTTTGTATTTAACATCTCATATAATCATCGTCATCTCGTGAAAAATTAATTTTTTATACCTAATATAAAAATATCAAAATAATAATAAAAAAACCAGGTACGACGTTGCAGTGACTGCAGAGGTACTGGTCTCAACGGCAGTCGTTGCGGTCGACCGCATGTCGCACGTGCAACGGACGCACCAGTGTAACCACTTGTATATTATTGAACTGTAGAAGTAGGTGCAACCGTCGCTGCGGCAGCTGCAAGCAGTGACTGCTGCAGTCGACTGCAGCAACCAAACCATACCTTAAGACATGACAAGTGACAACATGGCACATGTTAAATAACAAGAACCATAACAATTTGTTAATATCCAGAAAATATCTCATAAAACAGAATTACAGTAAGACCAACATATTAGCCGCAAAAACAAGGCAAGTCCGGACTTTTCTTGTTATTGACCATAAAATACTAAACAAGGTAAGTCCATTTACTATGGCTGTCGAAGTTTCGATTCCGGTGAGACACGGTTCGGATAAATACGACGCCGTTACCAGGGGCGGATTTAACAATTTTCCGCCCCTATGCCAAATTAAATTTGCCGCCTCTATCTAAAAAAACTTACTACCTCTTTAATAAAATATCCTCAAATAAATAAATTTTTTCAATACTTACCTAATATGCAATTTTTGTTTATTATAGTATTACGAGACATTTCTTAAACAATAAGATAAGCTATAATACAATACTATCGTCGTTGTCGTAGACGAGTTCCTAGCAAAATATAAATATTATTTTGCTAAAAATAAACAAATACAAAATCCACAATTTCAAGATTTTGAAGTGATAAATACAATTTTAAAAATTATGTACCTAATTTTACTAAATCAAAATAAATTTTCAACATAATTTTGCCGCCCTATGCGGCCGCATAGTTCGCAGTGCCTTAAATCCGCCCCTGGCCGTTACCGTTTTCCACGTGAGCAGATACTAAATATTTTATTATTACGAAATGTATAACCTTTCCGCTTTCGCAGTCCTCTCAAAAAGCGACCACTTTTCGAAACGAGAGCCGAGTAACGGGACCTAATTACGCAAGTGACAAGTGTGAAAACCAAATATATCAAAGGTCTCC
Organism: Sipha maydis; assembly: GCA_034509805.1. Classification (NCBI taxonomy): domain Eukaryota; kingdom Metazoa; phylum Arthropoda; class Insecta; order Hemiptera; family Aphididae; genus Sipha; species Sipha maydis. The sequence goes on from JASXSY010001172.1 coordinate 70,009, forward strand.
TACCAGTGCAGGGTAGGAATAGGTTAACGAATATGCCACCTGGGGCAGATTTTAAAATGCCAACCTTTACAAACCCATTGTACCCGTAGACTCATCCCACGGACGGCGCTTCCCTAACCTTTTGACTGTTGAAACGAAAACAAGACATTGAGTGAGATAGACACGCACACGAGTCGGAAATGTCGTAGGCAAAACTGTTTATTATTCAATCTTCGTGCATAAAATTCATCATCAGTGGGTGTATTCATACATAGCAAGTCTCGTAAATCGATCATAAATATTGTTTATCAAAACTCATTATTAACAATCACACGGAAATTAATTTGTCTTACATTTTTAAAACTTCGTTTTAATAAATACATAAATTAAGTATAAATATCAAGAAAAAATCATTTTACACATGTTACGGTAAATTGTAATTATTATGAACCTTCATCACAGTTTTAGTATGTATTGTTTGATTATTTAAGAATTCATATTTCAAGTATTAATTAATTATTATTAATTAATTACTTATTTAAACTGACAATAAAATTTTATATTATATTTATTTTGCATACAGACAAATTTATCTAGATAAGTCTCAACACTGTTTGTAGGCAAAGTTAATTATTGCATGTTTAATCTTGAAACTAAACTTAAATTGTGCAGATTAATATTACAAGACACGATACATGTTTACATAATATATATGTTTTGTGACTAAATAAAATACGCTACATCTAGCATCAATTAATTTAACATCAGTTATTCTATCTGATTCTGGAAAAATATTTTTCAATAAATATAAACGTTCAAAAATATACAAAAACGTTAAGAAAACACGTATACATAACACGTCAACATTCTTTATTCAAACGGGCAACGCATTCTCCCTTCAGAAATGCATATATTTATATTCGCTATAATTAAATTGGTTTTTTTTTTCAATAAACTCTGAAATTTAGATTGGCCATAGACAATAAACTCTAAATTTAAAAGTGGTAGCCTCCCACATCGTCGTATCGAATCCAAATCGGTGTCAAAATTTTCCGGCTAATTTGCAACTATTTGCAACAAAGGTCACTCTATTTACAACTTAACATATTCAACACAATTCTAATTTCATTATTGGGAGTGCCAACTTCTTGTAGCCCCCCCATATCGTCTTATTGAATCCAAACCGACGTCAAAATTTTCTGGCCAATTTGCAACTATTTGTAACGAAGGCTTCGTAAATTGCAACCCAATATGTTTCTCGTAAAAATAATTTTTCGTTGAAAAATTAGTAATAGAACATTTGATAAATACTATTTAAACGTGCGTTAAAAATGAACAAAATGTATTGTATTTGCTGCTAATAATAATAAAAAAAACCAAGTTTCAGTTATCTGGACGGATATTGTTTGGCAGCAGACAGATTTCTAACTCTGCTGGTAAAACCCATCTCACAATTATGTTATACCTACAATATGAATAAACTGTTAATAAATAATATTTATAAATCATCTCACTCGATTTTCTTCGAGGACTTAAATCTTATAATTCATTATTATTGGTTTTTCTGTAACTCAACCTAGAGTAGGGACTGAAATAATATATCATTGTATTAATTCCTTCATCATTTATGATAATGTGTTACTAAGTAGTCGTCATTCGTAACGTCTTTTTGGAGCAGTTATTGTATTTTATTTCAATCGTGTGTGGTAAATTTGTATGAAAATGGAGAAATCAAAGGTAAGTGGCCTTATAGTTACCTTTGATTTCTCCATTTTCATACAAATTTACCACACACGATTGAAATAAAATACAATAACTGCTCCAAAAAGAAAGGTAAGTAGTTAGTGGCCTTATAGTTATTTTGTATATTAATTATATAATAACTAAATTATAATTTACAACTTTTGCATTTAAAATGAATATTTTGATAAAAGTATTATATTTAAAGATTAATGAAATAAAAATTAGTTTAATGTGTCAATACAAATCAATTTAGAGATAGTTGTAGAGATAGTTGTAGCGGACCCGGACATTTCGCCCCCCCCCCCCCCACCTCGGACTTTCGAGTTCAAATTTTTACAGTCGTTTGTGCTACGTTTTTGCTTATTTGTGCTTTTAGTCCCGTCATTTGTGTTGTACCCGTTTCCGAGATATTACATTTTGAAGAAGGGAGGGGTTAAGGACATGGTTAGCCCCCCAAGTAACTAATTTTTATGTCTTATTGACCTATTCGTTTATTTCACGTTTATACAGACTTGTGATCAAATTTCATCGAAAAATTCTGATTTACTTGGGATTTTTTTAATTTTTTTTGTAATAATCCACATTCTTTCAAAATTAATTTGCATACAAAAATTTAAATATTTTATGCTTTTACGGATATTTTAAAACATTAAGAGCTCTTCTCTCCATTTATATTTGAGAATCCGAAGCCATATGATCATTATTGAATAATTTTCATTTTGAAAAAGACATCTATAATAATATCATAACAAGTTTTTAAAATTGTATGAAACTTTTTTATTTTGTCATTTTAAATTTTGGTAGACGATTAAGTGATATTTTATTCGACCACAACATTTTAGATCCGGTAGGCTAATTCGCACTGAAATGTATGCGTATCTATGTGTCTATTTAACAAACAGTTTAAAAAATTGTAATTTATGAAAGTAAATAACACATGGTTGGTCAAATTGCATGAGTTGTTTATTGTTCATTTATTGTGGAGCTTTTTTTTAAACTCAGATTTTGAATTGCATTTTTATTATTTTGCTTTAGTTGTGAACTTCTAAATAGTTTAGTATTACTATCATTGCTTTGCAAATGTTTAGCAAGAAACCGATCAATAGTCATTGGTTTTTTAATGAAACGAAGAATTTTATTTTTCAATTCGGAAAAATCACTTTCAACTGATGCTGATGTGGCAGTTTTGTAAGGAGATTTAAAAAAGAGTTGCATTACATTTGTCCATAGCGGAAAATATTTAGTTAATTTAAGAATATCGTATGATAAACCTGGCAGATAATACGCGGATAATCTATCACCTTTTATTTAAGAAATCGTCTCTAACACCGTAAAAAATGTGTTGCAAATTTTTTTATTAAGGCGCCCGGTGCCGATGTCGTTTAGCCCACTAAAATACGCTTTACGGGAATAATGATCCTGTCTTTTAGGATCAACCAATTTTTTTTTTTTTTTTTAATTAATAGAAGGGAACATTCTACAGCCCGCATTGAACTCTGTTTTTCAATATTTTATTCTCAACATTTGTAATTAGTCTTTAAAAAAAGTATATTTTATGCTTTTTTTTTTACCAAATTTTTCCCATTATTTAAAATTGAAATTAAAAAATCTGAGTTCAATGCGGGCTGTAGAATATTGTCTTTAATCAATAGGCAAAATTTTTTTTTTAAAATATTTAATTGATAATGAGTTATCCCTATTCCCGTAAAGTCATTTTTTGGCTGTCAAATAGCGTATTGAATACTTCATTAGTTTGTTGTTCAATGACATGTGCATGCGCGTGCGTTTACACAGTTTATAGACCTCCTGCTCTACTCATCACCTCACCATCATTAGTGTTCCGTTGCGGCGATTTTTGGTATCTCGTTTTCCGCGTACTGATAATATAAATAATTTAAAAATACAATCTGCACTTTTATAATATATTAGATACTTACATACACGAACTAATAAGATAAACTAAGTATGTTTTTCGAGCCCGTTTACGCGTATTATATAGGCTTTTGGAGTTATTGAAAAACATTTTGAAACCATTTTTCGTTTTTAGTTATTATATATAAATAAAAAAAGAACCGGATGGGCCTCGCTCTGCTGTACAGTTAGGGGTGGAGTGCACCTCGCTTATAGGATAGGTCATTATTATAATGGATTTGTTAAATTTGAATGCAATGATAGATATCATTGTATACGAATAACGATTCTGAACGGAGTTCATATGTTTGTCTAGGATACAATACATTGTTATTTATAAACATTGTAAAAAGTATATTTTATTTTGAAACGAAAAATATATTTTTCAATTAGGATGGGTTGGCCGTTGCATACAGCGATATAGTTTGTCAGTCTAGAACATTCTACATTATATTATATTTTACATGTAATTTTATGTCAATATTCGCTGTTCAAACGCTTATAAAAAAGAATTGTGCCTATGGATTTTAATAATTTTTGAATGACATTAAGAACTACTTCTGTGGAATCTTCGATTAAATTTTCAAGTATTTTGTAGTAGCCAAATTTTTTTTATCACCGATTATAAATATAAAATGTAAAAAATCGAATATTTTAAATGCCTATAAGTGGCTTAAAAATCAATATAATATTTTGAAAAAAGTATTGCATAAAAGAAATACCAATCATAACAGCTGGTAGAAATTTCAAAAATCTGCGACTTATACTTTTTGAATTATAACAAATATTTAAAATCGTCTGAGAATAAATCGCTATTTTATGCAATTTCGTAAATATTTAAATTTCAAACAGTCATACAATTTTTTCCTCTTAGTCCGGTAGAAATTTTTTTAAAGATTTTTGAAGAGTAGCTCATAGATAACCTAGTGTTAAAATGTTGAACCTTAAGTATGAACAAAAAAAATACTTTGAAAATTTAATGGTGTATAGAGAACGCTAATCTTAACATTTGGTGAAAATTTCAAGTATTTACATCGATTAGTTTTTGAGTTATAGCAAAATAAAAAATTTGATTATGTCGAAAACTGGTTTTGCGTAAAAACTCCCGTTTTTCCCAAAATTGTTTAGGGTTTTTCCCGTCGCATTTAAAAAATATTGAAAACTTTTTACTTTCGACCCCCCAAAGTACCAAATAGATTCACTTTCCTTTCAGAAAAGTTGCTACATAAGGCAATCGAAGCATTTTTACTGCCCCAAATCGTGTCGACACACAAAAAAAAAAAACACATCATTGTAAAAAATACAAGACTAAATAAAAATGGTACTTTGTAGTGCATAAACTGAATTAGCAGAGAATTTTAGGGTCCACAATTTCTTGTAACAAAAAATTCTCATAAAAATTTAGATTTCTTAGATTTCTTTTTATATTTCTTACAATATATTTTATCCATTGTTATACTTATTTTTTAACAATTCACAAAACAAAAGTGAAGACAGTTATATAAGCAAACAAAATTTCGTCAAACGCCAATACTTGATAACGACGATAAATATACATTTTAGTGTATACCTACTATCATTGATTATAGAATAGATCTATTCTATAATCAATTTTACTATATTACAGCGGTTCATCCTAAAGGTCCTCATCACTGCAGCGGTTACGGTATAAATTGTGTTCAATTGAAGTCGAATAGTCTATTTTTATTTTCAGGCATATAAACTATAATTTTATAATTTTGTTTTTCCAAAACATGTTTGTGCATGATTACCGCCATCGCTATCGCAGCAGTGTGTAACGGATTAATATAATGATAAAATACATACAATAAAATCCAAGAAAAGATTTTATCTTTTATACAATCTATATATAACTTTCAGCGCAGCGCATAATCGTAATTATCTTATCGGATGCGGGGTAATAGGGGAGTTCACTCACACTAATAATGATTTACACACCTACACAAACACAGCCATGAATCGTCACCAACACGATATGTGAAATGAGTTGCCAATGTTTTACTCCTTAATAAATGGCCAGCACCGGGCCCCTTAACGTTGCAAATTGTTGCAAATTCGTTGCAAAAAAATGACACCGGTTTGGAGCCGATCGGACAAAGTCGGGGTGCCAACTTCACGCACATCGTGTAAACATGTATGAGTAGTGCTTAGTATTAGTAAAAATGCGAGTGCGAGTGAATAGAACTTCGTTCTATTTACTAGTGATGGGCATAATCAAGATATAATAATATAGATATATAATCGAGATATAGGTTATAATAATATAATATAAGATATAATCGAGATATCTCTATTATGAAAATAATCGAGATATCTCGATTATGAAAATTATATCGATTATATAATCGAGATATTTCGATTGCGAAAATAATATCTCGATTATATTATAATCGAATGATTATATTATATTCGAATGATTTATTATAATCGAATCATACTTTCTAATGATATCTCGTTTATTAAGTTTATTTTTAAAACAATGAATTCTTAGCTTCAAAATAGTCAAAATGTTAATAATCGGATATAAATTATTTGGAATGAATGAATGACGTCAATGAAACGAGGGAATTTAACTATTATAAACTATAATAAAACTATTATTAAATTGTTGTTGACTTAATGGGTAATATATTTTTCTAACCATAGGATTATTTGGTAGGACATAGCTATAGTAAAGTTGTTGATATTTACCAAGTATAAATAATGTAAAGATAACATAAGAAAAAGAAACCCGTCTATTGTTATTATTCGATATTTCATTCAAAACAATTCGATTATTTTGAACGAGTGATATCTCGATTATTATAATTTCATTTGGACATTTCGAATGATTATTTCGAGTGATATCTCTATTATGAAAATGTCTCGATTACTAATCATTCGATTATTAAAATCATTCGATTATGCCCATCACTACTATTTACTAATGACAAGTAGCTACCCCTCCACGACTCTAATCTACTTGCGGTTGCACCATAGAGTAATATTCTATGGGTTGCACTCGCAACGTGTGATCGCTTGATGATTAGTAATATTTGTGTTATCACGTGAGCGCGCATGTTGCACACTATGATAATATCGATGATAAATATTGTTCGTTATATTAATATTTTTAAATACATTTAATTACTTTAAAAAGTTTAAAATATTAAAATGGCTGAAAAGTGGATTGCACAAACCGCTATTAAGTTTATCGAGGAGTTTAAATCACATGAATGTCTATGGAACACTAAACACAGTTCTTACAAAAACAAACACATGCGTGAAGCTGCATACCAAAAAATTGTTGTCGAAATGGCTATTGACGGTTTCAATGTAGCTGAAGTGAAAAACAAAATGAGAAACCTAAAATCGACGTATTATCGAGAAAAAAAAAAAAAATTGAAAAATCAAAATCATCAGGAAGTAGTGGTGACAATGTGTAGGTACGTTCCAAATATTAAATGGTTTACAGAGATGAACGCATATTAAGATATATACACCTCGTGTAAACAGTAAAAAAACTGTGCTTAGTGCGAGTGTCGTGTAATCGCTCAAGCAATGAGCGAGTGCGAGTAACAAGTGCGAGTGACAAGTACTAATAACAAGCACTAAGCATCGTGTAAACCCGGCCTTACTCAGCATTACCTAACTCGAGTTTTTTCTTTTCAAATCGTTACTGGCGCAAAAGTTTGAACTCAGAAGTGATTTGCCAGCATTCACAATCAATACACTAGTGTCCTTCTTCACACATAAATAAAATAAGTGGAACCCAGCATGAAAATTGTTCAAAGTATGCACGGTGAGTATTGAAAAGAAACAGTAAACCGAATTTCAGATGAAAATCGCAAAATATCTTAACTGCGAATTATTTGTAGTACAAAAATGTAATTGTTATTATTAGGTTACATTTTAGTATGAAAAATATATTTAATACATGCTATTTTAATCGTAAAATCATTTGAAAATCACGAAAATCTACTTAGATTAACTTGGCTATATAGTAATGAGTGTATTAGATCTGTCCAAAACAGGTTGATAAATACAAGAGTGCGGCATAAGTCGGTTCCCGCTATCTTGTTATCGAAAAACTGCACTTTGCACTTATAATAATGGCAGCAGGTATTATCGGTTTTAGTAATTTTACTACTAATATTAAAAAATATTAGTGTGTTGTACGGACGTGTGGTGTGTGTTAGTTGGTGTCATTTTTATCATTTTTTATGTCAAATTTATTTATTTATTTGCCATTAATATGGAAGTCATCAACGGTAAATTTACAATAGAAGAACGAATCTTTCTACTCGTTTCTTATCTACGGTTGGATGCCGACTATGCTACGATTTTCGCCGACTTTCAGGCACGCTTTCCTAATCGACCCGTACCTTCTCGTCGTAATGTAACAAAAATGTACAATAAGTTTCTACGAACGGGTTCTGTAGCAGACGCGATCCGGTAGGCCAGTTACAGTGACAACACAAGAAAACACGCAGACGGTGGTTCTATCTCTTGCCGAAAATGGGAATCAGTCTGCCCGGCGACTATCGATGCACACTCGGTGATTCTTTGTAATTTGTATATATAAATAAAATCTATACCTAATCCATAATAGGTAATAAATCTATAAACGATAAACATTTATTATTTGTAATTTCTTTGTTGTGTAAATTGAGGAACCCACTTATGCCGCATCCTGTATTATAATATACAATAGAAACAATTTGAGAATAAGGCTAGATAAATAAATACGGGTATTGATTTATAGAATTGGAAACTAAAATTGTTAATTAATAAGGTATAAAAATAATCTAGATCAATAGATTCACTCAATCAGTGATTATCTTCTGGAAAATATAAATAGAGTTCAATATAAGCAATACTACTTATATTCACTTAAAACAATTTGCTTTACTGAAAGTACTAAATTTCTTACATTTTCATTATTTTGCCTAGATGTATAATCGGTAATTATGTTATTAATTATTTTAACTATGATGAGGTAGAATAAAAACCAAGTTTTAAGTCACCAAAAAAAAGGAAAAAATTGTATAATTCGTCAGTCCTTTTAGAATTAATACAATGATTTGTCAATTATAATCTTTGGTACAAAACTTCTCGAAAAAAAATCAAAACCATTACATATTTTGTTTTAAAGTTCGATACACCCAAATCAATATTGAAAAATAAATAAAAAATAAACAATTCAACAACATAACTCTAACAGAATGTAAAAAAAAAAATAATAATAATAATAAATAAATAATAATCATTGTCATTATAAAACACACTAAAATAATATCATACACTACCAGTTTATGAAATTAAACATACTCCTTAAATAATTTATAATTGAAAAGTATTTAAAAGGAACATTAAGCAGCTAACTTAATAATTACAATATGCTTAACATCTACATAGTTTTATATACGTAAAAATAATATTTATAAAAAAAAAAAAAGAAAAAGAAAAGATTCACATAAGAGGAAAAATAAATTTATGTTAAAAACCTAAAATAATGTTTTGATAAATTCGAATTAATCATAGTTTAAAATAATTTGAAATTTTTAGTGTTATTTTACTTTAAAAAATATAAATGTATATAATATTATATAAGAACACATTAAAGTTAATAATACTTGATAATAATTGTAGTACTTAATATGCTTTGCAATTAGTAATTTAATTTGATAGTTTTTGTTATATGCATTTGGCATAGATATAATAAATTTGATATATCCAACGAAGAGCGAAAACATATGTGAACTGTGAACCAATTTCATATGAAATAATACATTTTTCAATTTATTATATCATAATACACTAGGAATACACAGAGTGCAACACCACAATTTTAACAAGAAGAGCTCTTGAGTTCACCCAGTTCAGCAAGCAGTCTATGGTTGATGTTAGGACTTGCATTGTTGGTTTTGCTATTGCTCATTTGGTATCGTTCCTTGAGCTGGCTCAGAGCGTTCAACAACCTATTATTGGCTGCATCCAAAGCGGCGATCTGGTGTTCTTGAGCCTCAATAACACGCTGCTTGTGAGTCAGAGTGTCAGACATTTTGCGCTGTTCACGTCTCAGTTCGTCTTCCACAGACATCAACCTAAATTACAAGAGAAGAATGTTAACATAATTCAATGAAGTAAGGTAACGAGCATGTATATCATCCACATTAAGCAACACATAACAATAATACTAACCTAGCAATTATATTTTTCATATTATCAGGTTCGTTGTCAATGATCTCTGATGATTCTGGTTCAGATTCCAATTGCTGTTCGGCTTGTTCTAGCTTCAACTTAAGAATTTGTACATTTGTTTGAAGACGTTCAATTTCTTTCTGGTACTACATTTTGTTACAAAAAAATAAAATAGAATTAATTTAATGATGATAAATTATGATAATTAACTATTACTCACATTCATTTGCTCAGCGGAGCAATTAGTTTTCAACTGATTAGCAATATTTTGATTTTTTGTGTCTTCATCATCAGAAGAGTCTTCGGACATACCTCGACTGGAATCGATAGACACACGTCTCCTTAATGGCATTTCAGCTGAGCACAACTTCTTTACATCTATATAGAAAGTTAAATGGTTATTTAATCTAGCAATAAATTTAAGTACACTTTAATTAAGTAATAAATTAATTTATACATACCACCAGGAGAGCATTTTAGATTAGAACTGACTCCGTTGACTTTACTTGGAGACCATTTCCATGCTAATGATCTAACCATACCACTACCATTGCACTGGGGGTTAGTTCTTGGAGCTCTATGAGGTGGTAAAAACCTTGGGGCCACTTGGGCAATTTTATCATTAACTGGAGTGTTCTCGTCATCAGAAGAACTGCATGATCGTGCCCTTTGTTTCCTTTGATGATGATGATGGTGGTGGTGGTGGTGATGGTGCTGGTAAACAGGGTTAACAAAAGCTAATGGTGGTAAAGCAGTGTTGCCATTAGCTAATGGAGGTTTGGTAGAATTAGTGTTGGTATGGTTGTTGTTGTTGTTAGTTAAATCAACAGGACTTGAACTTTGACTGTATGCGGCAAAACTTTGATAACCTGAAGACGCAACATTTGATAATGTAGATATTGACATTTGGCTTCCTTTTTGCTGTTGATCCATTTCAACATCTGAATTATGTCCATTATTATGATTTAGGTTGTGGTGAGGAGTAAATCCATTATATGTGGAAACTGGTTCATCAAATTTCAATTTAGGACAAAGTTGTAAGTTAGGTGAACCAGGATTGGACGAAAAGAAAGCATTGCGAGGAAGAGTTGATGCACGTGCTGGATTAGCATTGGGGCGTTTATCACTTAATAATGTTGAACTTCCGACCAAATTATTTGTGCTGTTCAATGATGATCCTTGTGTTGATCCGTACAAACGTTGAGCACTGTCTTTCAATGTTGGATCATTATATCTAAAAAAAAAAAAAATTTTAACACTATTATCAATATAAATAACTATTTAACATTCAGAATTATTATTATTATGTACTGATTAATAATCGAATAATTTTGTTTCTACATACCTAAATATGTTTTGATGTTGCACTGGTTGATAAATGCTGCTCTGGTTATTAGATTGTTGGTTTTCAGTATAATTTAAAGGTGTTCTAACTCCAGCAGGCTGGGCAAGAGCTATTTGTATTCGTTCCAGTATTGAATGCAACTTTTCCACCTCTTGGAGACGTACTGGTGAAATTTTCTCAACGCACTCCATCAATAATGTATGAAGTATGCTCAATTGTTTGCCAAGATCGATGTGTCCATCAAATTCAGTTGAGTGGTCTTGGGGTGTTGAATAACCAATAGGAATAGGACTCTGAATTCAGAAAAAAGATTCACTAAATTTTTTTAGATCAAATAATACATAATTAGTTTATAACTTAAATATACTAACAGATATGATTTTCAAGAATGATTTCATAGAAGCTGCTTCACGTTCCAAAAAATCATTCATAAACTCCATGAAGTTTTCTTTTCCTTGGAACCGTGTAAAGTTAGCTAAAGTTTGTAGTGTTTTTGCCACCAGTGTCAAGTTACGAGCTGCTTTTTCATTAGGATATTCTGTAAAAATAAATACATCAAATAAAATAAGTCATAATACATATTAACATTAACTTACCATGAGTAATGTTGAACAGGCTAGGTGACAAGATTGCTGGGCATAAAAATCTTAGAAAAATACAAGCAGATATTAAATTGTCACTAATATCATGACGCCCAGTACTATTCATGCATTCACGGAATCTTGTAAAGCATTCTCTAAGTTCACTGAAACAAAACAACAAAAATAAAGTCAAACTACTGTATTTTAATATTTGATGAATGACTCTTACAATGGAAATGATGTATGAGAAGAGAGTATACGATTCCATGTGGTTTCAACAGCTTGTCTTAAATTGGCTTGTTGTTTAGCTAAATTAGATGCACTGCCTGCTTTCAAAGGATCTACTTCACAGTCAAATCCAGTTTGCATTACACTTGACACAAGTTCACTCAAAGTCTCATGCAAGTACTTTTCACCAGTTAACTTCAAATATGCTTCCATGGCTTTAGTGGCCAACGAATTGCCCCTGAATGTCAAACGGTCATCTTCAACCTTTTCTATGTCCATCATTACAATATCTGATAAAAATTCTTTGGCCAAATTTTCCTTCTGCATGACATGAACTAAAGCAGTAGCAATATCTTCTTTGGCCTTAACACCAACAACCGGTTCCAATATTTCACAAATGGTTTTATAATCAGATCTCAAATACTAATAAACAACACAAGAATAATATAAGAATACATATAAATAATGGTAAGAAAATAATTTAAAGGAAAAAATTTAAAAATTTTACTTGTAAAAATTCTTGATAAATTTGTACAGGCAAAATATCAACACTCTGAAAACGGCATTTAACTCTTAGAGATGGAGGATCTTTTAAGTTTTTCTCAGTGGTCACTGGATACCATTTTTCTGTCAAGAATCTAGATGCCACATCATGTACGGGAATACTTACAGTACCTGTAATGACATAATCAATTATAAAATATTAATATTAAGTATAAATTTAATATTTATTATTAATGAATAGCAACATACCGACTAAGAAACTCTTATCCTTCTTTTTCTTTCTTTCACCTTCCCTATATAAGTGTATGTTGATGACATTCACTTGAGGTAAACTGGTAAAGTCAAAATGTTCACCCCAAAAGCACAGCTCGGACTTTTGTTTTGATGAGGTTCTTGCAAACAGCGTTTTGTCTAGGCACAGCTCGCAAAAGTATCTATTAATGACAAAAAAAGTTAATATTAGATATTTTGTAATAAGTAGTAATAATTAAATTGTGGGGAAAGACAATGGTATTCAAAATAATTTTTTGTGTAAAAATGTATTTTTTTTTTTTATATATTGTGTTTGTTGAAAACTATTTAATACAATAAGGAAGTTTCATGAATAAAATATAAGAAAAAATGTAGGGGAGACGGAGGCAATAAAAGCATACAGGTTAGTTTAAAAACAGTCAAACGTTTTTAATTTATAAATAAATATTTCCATCAGTATTATTATTATTAGATGTCTTGGTAAATTTATTGGAACTAGATCTAAGGCAAGATTGGAAAAGATGGGGTTCTTTTAGAATGGGAAATCAAAGGTTTTTACATAGAAATTATTTAGAAACATACCAAAGCTCTATGGTTAAATGTCTCAGGAATGGAATGCCTGAATAGTTTTTGTGTTTAATGGCTTAATTAAGTCTCATAGAATTATATGGAGTCTGAAAAGTGATGTGTGAAATTGTTAGTTTCATTTAAAGGGAAAAATTGAAAATAAAGTACTAAAAGAGGAAATTTGAGTTTTAAGCTTTAAATAGAGGCTCTGTGTGAAACAATAATTATTGTCAAATATAAAAACCTAGGTACTTGGTTTTTGTAAAAATGAGAATTTAAATTTAAATGCATTAATACAATAAAGGTCGGTGAGTAAAGTTTGTCAATACTTTTGTACAAAACATTATACATAATTTTTTACTAGAAAACAAAAAAAATATTATTGATTTTCAAAGAATGTTAAATATAAGTTATTTTTCTGAGAAAAATGACTGTCATCTGTAGAAATTTTTATAACGACTACATACTTCTTTTTATTGGCAAGTCCCTTGGCTTCAAGAATCCATATTTTTAAAGCGTTTTCCGTGCGACGTATGTGCTCCTGATCGGGTTGAACTGATTTTCTCAAGCTGTAAATCACATATTATATACATAATTACAATATAAAACAGTTGCGCGGAGAACAACAAACATTGCGGTCGACATCCTTAAACCGACCTACCTATACACCCATTTGTCACGTTCTTCTGTTGTACGGCACGAGAAGTACCTCGTATTCCCCGCGGGTAGGGTAACCTGGAAACAATTTTCCCGGCCTAACACCGATGGATGAAGCGGTTTGATTTCCACACCGCCGCTGCTCAAATCCAACGATTGCATAATGCTTTGGGACTGGCCAGATAAGAGCGATTCGTGCGAACGGGACGTCCTCAAACGGGGTCCACCACCACTACCGATGCCGCCGGGACTGGCATTCCTGAAGAAAAGAAAATGTCTATAATTAAAGAAAATAAATACGAGTAATTGAAATTTTATTTGCACGGAAAAAATATGATTTAAAATGTGGTCGTCTTCATACTTACCCATCAGATTCTAGAGCTTTTTTTCGCTCCAACTTCGTCACGCTCTTTGTCCGTTTTAGCGGATTCGATCTGAACGATCGTTTTGAAAAGAAATTCTGTAAATAATAACGACAAAGCAATCAGAAAATATAACCAATAAGTTCACGGATCTCGCTAGGACGTGTGTTCTTTCTGTGCGTCAATGCATTTGTGTGCATCAGTCGATGGTAAATGAAACGCATAATTTACAATAATTACAATGTGACGAAATTTTATCGACCATTTATACTAATAACTAGGCGCGTATTATTTAATTATTCAACTTGTTATATCATATAATTATAATAGACGTATCATCCTATACAGATCTAGCACAACCAAAAAATTATATTTTCAATAAAAGTTTTCACCGCATTCCCTCCGCCCCTTCCTCGTAAAGTGTTCAAATGTAAGCATAGTCGTCTCAAGATGATATCCATGGCACATCATGCATAATGGTAATGCCATTATGGGAAACGAGTGAGTTTTCAACAACTAACTAACCTACACCGAATCTAAGACATAATAATCAGACGAGCACTCGTGTCCGGTCGATTAATCTATAGCAGCAGTAAATATACATAGGTATAATAATATTTATTATGACAACACTATACACACAGTATTATCATATTCGAGTTATCTTACTATTAAAAAATTAGGAAACCCTGAACTCATAGCAAGCATAATATCACTACATAATAATAATCAATAACACTTCTAACGGCATAATAGTAATCATTAAATTTATCACTACATGTTTTATCGCATTATAATTTACATAGTGTGGATTTCATAAATCATAATTCTACTTAATTTATTACTATTATACAATATTTTTATCATTGTGCCATAGTTCAAAATAGTAAATATTACTTAGTAAATGTATTAAACTGATCTACTATTAAGGAACAGTTGTTACTAGTAAATAACAGGAAGAGTGACTAGGTTGATATTAATTACAGTTAACACGGAGGAGATACCCACTAGAAATCGAGGGTTTCCAAACTTTCTAGTCAAACTTGGAAATTTTATTATAGTCGGACATGCAAATAACACGGTAAATACTTATCCCGGTAATTTCACTTAAGAGTGGTCAACGCATCACAGCAAATATATGTCAAAAAATGTCGACTTTCTAATGTGATGTATGCCTATGAATATACGAAAATCATTCAAACTAAAAATAAAAAATATGGGAATTTAATTATTTTTAAATACAAATTAAGAGATCGGAAATCGTATGGTACGATAAATATATAATAGCGAACAATTGATTTGCTATTTTTTCAGGTTTTCGAATATTTTCAATGATTTTTTATGGTTATTGAAATAACGATATACCTAACTCAAAACAACAACTTTTATTTATAATAATTTTTTTAAATTTTTTAAATATAATTTATATTTAAAATATATGAAAATGTATTCTAGAAGACGATTTTAGGTAGATTTACAGCATGCTTATATCGAGAGTTCATAACAGGAAAAAATATTTTCAGTGCAAAGTAATCATTTGGTTTTTTATACATATGAATTACAAGAGAATGGACACAGACAAAGGAGTTACCTATATTTCCGACGAATTACATAATATGAACACGATGATTATGTTTTCATATAATTAAACATGTAATAACTATACTAAATTGTTTTGGAGTAGCTATAATGATATTAACAAACACAACACCACAGGGATCTTTAAATTACCGAAAATCCTTAGAGAGTTAGGAGACATGTATAACACACACGCGCACGCATAAATAAATACATACATTTATATACTCAAGAGATTGTAATAGATACTACACGTACATTTTAAAACGACTTAATGATATTTTTTGAGAAGATAATCTTATGTTATAAAATCTCGTTTCACACTATCTGACGCCGGAGTAAATTTTCAATACAATTATCACATCGTTGGTTGTGCAACGAATATTTTATGCCACAACAATAAAACTATATAATAAAAAAAACAGCAGTTCCATTCAGCATGAATAAATATTCGATAATCAAAAACTATAATAAAATAAAATAAATATGAGAAAAATTGTCTGCAGAGTTTTTAAGTTATGCGAAATCCCAAAACATTTATGAAACGTACATTTTCATTATTTTTATTAGTTTTTATGGGGGTATATTTGTTTGAATGTCCGAAGAATAATTTACATATTTATATTTTGTATTCATATTCACGTAACGTACACCTTTCATTTTTTTATACTTCTACATGCACATGTCCGATAGAATGGATATCTAACCGTTTTATTTAATCTATATAGAGATAGTACCTGGCCAATTACGACCGCACTTGTTTTCGTAGTCAGTATGAAAGAACGAAGATCAAATATGAAGTGCGGTGACACTATCAATATTGTTGTATATTAGTGTTATACTTAGAGCCAAACTTATATTTTTGAGTATGATCAACACATTATATTATGCTAAAAAAAATTATTGGATATATTTTGATAATTAATATAGTAAAACGAATAAAGGAAAAACCAAACCGTAGAAGAAACATGGCATAGATTAGAAAAAATAAAACTATTGTATACGTTTGTATGTTGTGTGAGCAGCAAAAAATAAGTACTTGGAGTTCTTATGTGAATAATATTGTAGTAGTAATTTATTAGTTTTATTTTTTAATTCTTATATATTCATATAAACGGACTTAAGTCTTATAATATAAGCATGAGTACGGTAATAATAGTATATAGTATGTGAAACTCTTATACAGAGCAAGATAAATTAAGATAACAAAAATATAACTGAATTACAATTAATATTGAAAAGTAACAGGTACATATTAAAATAACTTATAAGGTGATTAACAAAAAAGTGCAACGTACAAAATAAGACATGCTAAACAAAATCAAAATTAATTTAGTTGACTGCAGCCATTAAGATATTAAAGGGACTGTTTTGATATATAATTAGTTTTATAAGGGATAGATTTTGAAAATCAATATTTCCAAGAAGTACATTTTGTAAATAAGTTGTTTAGTAGTATTTGAGTATAGACAAATGATATAAAAACTAAATAATTATGTAGGTGAAGATGATAAACAAGAATTACTTACCACAATTCTGGAGGGCGTGAGTTCTAGCGATCTGGTGTTGCCGCCAATCACCGGTGTTGCGGGAGCACTTCCACGACGACAAGCTTTTTCGTATGAAGTATCTGTAAAAGAACCAAAAATGAAACGTCAATTACATTTTAACGGCACATACAAAACGTGTTCAAGGAATATAATAACATAAACCAGCGTAAATAGAAATGATAATTTTTAAGATTTTCATCGAGAATATTACATGATGACGACGAAGACAACGTTTGGAGACCACGCACGACACAAACACAACACGACGGACTGACGAGCGAAAGCCAAATGATATAGAAAGCGCGAAGGATACGTGCTAAAAAATAATAATAGTAAAAAAGAAAAAACTCTCCAAGACAGATTGATCATGCAGAACGTCGTCGTTCTTAATAATTTCTCCTCTATACGGTCAACAAAATGTAATGCCTACGCGCATATGCACGCACGCACACACAAAACCCACTAACATAAATACCCATATCTATATATTATACGCGTGTGTATTTATGACACGAGTGTTCTAACAATTATACACCAACGAATATCATACGAGAATTTTGTGTGCGATTCCTTTTTAGCCGCGAACAACGGTGACTTATAAGGAACAATCATTAAGTTAAATAAGAGTTCAAACGAGTGTTGGTATGGAAGCACTAAACGAGTACCACGAAATAAATTAATATCGTCGATTTTTACACTAGAATTCGTTAATAATAACGTGTAACGTACAAACGTCAACGAACTCCTGCGGTTTTTCTTTTACTCGATACGTGATTGTGTCGTGTATTTATTAAGAAATGATAATACGCAACGACGACAATCCACGGTGTTATTGTATCGCGTTATCTGAAAACGGGGGAGTATTCGAAGGAACAACAACAACAACAATAATAATAATAATAAGAAGAAGAAGAAAAGACACGCGAGTAAATTGCCAAGTAATTCTTACATAGAAAAACACAACTTCTTAGTACATTATCGATAACACAAAAAGAATGTCCACATCAGTAATGATAAATACATACAATCTATATTATAGATGTAGGTACTTACTACTACTACTAACAGCTATTGTTCATAAAAATTTTCCGAGTGGTAAAAACGCGATTTTTAACCGTAATTGTTCGTTTTGTTTTCAATTGGTTGGACCTTGAACACACATAGGTATATTGCATATTGTACACTTGACGCATTATAATATGCATGCATGGAGAAAGATACGAGTATATCATTTTATTAGAATTTAATTAAAACGTCGAAGTATAAAAGGAAGATGGCGTGGTTTTGGAAAATGTTCGCAGTCCGGCATTTGTACACGACAATACAGTAATTATTGTCTAAATCAGTATCAATTAAAAGTAAAGCTAATCTAATTTAATATTTACATTATGATAATACGATAAGAACAAATAACAATATCTGGGCGCATGTAAATTCCACCGATTGGACCTTTTTTTCAAGTAAATTCCACCGGTGCTTATTTCCTACCTGAGAAAAATATGTAAATTCCACTGGTACGTTTATTTTACCGTCATCGTAAATGTAATTAACTCCACCGATCAAAATTGTATTGATAAATAATATTTTTATAAAATTATTTTATATTTAAATCAATTATGACCCATTAAGAAATACCAGAAGACACCACAGGGAGCCATGGTTCAAAATATTTTCCAAAAAAAATTATTTTATACGGTATATATAATGGTAGCAATATCGGCATTATATAATATCGGGTATCGGTATCGGCCCAGTTCTAATAATAGTTTCGTAAGATACGGCCTCACTGAACGCGATTTGCGATTTTGCGTCTTGCGATACGCGATGCGAGCGATATTGTCCAGCGATTTTTACGATTTTGGTGGGGCCTGTCCCGCGTTTTTATTGTTTTGTGGTGAATGGCTTTAATCGCCAAGATGACTTCGTTCAATTACATATTCAAACTGCGTGCGTAAAATACTTTTATCCGAAAGTTCTGCTTCAATAGAAGCAAAAGTTGAAATGTTTAAAGAACGTTTATGGATACACGAATTAAATACAAATAGAGAAAATGAAGGTGAATATCATACACTTTTTTCTAAACTAAACACCCAGACATGTTAAAAAAAAAGCCGCAGCTAACTTTTCTGGATAAACCGACATGGTGGGCTTTTCAAGAACGATTAATCGCATGAAAATCAACTATTTGATTTATTTGCGTTAAAAGCGATATATCGTAAAACGCAAAACGCTGATAGTGTGGCCATGTCATACCTGTACCTGTGCCGCTGTAAATTAATCGTCTATATTATTATTATCAATGCACCGTCGTTGATGTATATCGAATCTATAATCTATAGTTGGTGGAATTTACAATCGCCCCAATATTTGGTATCGTATATTTATACAATAAGCCATTAATAAAAAGTTAGAATGCAAACAAAACGTTTTGCATAATATACTCATTTCTTTAATGAAACCCCAGTAATGTAAGTATATAATTTAAAAAATGTTTTTGTATTAAATCAGCATTTTGTAACGCGCATTTATTTAGTCACCTTTTATTCCTCTTCTAATCTACCTCTATATATACCATTTACAACAGCAGTCAAAACGATATAACAATTACCTAATTGACGTACATAGTTAATTAGTTCAAACACTTGACTCACATAATATAAATATGTATATAAATTTACGTTGCCTATATAAAGCCATCAATTATGTGTTTTTGTCGAATATGTTTAAAAATGAAGGTTTATTTAGCATACATACACATATTTAAACAAGTCATTTTACCTGGTATGCTATATAAATACGTACTTATTTGACTTTGGAGACAATAAGTATTTAAATTAGATGAATGTACATCGACTTTTATTAAGACGACGATAATTATTCTTATAATTTGTGACTTTTTATTTTATTTTTAATACACTGGACATTCAATATACAATATAAACGTACAAAGATGACAAGAATGCAACAGATGAACAAAATATGTACACAAAAATACAGTTCAGCCTTAACACTTGTTTATTAACCATTAAAAGCGATTAGTCTTTTGGCATCCAAGGTTCAACCATCAAAACATTTTGATTTTTAAACCAGGGAGTTTGATTAACGCTCATAACATATATACTCCCTGTGTACTCATGTATATGATACAGCCGCAGTTATACAAGACATATTCGTAAACACAAGTGGTTACGTAAAGATTTCGTTGTTATAAATTCAAAACAATAAAATAATAATGTTCGTATAGACTAATAGAAAAAAAAAAATTGATTATTTTTTTGTTTTCAAGATATACTTCGAATACATAAATCCCATTATTTATCAGTCGCAAACGTGTGCACAATACATGAATTTAAAGAATCCTGATAAACGTAATAATCTGTGAACTCTTCGTTTTCATTAATTCCTCGAAAGAATATACTAGCAATTCATATATACGCACATATAAACATTTTTAAATCAAAGCGATAATAAAACAACAATACTACGTTCAAATGTGATAATTTAATTTCAGTAAAATTGATTCATCATTCTGAGAACATATATTAATTCATCCTCGTATACATGAATAAGAATCATTTATGAATCATACACGCGCTCTAATAATTTATGCGCTTACATAACACATGGTGGTGTTTTTCATTTTGAACGCTTAAGGTCATGTGGTGCTTTCGGTAGTTATGTTTGTCATTAATCGTCATAGTTATTAGAGTATAATATTCAATAAAGCTATTTTTGGGCGACGGAGTAAGTTACAAGATTAGTCATTAATTTAATTAAAACCATCAATATGTTTCGTTTTTTACGATTGTCAACTATTCGCGTTTTCGTGAACTTCGTCTCAATTGCGCACATCTAATATACCAATATTCATAAAAAATAGACACCATAGATATAACCGTCAACGTATCCTAATTTTGAACATCATCACTAGGGCGCGGATATATATAATTAATATTAATATATAATATATGTATACTAAAAATCATTATACTTACCCCCCCCCCAAAGTCCTAGAAAAAAAAAATCATTTTTGAAAAACGGAAAGAAACACATATCTTCCTACAAAAACACACGATATTCCTTTGCTCCGTTCCGTCGAATTTATATATTATGCGGGTGGATGCATACGAGAAACGACAATATTGGCGCGAATACTGTTTGAAACATCCATTTCTCTCTTCATGCATGGGGACGAGTGTGTAGTGTGAAAAACGTAAAGAATGTGCACATACGTGTTATTGTTATTATTAATGCGTTTCGCGCGGACGCGTTTTGTCGATCGTTACATAGTTTCCTTTCGTTATCGCCGGAGTTGAACGGACATGGCCGCAGGTCAGGTAAAACGCGCCAAGGCCGAGGGTACGTAACAATTATCATTATAAATTATTCGGTAGGCACGCCGAAATATTACTGGTATAAATGATCCTATACACGGCCGAGAAACCATTGTGTTGGAAACAGAAGTTTTCTGGAAACTCCAAACAGGATACCAAGAAAGGGAGGGGATCGACCGGAGATCTACCTGTTTGCATAACGACATCGACAACGAACCGCGGGTTCCCAGGTTGAGTGCAGGATGTTCGACGTTTGCGGTGCACCGTACGGACAAAATAAATTGGTGTCATCACGAACGTGCGATCAACGGCAAAACAGTCGAAAAAAGACAAACGCCAGTCAGCGAAAATTGAGAAAAAATATCGTTTTCGCTCACGTATATTATAATTAAGTATTACTAAGCAAGCACGTTGGCTAGGTGCAAAGAGGTTAGAACACGCGTTAGTTGGAAAGGAGAAGTTGACGTAAGGAATATAAAATTGTAGCCGTGTTTATCGCGCATAATACCCGACCGAGACCGAACAATGTGCGTACGTACGTGCATACACGTGTGTATTCGAAACCGGTTCCGTAAGATATAATAAAACCAGTATAAATATAGGATGGTGGTTGCGGCCATTTCAGAGACGCGACAGAATATATATAAAAAAAAAAAAAACCACGCTCACAGGTTAGTACACCTATATATACCTACCTAAACGTCATCCTTATCTTAACCCGTTGCTGCGCTCGCGTGTACTGAATGAAATCTCACTTGCGTTTAGTTGCGTCGCCGCCGCACAAGCGGAGACCAAGTGTGTAGTGCGCGACGGAAGGTAAACGGTTTGTAGGAAAATGTGACGAGAACAGAGAGGGAATATTAAAGGGAAAAAGTGAAAAACGCGGAAAGAAAATTGAATGACTGTTGAATGCAGCAGGACGGCGTTCACGTCGCGGTGTTTTCGGAATGGGTTATGATGATTTGTGTATAATTGATGGAAAGTTGAGAAATTAAGTTTCAAAACGACTATCGAAAATATACTAAAAAAAAAAAAAAACCAGTTTGGAGACCTGTTGCAGCACTCGATCGAAAGGGTATCTGTAATGATATCAATATTTTTTCAAATAGCAGCAGCACTGCGCGTAAACGATGTCATCAATAATTTCGTATGCGTTTCTCTGCCAATTAATGTAGTTTTATATTAGTTGCGTTTATAATATTATAAGTATATAAATTATAAGGTTGTGTATCTTTGTATCTTTAACGACCATAGTCCCGACGTTAACACATATATAATTTTTAGAGCTTAATAACGAGCGTGCGCGACATAATTATATACATACTTATATAATAATATAAAGGAAGAAAATTAAAAAAAAAAAGGAAAAACATTCAACTAATAAACGAGGTAGAAAAATGAAAGATTTTACTAAAGCGAGCTCAGCGAAAAATCACATTACTTTTTAACAGTTCGCAGTATTTGTCCGTTGAATAATCACAAATTCGAGGGAAAAAAATAATCCGCAGAAGTGTACGTGTAAAAAGTAAACACGATATCATGACGGGTTCGCACACACAATTATACATTTTCAATAAGTATAAAGTGAAACAGTAATATACACTTTTTAGGAATAAAACTATAAAATGTACACGATAACGTGTTTCTACTGTCAGTCCTATTATTATTCGTAGTACACCGAAGACACTACATTCTATAGAATAGGTTAAAAATAATTTTCACACACTCCGCACACCCTAGGTGAACGTATAAATGATATTTACCCTATTAAAGTTACGAGTTGTTCACATTATACAACAAAAACTCACAGAGGGCGACGAGTTCAACAATCTACTGCTCGGAATGTCAATAATATACGCTACACATCCGTCGACTACTCAGTACCATAGAAAATAACCAGGATTATTATCGTTTGGCCACCCCTACTCCTACGCAAATATTATTTAAAACACGATAGTATTTGTACAAGTACGCGTATATCAGTATCGAGTTCTAAATCTGAAAAAAAAAACAGAATATTGTCCATATACAGCGAAGAATTTTCATACAACAGCACATTTTGCACACTACATGCGAACACAGCTTGGCGTTAATAAAACGTGTCAGGACTTAATGGCATAAAAAAACGATATGAAAATATTGAGTTTCCTCATAAATAAATTTATGAAACGATTGAATAACGAGAAGCGAGAGTATTAAATAGCGATTGACGTCATCGCAGTATGCCTAAGAAAAACGTTATTGTTATTATTTTACTTAAAAATTACGATTCAGGAGGTAAAATATGCATAGTAATAGAAATTGCGTACGAAACTTTTTCGAATAAAAAAAAAAATAAAAAAAATACGTAAATATGTAAAGTTATGCAAAAAAAGAGAGAAGAATTAATACATGCTCGAGTGGTTGCAAACAAATCGAACGAATGCGTGTACTGTACAATCGAGATGGTATATATACGTAGTATTAACATTATTATAGGTCTCCTCTTTCTTATCCAGCACCACTCCTCCTTCGAACTGCTGTAACCCTTGTGTGATAGCAGAAAGAACTACACTTTTATGCAAATGTACCACAAAATTCAGCGCCCCATTCGCACAGCATACTATTATATTACCATCTGATTTACATCAGAGTTATACCTATAATATATGTAATATTATTTACCAAGGTGTATTAACGGAGTACAACAAAAGGAAAACTTTTAGAATTGAGAGGGAAAAATAATTCATGCCAATGTATTGAACGCACATTTCTATTTAACGGAACACAATATATTTTATATCGATAACTACGCCGCACGACAATAAAATATATTATTACTAATAACCGACCATTAGCTCGCAGGTATTGTAGACAAACTGCGAATAATAATAATACAAATTATTATTATTTTTGTTACACATTGTTGACCTCATAACCCCCTAATTTCACACGACTCCCCCTCACCTATAGCTAGAACTTGTGGTCACGATGCGTATAATAATAATACGATTTATACAAGTCTAAAACAAATTTTTCTTCTCGCGAGTGTTACAAATATGATAATATAATATCGATGTTGCAATATAATAAATACACATGTACCGTTACAGCAACAGCTACAGCGACGGCGCCGGTCACGAAGTTATGAGGAAGATGGAGACCCGGTGGAAGCATATTTAAGGAAAGAAATAAAAATTGTCGCACATACCAATCGCGCAAACATATACACACGTAAACGGCGTAAATAAATGCAATAGAAACCCCGTCTGTCGTTTATGCATTATATATATTGTATATCATAACGTAATTTGCAACAAGAGCGGCGAAGTAAAAACGAAAAACGCACGCGCGCGTTGCATAATCCGCGAAGCTAACTCTATTGTTGCCGCGTGCTGCATACGAGTAAGTTAATATTATACATTACAATATATAAACGCGAAATGACTAAGACAGTAGCTAATGTTACAACCGCTCCAATCTTTCGCTCTCCGCGTCATTTTGTATTTAAATATAGGCACGAGCACAGGTTTCGGTTAGGAAACGATTATTGTTAGTGGACGAGAATTTTTCCGGGGGCGGTAGTTGCATACCGGTAAACTATCGAAATAAATATTGAAGGAATAAATGGCGTCACCTGAACGCGCAATAAACGATAAATCACTGCGCTTGTTGCTGTCGCAGGACCATTTGACCGAGGCAGGATACACGGTCTCGCAGCTGAGGAGTCCAGTCCAGGTGGTTGTTGGACTGTTATATTATCATTGTCGTGCGCGTTCCGAAGAAGCCAGGTAGACCGAGGGCGTGGTTTACGACGAGGTTTATAAGACAACGTCGCGAACAGCAGCAGCTGCGGCTGGCAAGGCACACGCGTGGAGTGAGTTTCTTTGTTGCGCGCCTGGGGGAGCAGCGGTACGTTTAGGGAGGAGAGGAGGGGAAAAAAAATAGTATTTTAACGTGGATTTTCAAGGATACTCGCAGAGTAGACGGGCAGACAAGAAAAAAAAAACTACCCAGAAATAAACGTTATACATAAGACTTAGTATACGCTACACCGATGACTGGGCGATGCATTACCATTTGCACGTTTACCAATATTACACGTTTAATTGCAATTAACGAATTCCAGACGGCGACATATATTGTCAACACTAAATGTAAGCATATATATATCTATTGGACAGTAGTATAAATATGGCGATTGGATTATACTGCAAACGGATTCTTTTTGTTTCCGGACACAGCAAAAAGTAAAAAAAAAAAACCGTATTGTGTATATACTTCTGGAGAAGTCCGTATTATATAATATGTAACATTAAACGTGGCGCGTGTACGGTTCTCCCCTATCCAAACACGCCTCTGATCACTACTGCTTTGAATAATCAGACCAGATGTAATCTTAAAAATGGCAATGCATAAACATATAAAGAACTAAAAATATAGGGCTCGAAGTTCAGACATCTCTTAACGGCGTTATGAATGTAATGATCAGTTGAATGCCAGAACTTCGCTTTTGGTTATTTTTTTTCTTTTACTTATTTTGAAAAACCACCAAGCAAACCGACAGCAAAATTTACGGATAGTTATAAAAAATAAATGAGAAAAAACCAACCGGATTCTCGATTCGATGGACATCCTTATCTGGTCTAGTTGTAAGTGTGCCCGTGAGTATGACTGTAATTCCGACTCCGTAAAATTATCAATACACTAACGGCGTCTTGATGTAGATGAAAAAATAAGGAAACTACTTGTATAATAAGTAGACCTATTTTTGATTCGTTATGGCAATAACGTTTTGCGGTTTCTAGTTCCGGGGCATTGATCGCGTGTGTAATAGTGCGATACAGTCGATTTTTGTTTGTACACACAATCCACGTGATGCTCGAGACAACGGTGTATATTTTGGACATAACATAACACGAACTGGCTAGGGGCGTAATGAAAGTAAATCGATTTGAAAGTTTCTTAAAGTCGCGAGAGTTCCACCAACGTTATAATAGTAACAATCTTCAGCAACAGCCGTGAAAAACGCACACGAATACAAATGGTACAGCATTAGTATATACCGAAAAGAATACAAATACAACCTAATAATTGATCGTAAAACCGTAATAAAACGCGGGCACAATGTAAATATATCCTTGACACGATATAACAATGTTTTATATATATATGTATTATTGCACAATACATACATCAACGCATTACTTCGCGTAAGGTTCAGTCGATAACAATACTATCTATACCGTGCACAAGAATTTATTAGACTGTATTAAACGCAAGAATTATAGATCAGCTCGACGTGTTTTTTGATGCAATACAAAGAAAAAACTCTCTTCTCGTCATAATCCGTAATTAAACATAGACTACAATGTTCCTCTTAATTCTCATTACATACTTTCCTCCCAATCACATCCTGCTATCCTAACAGCTATTACTTTCATTTTTAATTCTGGACTGCTAGTGTAAAAAAATTGTTCTGTAACTAATTGTCGAGAATATTGGTAGGTTACACAGTTTCAAAAGAAAAAAAAAAAATTAAAAATCGATTACACGCGAATTCAATAGCAATTTTAATCAATAATGTAACGACGGACCTCACGAATAGAAAAAAAATTTAACAGTCATAAATAATGTATCTAACTTCATTTTTAACATGGAAGGTAAATCGCAAATCGTTTGTATATAGAAAAATGATAACACCATTTAATTCAAACACGACAACTCAAAAATTTAAATATCTAAATCTGATAGATTACAATCGATTATCAGATATTTGATTAGAAAGAAATTAAATATTTGAGGTATGCGACCCGGCTGCACTAAAGAGTACACTTCAGTAGGGGTTTGGAGACTTGTACGAGCGTCGACAACTGGACTAAACCAACAATGAAGTGTAATCATCCTGCAGCGAGATCGACAAAAATGTAAATCGTACGCGTGCATAAATCTGTACAAAACGGGCGCGCGCACCATAATTATGTGTCATCGGTTGCAGAATCCGCGTGCGTGCGTCGCCGTCGTCGACGAATACGAGACCGTTGACTTTCACCAATCGAGCGCAAAACCTAATAACGGAAATACCTCAGTGCAGATACCGCGGCGGCAGCATTTAACGGCCGCGGGAAAAAAATACAATCATAGCGTCTGAATTGACGATATTTACTTTAATCGGCAAACACGTGTTTCATGTTTCACCCGTATCACGTTCGTTATCATAATTTCTTCGAATGTCTGTTTTTAAAATAACGATAAGATGACAAACAGACAACATAAGTCGCTGCTGCGGCGCACAGTTTGATAGTTAATAATAAAACAATAAACGAGTGCGCAATTAAATTTTATCGGTTTAAAAAACTGCACACGTATGAAAATATAACGTACTACACACAACATGATCATAGAAATCTACAAGAAAAATATTAAAAAAAACCGCAGTGGATATTTTCCTCGTATATCCATAGTGTATACATCTACAAATAATCGTATTGTTCAAAGTATACTTGAAATTAGATTATCTATAAACTAAATAATGATATTAATAGCGATAAGGTTATATCAAATATACAGTTACACCAGAATTGTTCATTACAATGTTAAATATCATATATTTACACTTTCGATGTCAGTATAAATAATAAAAATAATAATAATTTTGTGCCTACTCAGTACTCTCATAAATGTCATCGTGCGTCGCCGGAGAAAGAAAAAACATGTTCATAATGTACGCTATATTTGTTTTTAGAGACTCGCACGAATATTTTATTTTACAGGAGTTCCGATGCATGGAATAAAGCTGTTATGACCATTGTAGGGACAAAAAAAAGGGTATGCAGATAAAACTCGGTCCAGGAAAAAACACCGATACCCGAGAGTGTTGTTGTTTCGAAACGAATAACTTAATATTATGATAATCGCGTGCGAGCTGTACGTTTGGGTGTGGGGGAACACGGTACTGGTCAAAAGTATAGGAAAAAATACGTGCGCGGAAATCGTCGTCCGGAAGTCGGACATATGCAGGCGTCTAGACGATCACGACGACTTCATTTGCATTCAAAACGGGTGACGGTCACTGTCGGGGATAAACAAGACACAATAGACACACGCCAGCGCTCACAAAATAACGCCCCCTCGTCCGCCGGTTGTGGTTTTATCGAACCGAAATAGACAAGAGGTCCGCGACGATTATGTTTTTTCTCATTTGTATCCGTTGTCTATTATCTCTTCGGTACGCCCACAACGACGTCGTCCACCACTGACCTGAATGATTGTCGTTTTCGTCACCGTCGGAACAGCCGTCGTCTTCGTCGTCGTCGTAACCGACATCGCTTCGGTTGTCGTCTTCGCCGCCGGTGGCAGCCGCAGCGGCCACCTTCCGGCGACATCTTCGCAGTCGCCGCCGCCGTCTACGGTCGAACTCGTCCGGTGACCCCTCGATCACAATAATGGGCGGCGACCGGTTGGCGTGTTGCACGACGCTGGCGTCGCCGACCGACGTCGAACTGTCGCTGCAGTTGATCCGGAGCGGCACAGTCGCTTTGGACGACAGCCACCGGCCGCCTGTGGTGATTATGGTGGACGAGCTGCGGGCCAGTTTGCGCGACGACGGACGCCGGATGAACGCGAGCGGCGAGCTGCGCCGGCTGGACGACGGCGAGGACGGCGGCCGGTTGGACGTGGTGGTGTTGCCCTGCAGCAGGGCCAGCGCGGACGCGGACAGCGCCCGTCCGCCCAGTTTCTGCTGCCTGCCGCCCACCGCCTGCTGCTGCTGCATGGGTGGCGACAGGGTCTGCGGCCCGGTGGCGTCCACCAGCCTGGCCACGGCCAGAATGGGCCGGGCGGTCGCCTGCAACGGAATGTAAAACGTGGACCTGCGCCGCCGCGGACTACCCATCGTCGTCGGTTCCTGTGGTTGTTGTTCCATCGTCATAACGTTCGTTTTCTTTTTCGTCCGCTAAAAACACCACGCACTGCACGCTGTCCGTGAAAATGTCAACTGTCGCACGGCGACCGAATCATCGTCTACCGTCTGGTCATCCGTTTTCCTGTCGGTCGAACAACGTACGCTGCGACGACAATACCGACGAACTGATAAATTGAACACGCACAACGACGCACACATCAATCGCGACGCACTCTGCGCACGGTCAAAACGGCATTGCTACACTGACTGTTTACCGTCGCGCGGTGGTGTTCGGTTCAGGTTCACGTTTGCCGTTCGAGCGTGTGCGCGCGTGCGCCCGACGGTGCTCGTTAGGCCGAGGGGGTAGTAGCGGTGCCGACGGTCGTGCGAGCGAGATTTCCCCCACCGCGCGGCATGTCGCATTCCCGTTGACTACAGCGGCGGCCGGTCGCCGTAAACAAAAACCTTCCACCAGTTTTTAATAATTCTCGTTCTAGCGCCTCACGTAGAGGTTATAACTTGCGCCGTGTTCTCCTTACCCTAACGACAACAGACGATTCAACGAACAATAGGAGTGGGTATAGGATTGAAACCGTTTTAAAATCCTGTCGGACGTCGGTGATCGTCACGTGGTGTGTGTATATCATCATTACAGGTATAGTTCAGACGGTTAGGTTCAGGCGCCGGTACGGAGAAAATGTGTTACCGTCAGCCGGTGCGACGATTAAGAACCGACATGCAAATTCATGGTTCGCCAAAGTACTCCCGAGGAAAGCAATGCGCATAATGACAATTTCGCTGTCCGGTTTGCCTAGCTTAGGGGTCCTCGCAGTTGTATTTGTTTAGAGTGCATTACACACTAGTCGGATCGCTCATAACCGCGATTTTAAATCGTCGTACAAAAATATGATGAATAAAATGCTTGGTGTGAATAGTTCCAAGGCAAAACGATTTGTTTAATTTTGGCGGTTAAATGCGAACGTTGGCTCAAAATTAAACACGCGTGATTTTTCTGATGTCGATACACCAATTATGCCTGTTTAAATCCAATGAATAATCGCGTGCGTCGACGGATAAATCGCCTATTGATTAATGCACTTTATTTGAAAACTCGTGTTTTACCTTTTAAAAATTATAATCTTATGGTTATATCTATGGTACATCATTATTTCCTAGTAATTTAATCTATACCTATACTTACCGGGAAAATACAAAATCAGGTATCGAATCTAATTTTATTTTAAAAAGCGAATACAAATTTACTAAAAAATTAAAAAAACTATTCAAAATATTAATATCATTATAGATCTATACGTACATGGTTTTGGGGTAATAAATTCCTATTTTCATATAAATTATACAGCACATCGAGTTCAGATTAAATATAATACAGTTTAAAGAAACCCGTAGTTTTAATTGTGTGCAGTATTACTTTGAATAGAGAAAACTATTTTCGGTTGTTGGGTAAATAGAAATATAACCTAATGATACCTATTCTATTAAAATTTAATAATCAAAAATATCGAAGACTTTCGCCATTAATGTACCAATATTACATATAATGTGTATAAACTAAAATATTATTCTAGATAAAATGTAATGCACACGTACCATCTTTCCAATCATGCTATTTCGTTCTAATTGTTAATCGTTTTGTTAATGTTTCACTATTGAATGTAGTTCTATAAGCTATTTAGTTTTCATAGAATGTTACCAAAATAAATATCCATCATAGAATGATAAAAGAAAATACGAATTTCATTATACTATTTCCGGTGCAAGCCAATTCGTGATTTATGCGTCTGTTTGTGTCTTCTCTGTATTATTATTTTTATGGTTTTCGAAAACGAAAGAGAAAAATAGTCCATACCGATTAAACCCAATCGTTCTGGTCCGGTTAGTAGTTAAAAAAATAAAAATAAAATCAAATAAATTAGATGGCCCATTTGTTGTTGATAGATGATACAAATGTTGGACCCGAGAGTCTTTTTGTTTACTTATATTGCAGATGGACGGGTAGATATATAACAGTTAAACGAGAAACGCTGTAAATTGATTTCAAAGTAGGAAAAAAAAATAATGATTGTGAAAACGATTCGAGAAAATAATAATATATACATAGAAAATAATATACTAGCGTGCAACAAGTTACTGCAGTAATTGTAATAAGTAATCTTGTTAAGAAACTGTAAAGTAATAATCTAAATACAAAACTACAGCGAGGTAAAAGTCAAACAGCTTAAATGAAATTGTATATCTTAATCTGGTAAAAATACGGATGATTTAAATTTTAATCGCACCGAAAAGCATAAAATACCGAACTAACACAAAAATAATTAGAACGGAAATTCAATAATGCAGGTGGAGGTGTATTATTGTTACGCTATTCGTGAACACGAGTGATCGTAACACACTCTCACCCCACGAGTTGCCGCCGTCACTAGGTTACCCAACGGAACGTAATACACTAATTTACATAATAATTAGTGAACAAGAAGTAATCGCATAGGTAAACTGAAATCAAATGAAACGCACGTAATAATATTGTATTTATAGTTGGAATGACGATTATTTATGTATTATTGAACCTAATTGAAATTCTGATATACCTATTTGAATATCAGTGATAATTTATTTTCACTAATGATACTTGATTCTAAAACCAATCGTTTCTAGAAAAAAACACGTTATAAACTATATTTTGGAAAGTCGTAAAAGTCAAGTGAAATTATTTATTAAAATAATCCAAAAATAATGGTAAAAAATATTATTTCAATAAGACAATAATGACTTATATTTTAAAATTGCGATCAAATTATAACTATTACAAATTCCGTTTTTTACATATTTCCCTAGTAAATAATTTAAAGTGGTTAACCGGTTCTGCGGTTTAACTGGATATAGCATTTATCATAAAAAGTTGATATTAATAATTGTTTTAAAATATTATTTAAAATACATATTTTTATTCTACACGTTATAACGCGTTATCACATAAAAATAATTAAAATTTAACTAAACATTAGAAGTCTACATCATTAGAGTAATTTATGTGAAAAATAAAAAGTTTTTGAATAAAATCAAGGTATAATGTAAGTTTTGATTTTAAGTAAAGATAGACATGCATTATAAAATTATAAATTATAATATAATTATCAATGCTCCGTACTGATGTTATTGAGCACTATAATATATTATAGACATCCAAGTTTTAAAAAAATGAATTTATCAATATTTAAAATTATCTCACCATACATATTGATTTTTTATCAACCAATCAATACGTACAACATATCAAATCAATAATTTGGGCTTCGGGTTAATATTCGCGTTTAATTAACCCAATATTAAATTGAAAGACGATATGAAAATTATCAGTAGCTTTTTCTACAAAATTGTGTATCATATATAATTATTTTACGAGACATACACGTAATAAAAAAATAAATAAAAAACAGTAGGTGATATTGAAATGATGTTTGCCTTGTCTTAAAAACGAAACGAAGTCATTATTCAATGCTACGCCTCAGATAATATACTCATATTTCAATTTTATATATCGGGTCAATTAACTCGAATACTGACCCAGAACCCAAAGTGTTGATCCCGCAAAAAATAAATATTTTTTCAATGTTATGCATACATGATTACTTATGACAGATATAGATAACAAATCGATGAGAGAATCACTTAATTCATTTTAACAGTGCTATAATATAGTATGATATATAAATCTAACTTTCAAATTGAAATCTGAGATAATATTATAATTTTGAAATTGAATAACGGTTCAATTTTATCGTATGATAACTCGTACAAACATCGGTCATCCGAGATACAAAAATTGGTAAGTTGCGCTGATGGATAAATGTAACAAATTTGTATACATAAAGGTACTACGATAACAATTTATTGGATTCATGCGGAGAATAATGTTTGATGTTTATACACCACTGCACTCAAAAATTATGCACACATATTAGATGTATCGACCTAATTCATTGATATCCAATGTTCAAAATTTTACGGTCAATTATATTAAAATGTTGACCTCGGATCATCATGATGCATGTCAACATTTGACAGCGGATCAAAATAAATGTAGTACGTCGGCGGTGTACTTTTCAAAAAATTAAAAAATTAAGCGTGACGGAATAAATATAGATACTATAAATAGAATAAAGTATATACATACTGTGAATTATACTATATTATAGACATATATTTATTAGTGTACTTTTAACATCCGAATAACACTGTGTTAAAATGATTAGATATTATAAGAGATTTAATATTAAATAAATATACAAATAGGTTATATATAGGAATAAATAAATGATTAGTATATTTAAAAAGAGATTTGTTTCAACGTCATATTCGAGAGCATTCCGAACAGAAACTTTATTACGTACAACATACGGTGGCACGAAAACTGCGAAACAAAAATTAACAACAAAACTGTGTACATAACAACGAGAATAAAATGAATATTGTTATTCAAACCAATTAAACGTAGCACATAAATCATAACACAACGACCGTGTACGATAGGCAAAGACCGTTTATACAATCAAATTCTATTATAACGCATATTAGGTGTACATACAAACAATGAGGAACACGTATTTTAATGCATAAAATAATAAAGAAAAAAAATAATAGTCACTACATAAATACCGTAGAACAAATCACGAGACCTCAACCACCCGTATATTGTCCAAATATCATAAACGCAACATTTGATTAGCACAACTGCATTTCTATTATTATTATTAGTAAGCAAAATGGTTTTATAGCTGTGTACGGTTAGCTGACTACACTCCTATGAATTTGTAACCGAGTATAGAGCCTGCGGTGTATAATAAAATTATCGGAATGATAAAAATTAAACATATTATCATAGGAAGTTTCACAATTAGCGTTAATCTATCCAGTCTAGTAGTACGTTATTACTTTCGGTGGCAGAAACGAATGAAGAATATATTATCAGATGTTACAATAATGTATGAACCTCGACACGAGGCGATGGATAGGGGACGAAAACGATCGTAAACCAACGACGAGTGCAGTGTAATAAACAAATAACTAATATTTAATAATAAATAGTACCTTTAGCAATGTCCCTATTTCTCGCCCACACACACATGAACATACGTTGATCCGAGCTGTTTGCAACCGACCAAAATGTAATCAACGGCCAGAACCCCGTATGTTTACGTTTTCGAAGGATTTGCTATGAAAATATGCGTGTTTATATTTATCTAAATAATTTTCGGGGGGTCGCAACACAATTTCGCCCACGCGAAAAGCCCCGAGATGACGAATCCTATTCTCACGATATCGTCCCGACGGCACCGTCTTCGGAGACGATGGCAACGAGGGTCGCTCCGCATTTTTGTATTTTTCATCGTCACGGGGAGGGTTCGACCCTCTTGGAGCGTTGGCAGCAGCCGACGTTGGGGAAACTGACCCTTTTTGGTGCGCTCTATTTATATATATATATAAGTATGTATAGCCAGCAGCCGGGAAATGAGAAAGAGTAAAATTATTACGCGAGCGAATTTTACCTTATTTCCTACGTGCGCGCTACCGACGACAAATGCATAAACAATTTATATGGTTCACCCTACACATACACATGTACAATGTACATAAATAAAGCTTCGCAGTGCAAGGAGAATAAAGGGGAGAAAATTTATTATATTTTGATTCCAGTACGGACAATTTACGGTGCCGAGGCGTTTATTACGACATATTGAGTATTTTCCTCTGTCCGTTTCGCATTTTTCGGCGCTATCGGTACGCTTCAAAACGAATACATCTAACACCGTTCGTCCACCCATTTTCCTATGAGGCTTATCAAGAATTCGACGCGGATTTGCATATCGTTTTTTCCGTAACAAGCGTGGTACAACGGCACATTTTCGACACATGTTCTTGCGGTGAACTACTGTTGGCAACTGATATGCACGCGCGCGTTATTAAGGTTACGACCATTATTGGATATTTAAATTTCCACCGAACAGCCACTGAAGTACTGATATTATACAATTGTAATAACTAATAATATACCGACAGTCAAAACGAATTATTTTCGAACAAATAGCAAATAAATACATTTACCGATGTTACAGGTATTTTTCTGCTCGCTATATTATTGTTCATTCTGCCTAGATACTGTATAGATATTTTATACATAATTAAAGTATAATACAGACCTGAAGAATATGTATTCTTCGGGTGCGAACAACGACTTTTATACGATCACAAATTAATTTTTTTACATGAGTAATATCGTTTTCCACGGCGTAAAAACATAATTTGATTTATAACTCGGGTTGATGGTAAGTACAAATTAATATATTATTCAGTACGTGTATGACTGGAAAACGTGTGTTACCGGGAATTTTTTTTTATTGTCTACGTTGATAATTTTCAAAACCCTAACTCGTCGTTTAAATAAACTATAAGTAATATAATTTGTATAAGCATACAAATCGAAAAATTAAACTGTAAAAAATACTAAATATCAAAAAGCAAAGCTTTAAGGTATTTGGTGAAATAACGAAATACATGGAAAAAATGAATAATCTACTAAAATTGTATCGTCACTAAAATCAGTAATCACCAATGAATTAATTATGAACTATCAATCGTCGGGTAAAAATACAACGTTGAAAATTGTGTGTATTATAAAAACAATTGACACTAAGGCAATTGATACGCTTGTTCGACAGAAGTGCTTAAAATACAGTAGTGTTGTACAAATAGATAGACAGGAGGATGTTTACTGATAAAAATTTAAACCAAAAAGCGTTGTCATTCATGTTCAGTTCATCATATATTAATGGAACCACTGTTAGTTTACACATTTACAAACGAGAATTAGTTGAGTAAACATTAAAACGAATAATTTTGAACGAAAAAAAATCATTAATAACAAAATAGTTATATATTTTGTATTAGCATGAAGAAATTTTTGGAAGCCCGATAACCTAAAATTAGACAACTATAGAATTATAATCGACTGTGCTCTTTCCACGCCGTAGTTAATTTGCATTTTAGATATCTATATCAAAGTACTAGTTGGACGCGTAAAAAATAGGTAAATTAAAACCAATTACATGGCCAGTAATATGTAAGTATTCATAGTACACACTGCAATATTGAAGAAATAAGTTAACACGACAAATTATGCTTGTGCTTTTAACTAATGTAATAATTCGATTAATTTGTGTACGGTTGATGCATTTATTAAAAATATTCGTCAAGGTTAAATATAAATTTAAAACTATATAAATTGGTTAGAAAAATAGATTTTAATACCACATAAAGAATAAGTCGATAAATAAACACTCGTGTCGTGTGTCTAACTAATATTATGTAATTGTAAAATTCACTAAACTGGCAGTCTATGGCCAATAATAATAATTATTTTGCGATAAATAACATAAAACATATCAGAACTAACGTCCTTGGCTAACTGTTATTGATACGACACGGGTCGTTGGCGAGTTTTATACGTATACAAAATTATATTTCCTTTTTCATTTTACTCTTGGCCAGTTGATGTCAATAACAAACATTATTCCATTGTCATTGCGTTTTTCTTATTTTTAATTTGATCATAAAAAGTAACAAAGAAATCGACCGCCGCGGCGTCTAAATAGAATAATAATGGAAAATAATGATATCGAAAATTCCAGGTTATTAGTAATTATTCTTCGAAATACACACACACACACATAGATATACATGCCAAGTGTAATTTAAAAAGATAATCGATTGCCACAAGTAGCTCATGTGTTTTACTCATAAAATATTGGGGGGGACTTTGGGGACTTAAGCCCCCAGAAAATGTTTCAGCCTCTCCCCAGATAGTTGAATTTTTTTCAAAATACGTGTTAGTTTTTAATTTTCCAATATTGCCAAACCATAATTCATTCGTATGAAATATTTATCAACAATTTAAGTTTTTTACTATCAATTCTCAACAGAGATAAATTACTAGATAAATAATTTAAACACAGAATGAACTATGAAATGATTAATATATAAAAAAAAAATAAACAAATATTTTATAAATAAAAAAAATAAATGTTTATCGTATTATACATCGTATTTATACATTTGTAAAGATTTCGAATTAAAAATTCGTCGTCAGGTATAAATAAAGTCAACAAAATCGTGATTTTTTTCTATTATTCAGTGAATTAAAACACAGCTCTTTGGACCACAATGATTTAGGAGATTTAAGCGGTCCCTACACGATCAATAATATTGCACAATAATCGATATTGCGCAATATTATTGACGGTCTAGTATAGATATTGAAGAATTATACAATATATTGAAGAAATCAAACTGGGTTGGAAATTTTTTGTACAATACACAATATTATTGAACATTTGAATATGATATTGTGCAAAATAACGTAATATTTAGTATCATATCATATCGGTTGTGAAGCCACACGAGTTGTGTCGTATTGCTACAGGTTTATATGATACACTATATCATTTTAATAAGAATTATGTCAACTAAAATGGAAGAACGAACTTTCAAAAAAGAATGTATTAATTTGTATCGGGATCTGCCGGCACTTTGGAATGTCATTCCTAATTCCTATAGTCATCTGGTTCAGTCATTCGTAGACAGTTCAATAATTTTTCATCATTATATTGCGCTCTTTGCTTATACCATTCTTTCATCCAACGTCTTCTTTTATTTTGTTTGGGTATTTTTTGGTTCAATCCAAATGCTACTGCGATGCAAATTAATTAGGTATCGTTAAGATACATATTTAAAACTATAATAATATAGTTATAATATAATTTATAGCAGATTGTAAATGCTGCCTTTCAACTGGACACAATGAAAAAACGTAAACAACACAAGCGGTACTACACCTGACCTGACCTGGCCAACAAATTCAACTGAATATTGTATAATAATATTGAGAGGTTTGGGTGAAATGAATATTGAACAAAATATTGACACAATTTTATTGGTCGTGTAGGGGCCGCTTTACAGATACCACAATTTTATATATAGTAAAAAATATATCAAAATTTATCGATACAGACGGAATTGTAGGTTTATTCGCAGAAATATATAGATTTATAACATTAAAATAAAATATACAGTCAATATAAATAATTTATTTAATTGTACTATAATGTAACAAACACATATTTGGCGCCTAATAAGTAAGGTAAAAATTTCAAACAGCCCTACAGATATGATAAAATATTAGTCTATGGTTCTACTGAAAAATGACAAGACAATACCATTTTAAATGCTAAGTATCTTTTAATTATTTTTTAAAAAAAATCACATGATCTTCTGCAGCTATTGCTGACGATATATATAAATATATATATATAATCATAGCAATAACAATCATCCCATGATTAAACTCTAATCAAGAATCCTATATATATACACACATATACACATCAATAAATATCAAAGTCTTTGACCGAAGAAAAATGCCTACGGGGATTCGTTAGACGCAAGGCACTTCCTCCGTTTGACAGCCGGAAGAATTCGGAGGGGTGGACAATGAAATAATATAGAAATTTGCCATTCATACGTATCCATGCCTGTCGAAAAAAAGGCACGCGCGTATCAAATTTCAAAATCACTGGTTTTAACAGACTGGAAAAAACTACGGGTATATACATAAATAATAATAGTAATTCAATAGTAGAAAATTACGAATCATTTGCGGCCGACAAACAGTTACAAAAATAACTTAAAATATTTATAATCTTCGAAATTATAATATTTTGTGTACATATTACACAGATAGAGTTACCATTATAATATATACGTACTATGTGAGCACGTGCAGTGCGCATGGTATAATTGTTTCCGTTCGAATACGTTTGAGATAATATTATAATAAAAACCCTCGAACGAACAAAGATAATTTACGTTTTTACAACAATTTCGAAACGAATAATTATCGATAAAGTATACATCACTGAAAAGTTTACGAAGGAACCTCTCCTCTCCATGGTGGCTCTAAACATAACTCGTTGTAAAGCGGAGTATATGCCGAAAATAATGTATTCCGAAGAAAATAATATTAAAATTCCAGATAAATGAGAAGAACAGGTGCAGCTCATTATATAGGGGTTTTCGGCTATTAAAATTATGTTAATATGGACTGTCAACAAGAAGAGTTGCATGAATGAAATTTTCATCATAATAATATAGGTATAATAGTAATTATTAAACAATATAATATTAATAACGGTATTTCAATTTCAATTTGAAAAATATTCTAGAAAATATTCTAGAAAAATATTTTTTTAAGAACGGCTGCGACGGTCCCGCTACCAGGTTATAAGTTACACTCACACCTCATTATAATCACAATCACCAGAATTCCAACATCCTTTCCATTATTTCATCCATCTATGATAGAAACAACACCACTTTTGCATCCAACTACAGTAGAGCTCCATAGCGGTTTCATTTAATAAGTGGCAGCCGAATATTAACATAGCATGGGCTATTCTATAATCAATGCTATTATTATTTATTTTAATCGTGTAGGAATTTACATATTGAATAGCGATAGTACACCAACATATTACCATTGTTTTAGAAATAAAAGGTATTTCGTAAATTTATCAAAGGACATAATAATTCGATGGATTTGAAAGATTAGGCAATATAATAAGGAGAACTCAGGTACCTTAACTTACCGATATAATGTTCTATCAATAACAAACAGTCATTTTAATTTGGAAAAATTATGAGAAAAAGATACTGTAGAATTATTCAAATATTGTATTATAATTCATCCGGTGTGTTCGTAAGTAGTACACTTACACATGTCATTGAAAAATATTCATAATCATAAGTAGTTAAAGTAATTAATTACATGGATTATGTAGAAAATGAATATAAATTCTTTGTTTATTAGTGTCAATAATGCATACGTGTTTACGAAATATTATAATCTTCAATGTTCGTATTTGTGTCTATATAATGATACAATGATACAAGGCATAGCTCTCCTAAACTTATTTTACTACTATTTAGATACGTTATTTAGCACGTCAGATTTATTGTTAATGCGTTAATGACTCATTTCAACCAACAGGTAAAAAATCTCGAAAACCGAAATTGACGTAAATACTGCTATCATAACGCCCGAACACACACTGTACCTAGAAGGAAAAATTCCAACCCGTGTATTCAGCACTGCAATCGCGTATAATTACCGAACGCGACAGTATTGTCCATTTTAGTAGATAATAATCCGGTGCAGGGTGCAGTTTAATAGTGTTCGGTATGGTTTTACTCAGCACGAGTGGAACACGAAGTTTTGTAGACGAACGATTCTTTCGATTATAAAACAAACAGTTCAACAAAAATCGAAGCGAAAGAAATTATCCGATTATTATCGCTACTGTTATGTGGGGACGTTGAGTTCCTTGATATTACATTACATAAGTTCGAGAAACGTCGTTTGAGCATAGAACAGATGACGACAACGCGGTGTCATTGCACTGTTAATTCGTTCGTCCGGGGGACTCGCCGCTATACCTCTCATCAACCGTAACCGCATTGAACGCCATTCAAAATACCACTGTATAACTGTACACCGCAATAGCAAGGGTAATAGTAATAACTTATACATACACAGGATGAATATCTGTACACGTGTGTCCCGCCTGAATATCGTATTGTAAGAACGTTTTGACAGTGTTATTTCGAGTTCTGAACGCCCATTAAATCAGTACTTGTTTTTAAAATTCATATTATAATATACGCATTAAAACGCGTGCTAGATGTCATATATGTATAATAAATAATTCGAAGAAGAACTTTGTATAATATAATGCCAGGGTTGGCTGGAAGTTTGATCTGATCCCGTCACAAATTATATTCTGCATGATATTGTATAATGGATAAGCAGAAACTTGTCTTCTAAAATGAAATGTTTCTTTGGTCCCATGTGGTTCCTCAAACTTGCACTGCAATTTCCGCATTGTC
This sequence comes from Sipha maydis, assembly GCA_034509805.1. Lineage (NCBI taxonomy): Eukaryota > Metazoa > Arthropoda > Insecta > Hemiptera > Aphididae > Sipha > Sipha maydis. The sequence goes on from JASXSY010001172.1 coordinate 111,701, forward strand.
TCCTCCCTATATTTGCAATGCACAATCTCGGAGTACGAAGATCGTATATATTATTTGTGTTGATCGAATTTTGTCGTGTGCACGCTCACGCTGCACACATAATATAGTACCAAAATTAGAAAATATATTAAAAATGCAAACGGAAGTTTGGAAACTTTTCTTCAGAACACGATTCGATAAATCGAAAAAGTCCTATTGGTTTTCTCCTACACGCCAGGTTATACGTGACTTGATGGTGGTAATATTAAATTTGTATGGCAACGTTGGGCGGGTGGAATTAGCCAAAAAAAAACTTTATTTTCCATCCATACGCAAATAATGTAATTTAATAATTTATTTTCTCTTGGCCGCTGAACGCAAAACTCTGCGATGTTCGCGATATAATAATATTATTAACGTGCTAAGCGCGTAGTATAATATTGTTCAATCGTTGATAATTATCCATTTTCGTTCAGAACTAATGCACATGCGGCCGAAATAGATCTCGCAAGTTGCGTTTTTGTTGATTAACACGACTGCCGACCTACGAATGTTTTATTTCGTTTGGCGATAAACGTGTCGTTCAAGGGTATGCACACGGCCCCGTCGTGTTTGAAAATATGGACCAATACCTATTGTTGGTTAGAAAATCAGTGGCATTATGTATATATAAGGCGAGTGTTATATTACATGTATAACACTCGCGACCATAATATTTCGATTACAAATAGATAATATTAATAATTTCATAAATATATTTATGTTATTATTATTATATATATACAACAAACTAATAATACGTTCACTTTTTTTTCATTATTTATGAGGTTAAAGGTTTCGAAAACGTGAACCTAGAGGAGTCACGCCTGCGAACGAGTTATTATACGTTTTTTTTTTTTTTTTTTGATTTCGCCCGTTTCCATTAGAATTAGTCAATTATACCAGGTACCTATTATTCGTCCGTCGTACGCATGCGTACAAAATACCAATGTGTGCGACGGCATTATTGCGGTCCGACAGCGTTGCAGGTATACCATAGAGATCGGGATTAGTGGTTCCAGTTCAAAACAATACCCACCTCACGGTCCCCTTCATCGGTATCCACTAGACCGTACACGACCACAACGTTCACGCCGCGGTACGCCCTTCCTCTGTTTTGTATGTTTTGTACCCTGACCGTTGTTTCCAGAAGCGTCCATCGTTTCCGGCCCTCGGTACACCATCGAAAACGTACAACGAGTACGTCCTGTGAACTCCTGGCAGCGCGCGTACAGCAACAGTGCACCGACTGTAACTGTACATTTTCCAGCAGGACTACTGACCGCAAGGAGCGTACTCGTTGCAGTGACCGAGAGACGTAGCCCCCATTCTTCTCCGAAACGTTTGAATTCAAATATTCTATACAACACCGACCGTTGTTTTGCTGCACACTTATCAGCCCTTACGTAGTTAATTTCTGGCCATGCGCACGCGCCTCGTAGGCTCACGTCATGTTTATTGGTATCTATTCGAAAACGCGAAAATGTGTGGGTCGAATGTCGACATACTACATATTTTATCCGAATGGTTAGGAGGTTAACATAACTCACGAACGTATTTTCATTACAAAATGTATATATCAAACGAATACGTAGTGCTTATGTAAGGTGACGCAAACTTGTCACATTGCACACGCCACTCGTATTAATGCTACGGTTTCCGGGACGCAGGGAGAGGGGAAAAATAAGGGCAGTTCGTGCGTGACTAGCGTACTCGAAGCGTGGACTAAAAAAGTGTTGCCGTCGTCGTCAAAAACAAGTACCTTCGTTGGAGATAAACCTGACACGGTGAGAAGTATACCACTCAGTAGACGACGACTACTAGTACGTAGACATAAGTAAATGTGTAACGCATACGCGAGTGCAGCGTATAACACTATTGCTCGTACTGACGAGCGAAAACCACGCTTATACTGGTTTATTTTTTTATTGTTTAGTCCACCCTCCCCCCTTCTTTAGTAATTGGACACGACCGCGTTAATTTTCTTATATTTACGAAAAATAACATTTTGTTGAATTTCATTTATTCGTAAATCGTACGAGAGAAAAAAAAAAAGAAATCAGCCGATGAAGGGAGAGAGGCGATGATTGGAGAAAAGAAAAAAAAAGTAGTGATTACTATAGTAGATGTTATGTGTCACACGCACTCAACGTACGCAGTACAGGTACGTACTGCATACACACACGTTCGTAATCGTTTCAATTAGCCCGAATAGATAAGTCGTAGAAGTAGAAAAAAAAACAACAAACAATTCCGAGCACCGGCAACGGTACCGAGGAAGCGTAGTTATAGCAGGTTAATGTGTACGATCGCTACGAACGATATAAACATCATAACGTCACCATCGCTGCGTATGTGCCGGTTCCTCCGATATAACGCGCAATAACATACGTGTTCCGTTTGAATTATCATCAACGTTTGTCGTCGTGTGGGGGACGCGCAGTGGTCAGACACCAATGATTCTCAGACTTGAAAAGGTGTGCGCGCAAATTTAAACGAAATTATGTTTTCGAGTACAATCACGAACGTGGACACCGAAAACACATCGTGAAAGCGAATTGCCCAGATATGACGAACAGTAAAAAATGTCGGTTGACAGAAAAAAAAAGACGGAAGAGACAGTCGAGGAAAAAAATCGGATTATTTTAATTTCGATTCGTCCGAAGAGATTTGTTACCACGGGGTCGAACCACGGTTGTCTTTTATTCGGAACCCGTGCTCGTCCAAAATTGGCTTTCATGGGTTTTAAACGAAATCACGTGCCGCCATGTTTAAATGTCGGCTTATATTAATCTATGTTAGTGCGAGCAAACGCTACAACGTAATGGGATGTCATTTGTTCGCCGATACAAGTCTAAATTAACCATTAAAATACGTTAGTAATTAAACACAATTTACATTAGTGATCCATGAACAGTGGTGAGATTAGATTAGCATCAATGAAACGCATTTTAGTTGAGAATTAGTAATTTAGAGAGAAAAGAAAAATTGTTTAAACGTGCGCTAGTAACCTAACGCGGTTTCAAATAATTTTTTTATGAACTCATCGTGTATTAGGCGAACTATGCGAGAAGCTCGCGGATATAATTACGGTTCTGAATATGAACAGTGCACGCCATCTATCGGTAAGTACAACTAGTGACTGTTTCTTGCGAATGAATGGACGGCCAGAGGTCATTGCTATCGTGGATAGTTTTATTTTTATTTCATATTTCATTATAATAAACGGATAAAAACCCTTGGTGTGTTAACAGTATTTGTCCACACTTTCAATTACAATTAAAGTAATATATAAAAATGAATGTTTAAATTATGTAAAACTATAATTATAAAAACACTATAACAAAATAATAAAATTAATATAATATATATAAAAATAATAACATTGAATAATTCAATAATAAATAATAATAATTATTATTATTGAATGAATAAATAATAATAACTCATACATTTTCAACAATTGTGTGTAACAAGTGTATACAAAAATATAAAATTAAATGGTGATTAAATCCAAAGGTATGTAAACTTTATGTTTAAAAACAGCGCTGGACATAAAAAAGAATCAATACGACTGCCAATACGATTAGCTAAAGCACGAGGAAAGAAAAAAGAAGAATTAAACAACCAGATTGACAACGACCCAAATGTGAAAAATTTTGATTTTGATTTTTCAGAAAACGATTAGAGCGTTAAACGTTCTTCATGAAATAAATTTTTATATATTTGAATAGGATTTTCCGATGGTGTCTTGACAACTGATGGTGTGTTGCAAGGGATACGGGGTAGGCTCAATCGATACATCGATTCGACAAATACCGTAACGTGTTGCTTAGAAAAAGTTTGAGGGTTTTAATACTATTTGTAATTTGTAATTATTATTTATGCACGTCTGTTGTCGAAAATAATTGGATTTTTCTTAATCGTCTCAGCTTTTCAAAATTATGTGCACTGCTTCTCCTTCACTACGGGACATGTAACCGACGAATACACTGTCACATCTGCATATCAACCACCAATGATTTATGACAAAATAACAGTAAATATCATACGATTTCAAAAACGCGATTTTACAGCATCGCAAAACAAAACGCACGTAAAATAAATAAAAATCAAGTGATATGAAATCAATATACAATATGTCTCTTCAATGTTGGTTGTGGACATCACTCAGAACTAAAAAAACAACAATTGAAATCATAGCGACTACAATTCTACCAAGATTATTTTTTAACGTTTTGTTTGTAAACAATAACAACAATTAAATCAAACTTTTGTTATACACATCGAGGAGAAAAACGGGCAAAGAAAAATGTCCATTTATCCATACTCCGAAGCAAAATAGTGCGTGTTGAATTTTGTATGAGAATTCGTAAGTAAAAAGAGGAAGTACATATATTTATTAAAAATTAAATACAAACGTAAAAATATTAAAGAACTATCATAAACATCTAAATTACCATGAATTATACATCGAGATAGTAGTGGTAAAACATCTTTGATAATTCTAACCGATTATAATAGATAAAAAAAAAATTGATTGCGTTTACAAAATAAAATACGAGATTCGCCACTAATAATTACCAAGAGTTTCGTGTTTCGTGGTTCGCCATTCTTACTCATATTCAGAAGTTAATGAAAATTCTAATCTGTTAAAGATAAGTTAAATTATAATCGGTTCAAGTGTATTTAGCTAATGGTATTATTTTATTTAATGTTATCACTTTGTATGCTTTTTAAGTATATATTATTGTAATTTACTATGTATTATTTTGTACGTAAGCAATTTTAGCGTCTATTCCAATACATATAATAATTTTTATTCAAACCAAGTGTTTGATTAAATTGAATACTTGATAATACAAAGTTACAATTAATTACCATATCATTAAAAGTTCAAAACACATCTTACAAATGCATACTATTTACTATTATTGTTGCAAACAGAATAAAAATGACAACGGACACGATATTTATCAAGACATTAATATATAAACAACACACTATTCATATAATATCCTATTTAAATCTATACTAGATGCAATATATCTATATTTTACATAATAATATTTGAAACGATAGAAATGTTTATTTTTATAATTTATGACCTTAATAAGCACTTGCAGTATCTAAATACAAATATGATAATACATCTACACGCGTACTTTTTCACTATACAAATACTCGTATAAGTGTTTGAATAAATGCAATTTAAAATCATAACACGTTTATAATGGGTTAGTTTGCTATGACTCATAATACAAATCGATACAGCTTAAATATTGTTATGGAAAACATTATGATCTATCTATAGACTAGGGAATAGGGGATTTTCAAAACATCAATAATTTAATATTATAAAGTCTTACGTCAATTGAACAACATCATTAGTTTAGTACCGCCCCTACAATACCTTTTTGCGTAACCCCGTAGGTTATTATTTTTATTTTGTTCGGGTGATAACGACAACGTAATTAATATATTCCCATGGCAAAATAAAAGACAATTGAAAGCGTAACACAGCGACGCGACGTGTGAATCAGTGAAAGTGTGCATCAGATCGATGGAAAACAGAAGTCGTGCGAAATGTGTGTGTGTAACGTCCCATTGTACTGACACGATTACGCAGTAATTTAAAAAAAAAATAATCTTCTCGAAATATTACATGCAAGGCTTTAGCATTATTACAAAGTTTGGATATTTTCTACCTCTTATTATTTATTAAATAATATTGTTGTATTTATTATAATGAAATTATCATCTACAGGTAAGTATCCAATAGGAAGACATATACAAATTTATAAAATGTTTCTATAATTGTAATATAATATTATTAATTTTGTTTTTATCGTAATTTTATCATTGTATACAGATTATATTATAATATAATCCCAGACTATAGGTATAAATTTGTAACCAAATTTCTAAGACAAATAAACTAGAAACATTTTAAATCTAAAAAAAAAAAATCTTTGCATTCAATTTTCAGAAGCGATTACGAACAAAATTCGTTTTTTGCATTATATTAAACATCTAAAAAAACTACTGGGATAATTGAAAAATTATCAATCGAAATGTAAAAAATAAATTTATAAAATAAGATTAAATTGTGTAAGTATAGAACCTAAAATTCATGCATGTGTGAATTGCTACCTTTCTACCACGATAATAGCCCAATAATAAATTGAACGAACATTTTTTTGTACCATTTAATATAAGAACAGGATTAAAATTGACAAGGAAAAAAAGAAATAATTTTGCATCAGCAATCGTTTTCGATTTGTTTTTTACTAATATATATTTAAATATGTATACGTTTTTAATACTTGAACGTAGAATTTTACATGTATGTACAACGCTAGAACGAGCGGAGTTTTATTTTTTAATAAAAATAATAATAGAAAAAAAAGCAATATAAATGCAAGCCAACAGTGCGAATCGTATAAACTTTTCAGACACCTTTCCGGTGGGTGTGACAAATCGAATTAACCGTCTTCCCGCTCTAACGGCCAAAATCGGTCGTACTGTGTACTGTACGTTATAAATGAGAATCTGGCAGCGGCAATCTAAGTATCTGGAGATAAATAATAACATCAGTGATCCTTAGCAGGAGGGATGTACTGATTTTAAGTAGCTATCGGATTGATTGGATGATAATAAAAGTATACGAAATACGAGATTAAACGGACTACAACAACGATGCGGACAAATGATGAATTTATCTAATAGACAGTTCAAAATTATAGGCTTAATTAAGTTTATCTGACGGCGGAAAAAATCGTAAAGATGCTGACCATGACTAAGCAAAGAACAATAAGGTTTTTTGACCCTGTCTGAGCGGTGATTTCAGCTTGTCTATATATATATATATTAATAAATTTGCGGGTTTGCGGTGACATGGTTCAAGTTCACTAACCGCACTTCGGAAAAGAATTGGCGACAGAAATCGGGTGCATAAGCCATACAAAAAAATGCAGGTATCGGGCATCCGGAAAAGGAAATGGATCAATCTTAAATCCTAATCTACTCATATATTTACTAAACAGCGGTTCGTTTTAACAGAAAAAGAACCCAGGTGTTTATAAAATTGTACATAATATTTTTTTTCGTATAACTACATCAGTAAATTCAGAATTCAGGAAAATATGATAAAAACTCCTGTTTTTTATAAAGCCAACAAGAAAAAATAAATAATTAATCAAATGGTACATTTAAATATTTATCAATCCATTTATAGTTAAAATAGAGTGACCATTTTCCCCTAAACATCAGCGGCTTTCTTACTTAGACATAACAATTTTCGAGTATCTATAGTTCTAAAAAGTTAAATTCAGTCCCGACTACTATACTACTTGAATTATACCAAACTAGAATAAAAAAGCGTTAGAAACATTAGTTTTCACTTTGTATTCAGATTTAGTCTCCTCTCAAAATGCAACTTCATAATGCAATACTTTTCAAATTTATTTTACACTTCGCTGTCATTATTATTTTACACTTAAAATAATATAATATTTATGTATAATCCTTGAAATAATTGAATTCGAGACACGGAGAACTGAGCCAAGTAATGAAAAATAATAACTTTATATAAAGTTCATCAGTTATATAATTAAATTATTAAAACCAACAAGTTTATAAGTAGTTCACGATTGCAACACCGTGAATGTTTTAGGTCTTAAGTCTGTAAGTCTCATCGCCCGTTTGTAGATACTGTTAGAAATCACACCATTGAAAACTATGGAAAGCGAAACTAATAATATGGATATGTTTATAGGTGAATACATACGCAATGCTTATGGATGCCTACGAAAGGAGTTGGAAATTTCGAGATACAATAAAGTTTTTACAATATTTTTTTTATTTATTTTTTATACGGAGAAAGATGTTATGCCGCACATCCAAGGTCAATGGGTGATTAATGGAACAGTCCGTAAAAGAAAATAGTCGAATAACAAACACGCATTACAGTAATACACAATAGATCGTACATATGTGTATGGCGGAAGCATCGTTCATACAGAATGCTATGGCACATGCGGTTGTCTGTAACTCGGCAACTATACATAATTCTGTTTACGGTACACCGTTTTTATTCTATTTGCATGTACGCTTATTTCAATTAATATTATTGTTTTGAACGAAATTTCACATCTAAACAATATCAGGAATCCTACACGACCACCATCGTCGAAACCATGTAAAAATACCAAGGCGGCGGCGGTCGCTTTTTCACCATACTTTGTACGGTTTCTTCAACCGCGAGTGAAGGTATACAAGTACAATAATTATTAATGTCGCTGCTCCATTCGGTCTAAGTATAATTATAAATAATAATATTATCTCAAAACTAGATCGGTGGAATTCACAAGAAAAAAAACTGAGATGGGGAACGCAGTAACGAGCAGCAAGCACAACGTTTTATTAATTTGAAAAATTTGTGTTTCAACGCATGGTTCGTATAGTATTATACAAGCTGTAAATAAATTCGCACAACGTCTAAATTTCGTGATTTATTTTAATTTTATTGTTAAATACATTTTGTATCCTTTTGACACGACAAGCACGTGTCAAACAGATTTATTAAAACAAAAATTGTGTTACTTTATTTTCTTCGTTAAAAGAGTCCCCCACAGAGAGAACATGCCCCTTATAACGTGTGTGTAATATTTAGCGCTCTCGTAATACGCACGGAAATAAGGTCGTGTGTATTTCTAGAGTCCACGATTGTAATCAACAATGTTTGCACGTTCTTTCATAACTCATATGATTAAGAGGTAAATATATTAATATTATAGTTAGATGTAATTCTCAGGAGCCGCGTACGCGAAATTTATAGGAGCTGTAATTTATAAAAGCTCGAGTTTAATAAAAATGTAGTCGTTATTCAAATGGCATCGTTTCTTATTTTTTATTTTTAAACTGTTCCGAGTACAACGTCACTCTTTATGTATGCGTGTGTCTTGAGTACTGTACGTTTCGCTATTTTCAAATATTAATAAACCGTAATACTATGTGCAGTTTTATAGTTTTTTATGAACGTTAAACGCAGAATACATTCAGCACAAAATATATAATTGTTAAATAATTGGAGAAATAATGCGTTATAACAAATTGTGATCGACTATTTTTAACAATGTAAATGAAATATTCGAAATGTGTCCGCCCAAATAAAAATGACAACAATAAAAATATTAGTATATACAGTGATGACACGACGTGACATTTAAAATGATATATCACAAGCAAGAAAGAGTCGCTATTTTACCAAGAGCGATTCAAATTAAAGACACGCTACGCTAAGTGGTCGTCATGCGTACGTATGGGGCGTTTCAAAAATATTATATTTGCCAAAAAAACAGTTATTTATTTTTGTAACCAGAGCACATACATCGTAACCGGACAAAAGTGCTTATGATAACATATTTAAGACGTTACCCCTGGGTTTTTGAAAAAACAAATGGGTTACAAAAGTGTTTAAAATAAACGGTCTATAATACGTTTTACAGTTTTCTATAAGCGTCTGTAGTACCATTATTACCAATAAATATCAGTACTCGTACTATTATTATTCAGTAGCGTACGCAGTAGTTTAGTTTGGTTAGTTTTTACTAAAAATTGATACTTAAATTAGCCGAAAAAATTATCAATGTTAAGACTTATGGAGAAGGGAGACATTTTGGGGGCGGGGAATAGAATCCTTGAGCCATATACTCTCGGGCACGTCACCGCGGCTTCTGATACTACTGCAAAGATTGAGTTTGTAAACTGTGGAGTATATTGTTCACACGTCGAGAGCAGCCCGTATCGGACCCCGGAGAAACCGGAATGACACTCTCGTTTGTACGTCAGTAGTCGGGAGTTTCAGCCCGCATGCGTAGAAGAGTGGTGTTCGGCTTCAATCCCTTATACGTGAGCGTCGTCTCCTCACGCGCAATATCATGTATAGACACATCTGTTCTCGGTTTCTAAATTTAATCTTTTCCCCGCGCGCGCATACGTACACCGCTATTTACGTAGGAGAGAAGACGACAATAATAACATTGCGCGGATGAGAAAAGGAACGAACCACGTAATGCACGGCTGCTGCCGCGGTCCCCCTTTGTCAACGAGTGACGTTATCGCGGCGATAACAAGAAAAGACCCTCGAGGCGCACTATACAGTATCCGATCATTGTTCTTCCGGTTACGAAAGGTTCGTCGTCGTCGTCCCTGCCCGCTCTCGTCAACATCGGAAATGGTTTTATTATTTATGTTTCATATAATTAGAAGTCCTTACACTCAGAGCAAACGTACGCACATGACACGAACAAACGTGTACGATAGTGATGGTAATGGTGGCGATGGTGAAGAGGAGTTGGCCAAAGTCCAAATAACCGAAAACGGAATATTGAGTTCGACTTTAATTGCTCCGCTTAAAAACATTCTTGTTTAGACAATGTGATGGCGAGAAGTTCACTTTGTTTTCCGAAACTCTCACGAACACGATTATAAAAATAAAGTGCATGATGCACATATTTAGATTTATTTGTTTTGTGTCTTTCGTTATATTTGGCATTAGCGGAGGAGTGATAGAAAGCCCGGAAAAGCCCACACTTGTCGCCATGCGTTTAACCATTTTTGGATTATACGTAGCCGATGACGAGAAAGACAAATGTTATACACGAAATATATTTTAATAACTTTTTGTGGACAGGAAATTGTTGAGTGCGTGCTTTAATGAGTGCGTTGTTCATCTGTAATACGAGTATCTGTAACAATATGTTATTGTTTGCAAGCCGAAACGAATATTTTTTTTGTTATTTTTAAACTTTGATCGAGTAATTATAAAGAGCAGCGTTAGATAATATTACGTAAGTATATATACAACAAAACCGTAAATTATTAAGGTCAAGGGTTTTTGTTATAAATTCTCATATAAACTAAAAAATACTTGATATAATTTATGTTTCATTATCTATAGGTTTTTGTTGTTTTTTTTTTTTAATTGTTTTCATGAAAACCGTTTTTGATAGCGCAAATGAAATAATGAACAGGAAAAATTTCGTAAAAAAAAAAGTACTATAATTATTACATTATAGATCTTGAGACCAAAAAAATATAAGTACATACTATATAGGTGTTCTTTTAGGACATTATTTATAATTCATAATTACATATTACAGGCAAATAGTTTAATATATTAACAGTTCGATATAAAAATTGAACGCAAGAGTACCAAAAACTTTGAAGTCGTTCTAAACTTAGTCGGGATAGTATATTTTAACGACCATAGAGGTGATATGAGAGCAGTCGCCAGTTAAACTATATTAGAGACGGCTTGGCGGCGTTTTAATACACATAATTTTTTTTTAGTTTAGCACAATTTTGTCAAATCCAGTCGAGCAATAATCTCGTTTAGTCAATCCATTCTGAGTAGGTGGATTATATTCGCTCCAAAAATAAAATAGCCCATAGCTAATATTATACAACTTTGACCTATTTTTAGCCAAAATTTAAACCTACCTAAGTTTTTGCAAATCTATCCACATGTGATATGTACACAAGCATTAACATTTTTGAATGCTGGCCCGATGTAGTCTACAATACAAATGAAAATTTATAAACTTAAATGATTTAAACGATTTAAGTATAAATAACCATTTCTTACAATATAAAATGATATTTATTTTCATCAGAAAAAGAAAATTATTTTTGATTACAAACCACAATATTTATAAATAGTACTACAACAGTGTCAGTATAATAATTTCGATTTAAATGACGTTTATCCAACAATTAGTTTAGAAATAAGGTAAAACGCATTTATAAAAAATAGAAAATTAGAATATTTTTTATTTTAGAAGTTAAATTAGTAATAGAAGTGCTGTAAAATTAAGCTTAAAATAAATTATTTACAATGCATGTTATCTTTGAATTCTGGATGTTACATTTAATTATTTAATTACAATTAAATTTAATTATTAAACAATAACCAAACTAAGTATCGATAAAATTTTAAAGAAACTAAAAATGGGTTTTCGGTTCTAATTATAAACAAAAAAATTAAGATTATTTTAAAATGAAAATGAATTCTTAAATTCAATTGGTCATATAAATATTTTCACAGTTAATGAAACTCAATTTTAATTTAATTTGTTTAAAATAATTAATGTGACATTAGGTAATGTTTTCACAAAGTATATGACAGTGTTGAAACGTGTAATGCGATATTAAATAAAATACATATTTTTCGTATGTAAAAAATTTAAAATGTATTGTTTTTTTTTTTAAAACAATCTGAAGATTGGTTAAATTATGATTAATGTCTCTTCCCATTTTTTTCTGTCGCTTATATTTCTCTTTAACTCCTAATAAGTTTTTATTTCGATATCTTTCATCACTTGATTCAAGAATAAAGTTTTAGGTATTCCTCTCCTAGGGTTTCCTTCAATTACGTTTTATATGTGGGGTATTATTTATACGTCAAATGTATAAAACGTTTTATACGTATATATTATAAACCGTAGTATAAAGTAATATATTTCAAAGGATGGCATGCAAAATTTCAATAAAAAAGTATGTATAATATTTAGGATAAACATAAATTACTAAAATATGTCCAGCATAATATCATATCATACACGTTTCATCTCATGTTAAATATTTACATTATAAATTATAGTTTACTATTAACTAACTATAATAATAATTAGAACAACAAACAGACTACATTTTCTGAAGAATTTAATTTATAACTCGTACAAATTTTAATTGTTGAAACATTTCCAAATCCATAATATTGTTGATTTCATTAATGTACTTTCTAAGAAGATGTAACTGTCATTTGATATAGCATAAATCAACAACATTGGTAAATAAATATATACAATTTAACTAAAATAAATTAAAATGTTTGATTAAGATCTACTAGATATAAAAAACAATATCTAAAAATAAAATTTTAATTATTAATCGAGGTTATAAATTTATATAGTGAAAGTATCGATGTTTTTTAGTATTAATTAATAACGTTGATCAAAAAATGATAAGAACTCATATTTTAATATTAGTATTTTACATGATGTAAATCGGTATGTATAACAAACTACGATAAGGAAATGAAGAGAATAAAAATGTACCGAAGTATGGGAATTGATATCCGGAATAAAATATATTGGAACAACGAGCTCTATCAGGACAAGCTTCATCAATTAATCATCACCAGGTCTCGGGACTTTATGTGCTTAAAATCTTAAAAATATGCGAATACGTATGCACTAAAAAATATCAAAATATGCATTTATTTTTAATTAAAAAAGATGTACCTACTAATTCAAATTTAATTTAAAAAAAGCATATTTTGTAATACCTATTACTAAGAAATATAATATGTTAAACATACACATACACAATACTAATAAAAAATATGTTATAAATACAATATTATGAAAAAAAGGCCAAACTGTTGAACTGTCTTTAGATTTTCTTAACACTCAGCATCTTCTATACCTAGCAATTAAAATGAATTGAGTATCGTTAATATCTATTAAGTATCGTGCTACTGAGTATCGGCATTATTTCGGACGAATTCATATAGATACAATTGATTTAGAATGAATAATGTTCCAGCGCTTTTATTTTCTAAATAACATTTTTATAACATTTCGAAAATAAAAATGTTACATTGATATTTTTGATTAACTAAAAAAAATTGATTTACGAATAAATTATCAAAAATTATTTTAAAATCTGCATTTTAAATCGATAAATCTCAAAAATATGCAATTGAAGAAAAAAATCCGAAATATGCAAAAATATACATAAGAAACTTATAAACTTCGACTCCAAACACCACAACACAATTTTGTACCGGATCAGATTTATTGTATTCACTTCCCGAAAAAATATATAAATGCATTAAGTCCCGAGCCCTGGTACATCACATATGTTAGATCGAAATATTCATTCGAAGTATTTATAATTTTTGAATAGATTTGAATAAATTGTTTTTTGAAATTTAATAATACATTAAACATTTACATAAATATTTAAATATTTATATTAATAATATTGATATCAAATGATTGTCGTCGAAAGCTAATCTTATTTTGGAGAAATTATTTTAAAGATGGTCATTAAAAAATTTTTTTTAGTAAAGTAGGAGGCAACACACTAATGGTTTCATTTACAATATATATATCCCTAGAATATCCCTAGAAAAAAATTTAACAATTTAATTCGAACCGTGTTCGATTTATATCATTGGTACGGATCGTACGGAACATCAACACCCCTATTATAATTATAATGTTATACTAGAGGAAATGTCGTCAAATATGTACGACTTGGCCTTTTTGTTGATTTTATTTTCGTTTTAAAAACCAGTCACGGTTTAGGTTGCTGTAGGGAATATGTAATGACGACAAATTTTGATTTTTTCTATTTTTAATAATACAAACACACCTACACACACATAAACAGTATTTTTCTAGGAAGAACACATAGATTAATCCGACATCGTTTAATGACAATACGATAGAAAAAGTCAAATCAATTTATTTATTTTTTTTATTTATTTAACAATTTTAACGGACCTAGGTCCTTTATATATAATAATTATAAGTGAAACATTAAGACAATTAATGACAATTAATTAAGACAATTAAATTTAAAATATTGTACTAGGTGTTCTTGTTCTACGACAACATGGTGAATAAATACATAATAAATAAGCGCGTAGCCTATTTAAGGAGACAATATACTAGGAGTTATATTCACCATTAAGATCTTTCCAAAACTATAAATATTTTTATAAATAATATAAAATAACAATTATATCTACATATAATCTGTCCACCTTATGATCATTATCGGTTGAGCATAGACATTTATAATTTGATTAAAATTAATGATAGTATTATTCTTATAAGTTCTTATTACTATAATTAAGATACATAAAAAAAAATGAATTCATTAGTTATATGTTTTTTTCTATCTAGATAAAAGCGGAAAAACACCATGGCAAAAAAAGTTACTTTAAGGACTTCTTCGAAAAAAGTATTAAAATACGTCTTTTAATTGATAATAGATATATTAAATATATAAAGTCATAATAATGAGTGACAAACAAAATAATACCAAGCTTGGCTTTACCAAGTTGGCTTTATTACAAAACATTCAACTCAGGAAACCAGAATCATAGGTACGCGTTGAATTTTTATTTCGACAGGGAGGATTCGATTTAATTCTCTTGAATTTCAACGCACCAGTAGTAAGCTAGCGTGACTCATAAACGAATGGTAATGGGTTTTATCGACTCTAGACTTACTAATCCAGCCATAGTCGACGACGATATACGGTATCGTTTAAATTCTTTTTCGATATGAAACTATAAGCGTTATATTACGTTTTGACGATATAACTCTTTCAATACGTAATATATTTACAATATAGGTATATAGTACAGGTATAATAATGTATAGTCATGTGAAACGGGTATTCTGCTATAAAGGTATGCTATTAACGTAAACATTATTACAATCATTTTTTTTTTTTCTTTATGAACAATACGTTATTAATTAGTAATTACAAATCATTTAGAAAGACTGGCACACATATTATCCAGTCTTTATTCTATAATAACAATAACTTTGAAAGTCCTTATAAAAATATTTTGATGTACCATATAGCAGTTTTAGTACGTCTAGTTGCCCGAGAACCGTTTCACACCGATTTCATGGATTTAAAAATTTCACCGATTAAAAACACGTAGGTGAATATATGTGCACTAAACGATAAGTGTTGTTGAGCTCCGTGAGTAAATTATACTCAAATTCTTTGAACTTGCCGATTTGCAACCAAATTTTGAATCTGTTTTTACACGTCAATTATTAAATAAAAACAAAAACCAAAATTGTTCAACAACTTTTTTTTTTTTTTTTAATAATTATTTAAACAATTGGAGTTTAAATTAGATATAATAAGAGCAATTATATGCACATAATATGTTCATATAAAAAATTCAACCTTATATTTTCATTAGTTATGAATTTCCGTTTTTACATGGGACCTGTGTTCTCGAAATGCATTGGAGAATCATTGTACGAGTCTTCATGGCGCGCCCATGATAATTCATTAGTTATTATTCTGTTAATGGTTATAATTGTGCGTGCATCTAGTACATTGTGTATGATACAGTTCACAACAGTTTAGTGGTCTAATTGTTTTAGATCGGAGGTCGGTAACCTTTTTACTTCCACGGGCTAAAAACATTTTGAAAACTTGATCATAAGAAAAGAGGATCATATTGAAATAATTAAGACGTTTTAAATAAATTAAAAAAAAAATAATAATAAACTCAATATTTGAAGGAAGATGAGTTTCTTTAATCGACCGGTTGCAGAGTGAAATCCCAACATCACACATTAAACTGCAGTAAAAACGCATTTAAAACCCATGATAATTACACAGTAGTTAATCGTTACAAGTGTCAACTGTGAAATTTAACTTCAGTAAATCTATTGCACATACATCCATCAACAATATTAATATTATAATACAAGTATGAAATTCCACGAGGATCTGACAATACGATAATATTAATGTTGTGAGACTAAAAAAAATAACCACCACGAAAGTAGGTTTCCGTATTATTGTCCAGGGTCCAGATAAGTCTTGCCGTGCACATACATACGATATTGGGTGGCATGTTACTATGGATTAATGATTCATAAACAAATAATTATCGAACGGTTTAGATAAAAGAAAAAGTAACGCGTAACGTTCGACGGAAGCACGTCATAGTAATATTTTTTCATGCGGACTCGTCGATTTTACGCCGTAGTCTCCGTCGTGAACACATATGTACGACGCGGTACGGGCACACGATAATAAATCTAATAAACGCGTACGCGAACGATTGTAACGTCGGACGAGGAGACGGCGCTGCCGCGCCTAGTTTTTTTCCTTCTAATCAATCGACAAACACGATAACAACAATAACGTTCAAAAACGTTTCAATAACGTCATGGTAATACTATTATCATCAGCATCATTGCGGAGAAACAATCGTAGTCGTTGAACGGTGCGCGGAAGGAACACGTCGATCCGATTATCGTGTGTAATGATAAACGCTTACGGAACGATACCATTATTAGTGCTGTTATCGTTTCGAGAGTGCTCGTCGGACAGAGCAAAGAGAAACGACCATATGCGCGTGTACGTCGCGACGTCTTTTGGTGTCGAAGATCCGTGTGTCCGTGGACCGTACGCGTGTACAATGACGAGGCACGTCGCGCGCGCCACGCGTACACCGAGGAGACTCCGGGCGGGCGGCTGTCATCAACCGCGGGGACCGCGAACTCGAGTGTTCCGAGCAAGCCGGGCGTTGTTATTATTCATAGACCAGGTGACTCACACACGGTTTGTACAGGACGCACGAGCCTACCGTTCGGCGTACGATAATAAAGGCGCAAAAAGAGCTAGAGCGAGTGGCGGCGGACTGGCACCGGGAAATCGATACGTGCACTGTTAAGCTACGGTACTACTGCTATACACGGGTCTATGCTTGTAGCACACGTACACACACACACACACACACACACACACTACGCCGATCGCGTAGGTAACTCTTGCACGTGCACGTTGCGGGAGAGAAAAAAGAAAAAAAAAACGTGTAACAAGAACGCACCACCCACGCGCAACGGTGACGTCGTCACAACTGTTAATTTTACACCCGTATTATATTGTTATACGGGGGAGGGGAAGGGGAGTTAACACCGCGCGCGCTGGTTGTGTGCAAGAGTTTGTTCGCCCGTTTCCGAATTTATTATTCGCACGTTGACACGAATCAGTACGACTGGCGGGGGCGCGTGATCACATTCGAGTACTAAGTATAATAACCATAAGTGCAATCCCTGTACTTCAGGGATGGTCCAAAATACTTTTGGGCCCTATCTCCACGAAACGTGTGAGCTACTTAACCTAACAGCGTAGGAGAATCCAACGACAAGCGAGAAAACAACCTAAGCACAAATGGGTGCGGGGTCTAAATACTGTTGACTTTTTGATCAACGATTGCAGAGGCAAAATTGGTCTAACACGTGTATAGATCTTCTCTACATTACATGCAATGTGTAATGTACAAGCTAGCGGATCCTAAACTTTCTTTGTTACGCATCATAAAAAAAAAAAACTAATCACGCCTCCCATGAATAAATATAACAATATATTTTATTAAATAAGCAAACTATATTGTCGATTTAAAAATAAATACTATAGTAGTGTAGTATACAATATAAACCTGCGCCTTGCGTCTCCCTCTCAATGGAGGTGCATCTAACATTTTGGGAACCACTGCCTTACGATAAATCCAGATTAACCGCAAAAGTCGCGATGATTTTTATCGTGATATTGCACGATGTATGCGAAAATACCATAGGATTAATATAGTTATTGATTTTTTGTTCGTATATATACATCTATTACAAATAGTTATGGTATCAATTTAAATGTTTCTCCGTAGAGAAGAGTACTTGATATAATAAAGAGGTTGAGAAATTAAAAGTTATTTGTTTATTACTATTGTTCAACGGCACAAGAATTAAGTATGTGAAAAACAAAATCGCAATATACAATAAAAATAATAAATGGTAAAAAAAAAATATATATATATATATACGGAGGAAAAGGTTATAGACCTATTAGTCCTACTTGGCAGTAGTGCCATGTTATGTTAATCTGTCAAACAAATATAGAATCTACAAAAATAATTAGTATTACTTGCACACTGCATAAAATACGAAAGAATCTATAACTTACCTAACAAAAATCTGGTTCGCATGTAGCGGATATTAAATTGTATTATACCATGCACATTAAAACCCATTACCAATATTTTTTTATTTTGTTAAATATAATAATTGGAGTAATATCAATAAATTTGTCTACATACAAATCATAACACTATCCAACAACTGTACAGAACTATTACCATTTGAATGTATTTAAATATGAATATATACAGATGTATGTAATGTCTAGTCGTATCAAATAATATCCAATAAACATAAAAATATGAATTCATTATTGCTGAATTTATGACCAATAAACTAACACACAAGACTGAAATATGTATATTAGGCACGTTTTCGTGATAAAATGTTTATAGTTAAACGCAATTAAACATGATGACAAATTACTGAAACGTTTTGCAAGATAATTCATAATGCCCTAATTGCTGTTTGTTTATACTCTAGGTAACATTCATTTAAACGATATCTCGCAGTGTGGCATAGTCGATACACTTCCAATAGGTAAATCATAAGAAATGCAAGAAATGTAACACATACGTCCCCCATAGACAAAACGATAGTGTTAGTCATTTAGTTGTGATACTAGATGTTCGGTTTGTATACAGATTTTATTTTTTAAGCCAAACAGAATAATAAATTATGTGTAAATAAACGTATGTTTACAGTAATTAAATGATAAAAATATTATTAATCATACAATATATATTTATTTACATTAAATGTCATTAAACGGACGCAATAAAATTCGTGAAAGACTGGCACACTATATCAACGCTAATATAATAACATAATATCAATTAATCGAACAACACAATTTGTCACTATAGTGTATCGATGGATTTTCTCGGGCTCAGCGAAATGGGAATAACATCGGAGAAGGTATTCAGTAGCGATTTATTATTCATCAACGAAGCGGTGGTGAGTGGAATTCGCATCTGTTCGTGCGCAATATTCAACAGTCGATCAATCGCTATTGAAAACACCGTGCGACCATGGTAGAGATATATCGCGTTTCTGTATGATGTATCCAATTATAGTGCTGTATATGGACAGTTGGGTAAAACTATCGACGACGATATTATAATAAATCATATTTAACTGTAAAGACCAAATATATATGAATAAGACTTAGTGTCGCTATGGAATTTATATTTTCGTAAAACGTGACCATATCGGATTTATTCGTCAAAAATAATAATAAACAGCCGATCGACGATTAGCCAAATCAACAGACCATTTTTGTCCGTATACGGCCGATCGACTTCTTTGTATATACGAACAATCATAATGCGCCGTAGTATGTTAATGTGAACTCGCTCGTTTCGTAGCCTACACGTGGCCTATTTGCTCGTCGCGGAGTTTTAAAAGAACTAACTATTCACCTGTACTTTCATCAGTGTAACCGAGGCATATACCAAGCAAATAAATTGTTCAAAATTTTTAAAAATCGGCACAACAAATCATTTCAATGAAAACATAATAACATATTAAGTTGTAATTACTTCGTTATCTAAGCTTCACCCCAGAATTAATACCATTTATTTAATTCAAATTCAGTATGGTACAACGTTACAAAATATACCAAATAATCAAGCCCAACCAAGGTCTTACAATAATTTGCACTATTCTGGTCAATGGTCAATAGTGTATGATTTTAAAATGTCCATGAAAGTTCCCCGAGCAAAAAGCTATGCATCGATAAGTTTATAAGGTCATATCTTCAAGTGTATAAGTTTTTGTCTACAAATAATTATTTAATCCAATTATTCAGAAAACTACACACTAATTATCCCGACTTTGAAATGTTAAAAGCGCTCTCACATTAAAACTGATTTGGTCGTGCAACTACATGCGATTACCTACGATCTGCGGATCATTACCATTTGGCTCGGATTTTCGTCCGAATAGCTCCTCTGACTAAACTTAATAATTTTTTTTATGATAATAAGGAAAGCTTCTAAATGGTTAAAGTTTTGTTAAAAGTAAATATTTGAAAGGAAAACCGTAATCGATAAAATCGAATATATTGAAAAATTAATTATTTTAATTCAAGAAAGAGAACGCTTGTGGAATCAAAACAGTCACTCATGTTAACAAAATGTTGTACTAAATAAAAAATAAAGATAGAAGTAAAAATATTAAAAAAAAAAATTATAATATTGTAAAAATAATCACGACAACCGTAGTCGACGTCTAACAAGTATGAGCTAATGTAAGAGCTCAAGTCATACTATCCGATTGTCGTATTTAGTCTGCAGTCGCACGTAGTCGGTTTAGAGTGAGGTCGGCTTAATAATTTGTGGGCGGTGCATAATTTTTTTATTAAATTTTATTTCAAGACACTAAGCCTAGCTTTTGCAGTGAGGGTGGGGCACTAGACACGCCGCAGTGTCCAACGATTAATCCGAATCATATACACGTCCTCGTATAGTTGATCGCCACTCACGGCACGTAGAATATTATAATTGCAATGTGTCGTGCACTTTTAAGTACTGTACTCACCGCAACTACGTCGGTCGCTCTAGGTAGTGAACAACTTCGACTTGTTTGTTATTTAAAACTCGCACGGCCGTACTCCGCTGCCGTTTATCTTAAACGCATCCCAAAAAAGTGCCCCTCGACGTTCTCCCGACCAACGGGTCTGTCACGCGTGCGCCGCCCAACGTCGTCCTCGTCCACCGTCGACTAATTAACATCGCCTATTGTTCGCCCCCCATCCAACTCCCCCACCGCTAATCAACCGGAACCTTGAGATTTTTAGCAATTACAACATTAATAATACAAACAACGTCAACGGGACACGGAATACCAGCACACATAACATTATGGGTACCTACAACTCGTATCATTACAACGCATTACGCGCTATCTCAGGTTTTTCTCCTGGTAATTTCTATTTTTTGTTTCCTTGACTTTTTTGTTTTTTGTTGTATTACAACACTCGTTCTCAGTTTTAACTACGTACTTATGGATTTTTAAGGAAAAAACCGCTATCACCAGTTTGTCCGAATCTCGACCAACAAACACGGACGAACTGATACGAACGATTTTGCAAAGCGCAACAATAATTATCGTGTACATAATATACAGTAATAATAATAAAGCCAACCAGCATCTGATGGCGCAAACATAACAATATATGTTTTACATACAGGTGTCGACGCATAGTATATAAATAGACATATTATGCCAAGTTATATTGTTGTCGATTTATTATTGTTATTGTTTCTACCATTATATTATTATACAAACTGTGCTCGCAGGGTTTTTTTTCTATAAGGTCACAGACCTAATCGCGATACGATATTGCTTTACAATACTCCTATAACATACCTTTATACACCTCCTCAATAACGTCGGTGCATGCGCACATAAATGAACACATGAAAACAAATTTATAATATACTAAAGCACCTGAACAAACGCAGCTGAGAACTACTAGCTAGGATGTGACCCGCACCCCGCCAAATGTCATATTATCGCGACCTAGTAGCATCGGAGACTAATGAATCACCTGCAGTTACATACGGTATAATGTTTATATGTGTATATTATAGTTTGACCGTCGTTGCGATTGCCGTCAGCGGGTTTGAAAAACGAACAATAGATACCACCGAAGTACATACGGTCATCGTAATAGCAGCCACATCTGTTATCAACACGTAAAAAAAACAAATTGTCCTCGTGGCTATACAAAGCGTGAAAATAAATGGTTTACGCAGAAAAAAAAAAACCAACGTTTTTGTCTAAAATCCTTTTATAGGATTAGAGATAAAAATAATAATTTTAATAATTATACAACATATCGGCTCAAAAGATTCTAGACGTTTTACATTATGGTTACGTATATTTTCTGTTACAATCCGAAAAAATTGATTGTTGCATATTTTCAAACATATGGGTGATAATTATGGTTAAAATTAAATTCAAGGTTTCATAGTGTAATAATTAAATAAAAATTAATGATTGAATTAACTCTCATAAAAAAAACCAAATAAGTTAACATTGAATAATTTATACAATAAAAATTGTATGTTATCTCGAAAAAAATTATCTACGGTAAATATTAAAACAATACTCAAATTTTAGTTGAATGCAAATAAGAATAACGCATAATACAAGCATAACATAATTTTACTTAACGCATGTTAAGTAAAATTATGAAATAAATATTGGACGTTTCGATTGAATGAAAACCTCCTGCATCTAATTAGAACGCAGTAGTAAAATATAAATCATCGATATATAAACGATCAGCTGTAGAGTGAAAATGAGAAACTACTACTCTCTTTCAACTATCGACAAGTAAAATATTAGCGACTTTTAGTACACCAGTAAATACTATGAATAAATACAGGTGTTTAAAAACACACATACATCCGACGAACATGCTTGAAGGAGAAAGTTGTGTGGAAAGTATATTTACACATTTACCAGACGGAAAAATGTATCTACAACATAAGCAGACCGGTCTGCTTATAGCAGTTTTTTAAATTAAATATTATTATATGCAAGAACCCTTATCCCCCTCTTTTTGATTAAAAAAAATTGCGCGTAGTATCCAATGCGCCAATTTTACGGCTTTGCTTAGACTATGGTAAACGAACGGTGCCCAAAATACGTCTGACCCACATTATGATAAAGATAATTAAATAAGTACAATTATTAAATTTACATGTATTTATGAGTGTTTGTTTAGATTTTATACGTTTATTTATATCATATTCGTCAGTGAAAAAATAAATATTATTAATTAACTTGCGTATATTTTACAAATTTTAATCTCGCTCACAGCACATGGTTTATTTTTTCTAACGTAATAAATTTTAATAAAATAATGGGGTTCCATTTTTGAAAAATTATTTGACTCACTATTACAAACAGAATAAAATATCTTATACCTTTAGGTAATTTAATAAAGGTGTTTCGGTCATAATATTAAAAATAGGTACTGAGTACCAAAATGTGAATCAAAGAACAAGCTGATATATAATATATATAATATATTTAAAACATGAACATTTTGATTTTTTTTTATCAAATCAAATTGTAACCATATACACTTATGATGCAAGACAAAATCAGCGATATCAGTTTTGATAGAATGAAAATAAATAAAATTGTTTCATATCCCGAAATAACCATGACATATGATAAAACTAAACAAATTGGTTATCGGTCAACAATCAGAATTTTATTTATAACCATAGAGTATACATTTTTAAATGGATACAAGTATAATTTTAACAAATTCGTAGAAATAATAATAATTAGGTTTATCATAACCAATGTTATAAATTATTATCAGAAAAGTAAAAATGCCATTTTAATTATTGTATGTGAAACGTAAATAATAATATTGAGTTGGTGTATTTTTGATCTTGGCGATTCGCCGACGATGCGTTTTAGGACAAACGCATGTCGCGAGATTGTAGCGGCTCGGCAATTAAAAGAACAGTAGCGGTACACACAAAGTCACACATATGGTAAGCGATTTCAGATATAAATGAAATAAAACAGCAATTAACTATATGACAAATTTTGAAAATCAGAAGAGAAAATTAAAAATAAAAATAAAAATCAACTTTGAAATAACCCATTCGACGAGGTTATACTTAAGACGTTTCCGGTCTGTCAGCGTATCGTCCTTATCATTTTTTTCACTTCCGCTTTAAGTTCCGGTACATCAGTATAAAACCTCTTTTATTCAACAATATAGCTTTAACTACGTGCCACAAAACGTAAAAAATACTATTTATATTTATACTCTATCATATATAACAAACGCCTAATAATATAATTTCGTCTTAATATAGTAACATTTTAATATCCTCATTTCTCTGTCGGTTCGGACGGTCTTTTTCTCGGCTACGCCGTCGCTCGGAAGTATACGCGCTCTGATTGAGCCGGATAACCTCGAAAATCAGTCTAAATCCACGCTGAAAGTCATGATCGCCAGCCGACCGTGTAAGATGCAGTAAAATCCAAAGACTTAAGTAGCAGCCGTTAACTGATGTGTTTGGCAGCACAATTTTTGCTCTATGCGGCTAACCGTCGCTGGTTGTAAACGGGAAAAAAAAACGAACGCAACAGGATATTAGAAAGCTTTCATTCGAAAGAGTTAATGGATCATAAACGCGTTTAATTGATAACGAGAAGGCGGCTTTCAGAAACCGAAATGGGCGCGAAAAAAGGTTCGGTCAAGAAGTAGGTGGGCAGTAAAATGTGACATAAATAAACGAACTTCCCGGCTGTAATCGTAGGTGACGCACTCGCGACGGATTACCGAAATGACAGAAGTAACATTTATGACTGGGTGAAGCATAAAAATATTTGAAAAATTATTAATTTTTTTTTTTTTAGTACCTAATGGAAAATAATCACATTATTTTAAAAACCAAAGGTTCTCTAACAGTATGATGTTGCAAAGGTTAGTATTACAAGAGACATATAATTCGATGGTCAACTCGAGGTGTAAAAACCATTCAGAACCTTCTATGGATTCGGTGCTCTGAGGTCTTCCACGGTCGACGAAACACGTATAATTAATTCAAATAACGCTAACCTGGTTCGAAACTCAAATCGTCGAAATCATCTCGGGTGCCTTTCAAACACGATTGGAAACCTTTGCTGAACCTCCGGGTTATAGTGCCGGTACTGTGAGCAGGACTGACAGGCGGCTGATGCTGAACGTCAGGTAGATCGTTCATTACGGACAACATGTCGTTATACGGTTACGATTTTTTCAACTAAACTATTTCTGTTGGACAGAATAAACACTGCAGACGGACGCGTGAATCCTATTCGTACATTTTTACGAGAGTTTCACAACAATAAACGACGTAACACCGATTTACTCCGAAACAAGAAGATTTGACGGAGAAAGAGAACAGGCACTAACAAACGGCACAAACATACGAATCGGTTGCCGGATGAACACTGCGCGAAGGATTCGACCGGCGGCGGCGGCGGCGACGGCGATCGACGAGTCGAAGTCGCGCGGGGCGGGAGTACGTCGTCGTCGCGCCGCCGCCGTGCCGCCGTCGACACGAGACTACGATACGCGCGCCTCGTGCGTGTTGCAGCACTACTCAGTATCCTCGACCGTTTGGATTGTTTGAATTACAGTTTATCTATAGGTGTGCATGCGCACAATGGCAACAAGGTGTGATCTTACTACCCGTAAACCGTACGATAGAGATTTGTACGGACCGAACAGTCCAAGTAGAGAACCAACTTATTATATTCGATAAGAAAAACGAATTGGTTAGGTATCCAAAATGTGTATTGAATTACCAAGCTAATATTTTCTGTGTTTAAATAGGTTGTAGGTTAAAAAAAATACAGTGACTTAAAACTTCTGTAGCATACTACTCATATAAAAGCCGTTTGTATGGAAAAAATTGGCCGATAAATGTATTCGCTAACCCTGCATAGGTGGAGATTTGATTGAATTTTAGGGGGGGGGGGCTTAAATGTCAATTGTTGCAAAATAAGTACCTATTTTAATATTTTATACTACGAAATTTTATAATTTTGATCTTTTTAGGGGGGCTAAGCCCCCCCCAATCTCCGCCTATGTAACCCTGACTTGAAACTCTGAGTACGTCTTTGACCTTATTATTACCATATTCAATAATAATTATCAAATGCGATCGACATTCAAATAATATTTTTATCTTCACAACTACCAAACCGTACACGTATTATAATAATATTAACGGTTGTCGACGACGGAATCGGTATGTACACTGTACACCCAATATAACTAATAATAACACCTAATATTATATTTTGTTATAGTGGATAAAATATTTTCATTCCGTGAATTTGTTTGCTTACACCATTGATTTGAGAATAGTTCAGAATTTCTAAAACCAATCACTTTACGTTCTGTCCAATGCTATTCTCGGATTTCAGTCGTTTCTATCTCATCAGTTTTATCAATGTAATCAGTTATGAACCATCATAATGATAAGGTCGATCTAAGAACTGATTTTAATTAATAATCTAGATGTCTTTATTGGTCTATCGTCTGTGATGCCATAATATAAAATTATACTAATTGTCAAATAATGACATTTATTAAAATTCGGGTATTTGCCTGCGAGCTTACCACACTATATGATAATATTAATGCGTTTTTGACGGACTTACCTACACGGCAGAGATGAAAATGAAACGATATAGACATGTGACGGAGGTAGCATGGAAAACAATAGGTATCTACGGGATTTATTTTTTAATATCGTATGATTAATTTTCTCCCTCTGCCAACGGTTCAATTTAATCAAATAATTAGAAATTCTGGTAATCCCGTATAGCTTATAATAATACTGGGTACTCCAAAATCACATCGATTTAAACCATTTTTTTGTTTCGAGAAAAAAAAAGGCTATTTTAATTTTAATTTTTTGTTTTGTTCGTTAATCGTTCAGCAATATAATTCCATACATAACGAGCAATTAATAAACATTATATACATGTATGTGAAATATTTGTGACGGAATATCAATACAATAGTTATTTTGTTCGCTTTTACCAATGGACATCACAGTGACAGATAATTCGAATGGTTAACTATCAACAGTATAACTATATTGTCTTTAGACATATTGCGTACATATTATTCTAAAGTCAAAAACTATTGCTTTAAGTTGATACCTACTTCCTTTTGAGGAAAAATTTAAATACCGACAGAAATAACAAACCAGAAACCTTGGGTATGTGAAAGGTGGTAAAAATAGTGTGTCTTGATGTAAAAAATAAAATAATTACCATTGATGTTATATCATAATATCATTTGAATTAAACACAATATTTTTAATATTGCCATTATATAATATTATTATATTATAATATATTATTATATTATATTATAATATTAACCATAATTAATAAAACAATAACTTTCACGCAATTAAAATTTTTTCTTCATTTAAATCCACCGAATCAATTCGATAATAATTTCTTTCTTAATAAAGTTTTCAAAACAATTTTTCGTTCACCATTTGGTATACAAAGAAAAAATCTCGAAATTTTCCCTGAATATGATATTGCAACACCATTAAAGTAGATATACAACGTATAGCCCACAGGTGTTTATTTTAACGCGTAGAAACATTAGAAGCACTGATGTTATCCATTGGTTTGTATTGTTCATAGAAAACTAATGTAGTTGACATAAAAATAATTTAACTGAAATTGAAATAAAATAAATGCAAGTTTATTTGTATAACATTATGTATGCAACTTTATACGACAAGTCACGGTCTATTGTTATTTTTTCCCTTGCTTTCAAACAAAACTATATTCTATACCAGAAACCATAATTTATAATATTATTCAAACTTAGGCATGTATATTTTCATTTATGTTTTACATGAATGAACAATTGGGATGTTGGAATGCGTTCATGTTTTCATAAGAAAACACTTTGATTTTAAAAATGTTACGAGACAATCATTCTTGGATGCCTACATACCTACATATTATTAACACACGTTTTCCGAGCGATTTATTTCTATAAACATATTATACTGGTTAAGTGTATAATTTTATAAAAATATATCTCATATCTTACACATTCAACATATTGATAACCTAATGAAAATAATCATCACACGTAAAGTACCTATATAATAACTGTATCCAATATATCCATCCAACCGTTTACGTTGCTCACATAGATGGCTTTAACACTGCACTTGTCAACTAAAATCTACACTGAAATACACTGAAGCAGTTTTACTTCTAACACAATAAAATATCTATAATTTCGCACAATGTGAATATATACACATGGACGAATGCGTTATAACCAGTGGTGTATTGATAAATATATTTATGAGTATACGCAATAAAAAAGTATGGATATTAATTATAAAAACATTTTCTCGCTACGTTCGAATAAATTTAATTTATCTCTTACATGTACATAACTTTCAATAAGAATATAAAATAAAAAATCACAAGATATACATTTGCCATGCGTTATAAATTACATGATGCAGGTTTAAGAACATGGGCTGAATGTCCAAACTCCATACTCGTATTATATTTAATAACATATATTTTTCACAATGTTATTTAGTAAATTGAATTTAAAATATATTAAACACAGCGTGTACTGTAATCTTGAACAAATAAATATTTTATTCAATCTCGTAAAATATTATAAATATTTTACATTAGATATACGCCGAAAACCGAAAAATCTGCTGACGGATATACTGTCATATGCACCCATGGTTATAACTATAAAACCAAAACCTTATTTTCTAAAGTGTTAAAATATAATATTTTTTATAACAGATTGTAATTATGGATAATTACAATGGATTCATGCTCATTAAAAATGATTTTATTCAGTAAAATCTTAAATACGTTGTTTAACTCAACTATTAATTTCTTACATGCAAAAACCTACAGAAAACACCATCTGCAACTGTTTTCGGGTCGACGAGGAAAATCAAGACACGTAGATGTTGATTTACCATTCCGACAATATCATTATACCATTGGGTTATATGTTTACGACTGACATGCAACACACCGTGGTCCCGAACAGTTCTCAAATCAAAACTATTGCACAGATGTACATGAGAAGAAAGCGTTTGTTAAAAAAAATATACATTTTTGTTTTTAACGATGTCGGCGGTCGACCGTTAATTTATTTTCTAACGTCTTTTCCTAAATACATTTTTAATACCATTGTACACAGTATTATGTTTTTTATACGTGTAGGTAGTAGGTATGGTATTTATATACAATATAATGTTATTTCTTTCTAAATTCGTGATGCGGCAAATGAGTACAATATTTTTGTAGACCACAGCATTCGTTAATAAAATGTTTGTATTTAACGACACCCAATACAATACTAATAAACATAATATTGTGTGGTACAACAACTACGGTAGTAATTTTTATTTAATATATTATAATATAATATATTGTTATGCAGCTTAAATCGAAATACTAAATTCAACGACTAGTGAAAAAAAAAAACAAAGCAATAATAATCATAGAAAAAAAATGTCTACTCGACACAAACCTACGCGAATGAAATGTTAACTTTGGTAGAAAATATTGTAACAAATCTCAATTGCCATCACTGTATTCGGGATCGGTGTGCACCGCGTATCATTCGTCGTTTTATTATAGTATTTTTACGTTTTTAATTAACCGTATGGTTATAATCATTTTTACGGTCATAATGAGGGAAAATTCTCTCGAGTTATTGACCTCACGAATCGGTAATGACGTGACCTTTTTTGCATTAAGAAAAGAAAATGTTCACCTCGAACTGCCAAAAACCGAGCACCCACCATCATCACACATTGAGTTAATTTTTTTCGATTCCAACAAATTCATAACTTTTTTTTTTTGTTATAATTATTTTCTTCCCTCATTCACCTCTCCGACTCTAGTGAAGCGACATGGCTGACCACCTCGTGAGTATAAATAATTTAATCGATCGAATGTATAATATTATAATGAATGACGGAAATGACGATTACAATTCCGATTCCGCGAGTGCAGAGCGTTCAATTTATATGCACGTGCGTGCACCTAATTTTCGTAAAACCTAGCTAGGACGCCACTAAACGTCAGCAATACTACTTGTATACGCATGTAATGGAAAATCCTATCATTGTATCGAGTAACAACAATATTTTTTATAAACAGTTTTTCATTGGATGCCACCGAGGTGCGGTTAACAATCTGAGGTCAAACAATTTGAGTCTCAAAAAAAAGTTGTATATTAATTGCGTCGAATTTCTATCTTGTCCCGCATTAGCCAGGTAGCCATTTTTTTCTTAAGGGATATGGAACTCCGAGTCAACAATCAAAATTAAACATTATCTTATACGAAATAGGTCATTCTTAAGGTATCTTTCAATCAAAATTAATAGCGAAAGTTTAAGATGGCATCGAAAAACCAACCACGAACATATATTCTATGTTCCATAGGAACTACTCTACAATATTTGATCGCTTCGAACAGATTTTCTGAAGCCTTTACAAAAGAGTCGTAAGATAAAATATGTTGATTCCGTTTTTGAATGAGATTTTATTCAACGGTACTTTGGATTAAAATTTAAATGTGAATTATTGTTTAAGAGTTAATATAAAATTTAAGTACTTCACTCAATAGACAGTTTTAATCCCCATCAATTCCCTCCCGATTTCCGTACATTCATATACGCCTCTGCTAAAAGCACACCTTACTAGCACCGATTATCGTATTCTCATGAGTAGGAGGCCGGCATATAATATTAGGTACACGTGTCACGTGTCACCCGGCAGATTGCATTATTGTCTGAGGTCGTTGACGGCCTTTACGGCTATAACTCGTCTCACATGTCATTTATAGAATGAGACGACGAAAATATTATACGTTGTAATGTGTATTTAAATTATATGTGTACCGACATTTATTTTTATTTTTTAAACATATTTTCAACGAAACATATATATATATATATTATAAATATATATATATATATATATCCAAAATCTAATTTTTGTTTTTTAAATTGTTTTTTCTATTATACAAATGCGTGGGGTAAAATTATAATCAAAAGAGTAAACCTACTTATATTGCTATATTTAGCCATTACTGAAATGTACATGGTATACATATAATATGTGTATAATATATTATATGTCTATTCATTATAATGTATAGCCTTCTATATTCTTATATTCTATAGGACATAAAACATTTCGTCTTGTTATAAGTAACTTTATGTATATTATACTCAATACACTATACGACGGCGACGTCAATAAAGATATTAAAATTACTTCAGCCGGATACAAGTTTGAAGTAAGACATTAGACACGCCAGTGGCGTATTTTAGGGGGGGGGCGATGGGGGCAATCGCCCCCCCCCCCGAGAATTTTTAGACCATGAAAATTTTATATAACTAATGGGTATAGGGTATTTGAGTATTTCATTAAAAAACAAAAATTCCGGAAGATTGTGTTGATGATAACAAATTATTGGTAAAAATCACGGTTATCTAGATAACCATGGTAAAAATGTACATACATTTTTCTTTGTGGTACACATGTCGTATATATGTATTTATATATTTACATTGCTTAAAATTAAGGACTTGTTCTTTTTCTTAAATTACATTAAAAACAAACTTATAATTCATCTCTTTGCTTATTTTTGTTGCTTTTTTTTGGTAGATTAAAAACATGGTTAAGATCCAAAATGAGGCAAGAACGCTTGACTGGTTTGGCTTTGCTAAAAATACATCATACTATACCAATAGATAATGTTATAAATAGATTTGCTAATAAAAAAAATAGAAATATAGATTTTGTTTTATTAATAATGTTGCTTAATATGTTGCTTTTTTTATCATATTTGTTTAACTTATTACTTTATAGGTTATACAGGTGCAATATAAAATTCATTATGTCTTGGTAAGTTTGTGTGAATAGTTGGGTAAACTCTTTTTAAATTCGCCCCCACCGACATGAACTCTCAAATACGCCACTGAGACACGCCAAATGGAATTTGAATGAAGCACTAAGGTCGTTTTTAAGATTCTTAAATAAAAAAACGATATTAGGATAAATCTTAACATTCACAAAAACTCGGTTGTATACAAACTTTTAAATTTTATGTTGTTAAATAGTAAAAGCCTTAAATAACAATTTTTAAAATTTATTTTAAGTTTAATTTGATTAGTAAAAATATTAAGTAATAAATAAATAATAAAAAATATTTAGAAACCAACTTATCTCACAAGTTTATAGTTTTAAATACTTGGGAAATATAATAACATCAAACGGAAGAAGCTCACAGGAAATTAAACAAAGAATCGGGCAAGCAAAGACAGCTTTTATCAATGAAAAAGAAAATTTTGGTTTCGAAAAAAATTAGCAGAGCAACAAAAAAGACATTTCTAAAAACATTTGTGTGGAGTGTCGCAGCCATATGGGTTATTAATGAAAAAGAAAAAAGATCCCTTGAAGCATTCGAAATGTGGTGCTGGAGACATATGGAAAAAATAAACTGGACAGAAAGAGTAACAAATGAAGATGTAAAGACCCAAGTTGAAGAAACAAGATCCTTACTTAAAGCCATAAAGCGACGACGATGGGACATGATGGGATACGTTTTACGTCATGACGAAGAATTGCATCAAACTATAATAGAAGGTGCAATTGAAGGACGGAAACCACCAGGAAGACCAAGAAACTCGTACATATCTCAACTGAAAAATGACGCAGGGATTGATACTTACGCCAGATTAAAAAGACTCGCCGAAGAGCGAAGTTAAAAACATTGTAAACCAACCCAATATAGGTTGATAAATTAAATAAATAAATAATTAAAAATAATATATTAGTATTTACCGTTAAAAGAAAAAAAGTTGATTCTAAATTACCAAGCTATTACTAACTAGTTATATAACT
This sequence comes from Sipha maydis, assembly GCA_034509805.1. Classification (NCBI taxonomy): domain Eukaryota; kingdom Metazoa; phylum Arthropoda; class Insecta; order Hemiptera; family Aphididae; genus Sipha; species Sipha maydis. The sequence continues at coordinate 144,958 of JASXSY010001172.1, forward strand.
AATAAATTTTTATTTATTTCCCCGTGACAATAAAAGTAACATTTAGAACACAGTTAAATTTGCCTAAAGATTACTTTCTTAAAAATTTAAATTCCATATTATGTACAGAGATTGATTGCTGCATAGGCTTACGTAAACAAATTATTGACGTTTTTGATGTCAAATAAAATGAAACAAAAACAAAACAATTTCTTTTTTGTCTAAATCCATAATTTTCATTAAAACAATATATATTTGAAAATATTGAACTCAGTTAGTTTTTAACACCCAAATATGTAATTTGCAGCTTAAGGGCATATTACACCAATCGTGAACGACTCGACGATTTCTTCTCGAAACTATCCACACGACCATACCTCGCGCAAAGAAACCGATAGTTTTCAAAATGAACGTGCATGTACTTTCTAGCGGCATAACGAGTGATTAGGATTCCATTTGGCTACACACTAATAATAATATTGTTTTGTACATTAAACGCATGCTCATCAATTATCACCGCTGGAAAGTGCGGGTTAAGATACATTAATTTTTGGATGTACGTTTAAGAATATTTAGTTACAACCCATTATTGACTTCACACAAGTGTTCGATCTGTACGTTGATAAAAATTAGAGACGGATTCAGCGTCTGCTTCTAGGGAGGGAAATGTTCTTCTGAAACGATACCATTCGAATGAGGAATAAATACCATCTACAATCATAAAGATAACAGGCCGAAATTTTTTTTATTTTTTTTTTTTATTAAGAATATTAAGGTTTCGGTAACTATGGTCATTAGCCCATACAGTATTATATAAATTTAAAGTTAAACAAGTATATCTACTAATTTAAGGTACATATGATTTTTTGAATTTAAGATATTTACATATTTACATTTGGGATATTATGTTACAATACGTTACATTAAGTTTACAAGATTAATAGAGTTAAAAAATTTAAAAATGGTGTCTACGTTAGCTTCCCCTAATGCTTCCTCAGTGTTAGTGGGGTTACTTAGGATTTTCCGTTCTTTATTGTACAAAGGGCAGTAGAGTGTTATATGTTCGATCGACAGAATTACATCACATTGATGGCAGATTAACTGCCATCTTTTTGTATGTCGAATAAATAAGAATAGGTGAGACGAGTATGGCCAATTCTAGCTCTAATTGTGACAATGTCTACAAGACGGGCTGTATTAAAGGGGGTTGCCATTTTTGGACTGTCTTTTTTATATTTTTTAATTTATTGTTTGTTATGTAGTCCCATTGAGATTGCCACTGTTGTGAAGAGATTCTATTGCTTATTCTTAAGAGATCTTTATATGGTAGTGACTTGATTTCTGTAGACTCGGGGAATATTATAGCTTGATTTGCTAATAGGTCAACTTCTTCATTCCCAGTGATGCCAGTGTGTGAAGGGATCCACATGAGCTCAATGGTGTTATTTGAGTTGGACGTAATGTTGATTATCTGTTGGGAGATTTCATTAGATGGATTAGTTTGTAGAAGAGAAGTTAGGGTACCAAGAGAGTCGCTTATAATACTAGTACTTTATTTATGAGAATAGTTTCGGCATAAAAAATTGTGGTAGTAGTCAGGTTATTAGCTAAACTCGAACCACTTTTGTTATCGATAGGTGTGCGAGACAAAATATTTATAACTGTTTTGGTATTAGTTTTTGCTTTTGTTTGGACCTTTTTTTTTTTTTTTGGAATATTATTTCCTTTATTTAGGGAAATAGAAGATGATATTCTGTTTGAAAGTGGTTTTTTGGGCTGTGAGCCCAGGTTATTGGAATTCATTGGAAAACGTTTAGGTATATTATAATTATTAAGTAAACATATTACCCGATAATGTAGTAAAGGTCGTAATGTGTTTGCTATCGTAAGCTATAAATGTGAACACGCGAAATATTAACACACGTGATGATCCGTCGGTTGCCAAAAAACGTACTGCGAAATGTTTTTATCTTGTACGCACACGCGTACGTACATACAATTATAGCGTTGTGCTCTTGTACGATGGCTCTTGCCACGGTGTTTCGCTGCTGAACGTGTGCGGTGATAATTATCACAGTCGAACATCGATCGGCACAGCTATGAGATGTTATACGGTGATGTGAACCGCCTAACCGGCAATACGGTTTGGGCGCAAGGCCGAAAGCGTTTCGCTTGACCCGGGACCGTCCGTCTTACCGGACGGAATATCGTTCGCTTCGGCGGACATCGCGCGGGCACTATGTGTCACGAGTTGCACGCACGCCATCCGGACACGGGCGTACGTACACCACGCACGGCGAGCAAACACACCGTAACATGATTTACGTTTACCGGTAATGATCCATGTATATAGGATTACGAACCGTATCTCGCACGATGGTACATAGTGTGTAATCCGTGTGCGTGTACGCGACCGTCGCAGTTGTCTCCGCTAACGGATAAAGTTTCGGTCGGACTGCAAACGTTCGAATGGAAACAAAAGAAACCCCCTCCCCCCAGGTCCGTCCAACGGATGCAAATAACAAAACTCGCTTCCCGCAACCCATCCCTGCTGTAACCGAACGAGACAGAAAACGAAATGTTCGCTAAGCGGAAGAGATGTGCACGGCGATGCAAAGCAATCCGGTTGATGCGCGCGCGAGCGCGTTTTAAACGCACCGTTTCATTTATTTGTTTTTGTTGGTTTTTTTTTTTTTTTACAACGGGGCAAAAACGTATTTGCATGTTTTTTCGCTTGTAGGCATTTGAAAAATTGCCGCCCTTAAAAACTAAAATATTAAACTAAGTTATCATTTATTTTCTATAAAATATAAATTAATTTATCAAGTAACAAATTTTACTTAAATAATAAAACATGATTTCTTATTAGTTAATTTTTTTTTTACTAATAATGAATAGTTACATAAAATAAATTCTTCAAACTTGAATTTAAACTATTCATCTTCACAAAAAAAAAAAGAAAGATAATAAAAATAATCAATAAACAACAATAATTTAGTACTGAAAATAAAAAGAAAACGATTTACTTACAAATTATTTACACACACAACAACGTGAACAGAGACCATAGAAAAACATGACAGAGACTTAATTTAGAACCATTGTTTATTGCTAGATATTTAATTTACTAAAATCATCGATAAAGATTTCATTCGTAAAAATTCCCGAACCTCATATTTATGGACGTCGATAAAATATCATGAAAATAGATTTATTATATAAGATTGTATAAAATAGTTAACAACATATCTAGCTAACTGTTAATGGGTAAGCTATTGTCTATTATTTTTTCATATAGACTATGTAATATATTTTACAATACAAGAAAACCTAAGTATAATAACTATATAATACCGTAAAACGTATAACCTTAAAAAATTTGCCGCACCACAAAATGTGCCGCTGTGGGTACGTGCCTATAGTGCCTGCATATAAATACGCCACTACAATGGATCAGATGAGTATCGATAACGTTTTGGTGCGAAACTTACCCAGAGGTGACGGAGCACACGTGGCCGTAGGTATCGAGGTTGTTTCTCGTAACGACACACTGTCGACTGCATCGTCCTCGTCTTCGTCTTCGTCTTCTTCCAACAGAACTGGCGGCTGATGTATCAACTCGTATCCCCATCGCTGACGAAACTTTTTCGCCCCGCCATCAAGCCGCACCCGGGGTAGGTCGACGAACAGCGAATCACCGATCTACATCATCACATACGAAAGTCAAAAACAAGTTTTACGAACGATTCTCTACACACACTTCAATGGAAAAATATAAAAAGCGTAACGTTTCCAACTTTCGCAGTACGTATTGCTTAGCAATTACATAAAGTAACACACGTCTACAACTACTGCAAGATATTGTTAGTACAAGCTGCACAGGACACATGCTGTGTTTGAGGAAATGCAATTTATGTCCATATATATTTTAGTTACTCTGCATTTACACATTATAAGTGCTGGGAAATTGAAGGGTGAATATATTTCACGACTGACGATTAATTTCAAGAAATTCTTAAAGTTATAAATAGTTTTATGACTTTGTAACTACTGCTTCCGATGAACGATTTTTTTCTCCTCTAAAATTAGTTAAAACTCATTTACGTCTAATAATGGGAAATGAACAGCTTAGTGATTTACGGGTAATTGCAGTGGAAAATGCTGTATCAAGTAAAATTAATTTAGATAATATATTTTCAAAAATTCAAAAAGGAAGATATCCTTCAATAAACTAATAATATTTATGTTAATCAATATAAATTGCCATAATAGTTTACAGAATTTTAATTGGAATAGGTATGCAATTGTTTTTATAAAATATCTGCTTCCTTATATTTGCATATGGTGTTGTTACCTAGTAAAAATAATTGAAACAATAGGAGAAAAAATATTTAAAACATAAAATAAGTGAAATGGGAATGGTAATTATGTTCTGATAGTCCAAATTATTCTAGGCCGGTTATTTTTAATAAAACTATTCAAAAAATTTATCATAAGCCTATATAACAACATTTTTTTTTTAAATTTACAACCAATTTTTTTATAAATATGTTTAGGAGTCCCAGGATATTTTATAGAAATGTAAGTTCAATAATATTAAATAAATTATAAAGTTTCGGAAACAACATGCTATATAATACTAATTTATAAAAATGCATTAATTGCATTTATATTCCATTGCGTTTTATAATACAGTTGATTTATTTATCTAATGAACTTCAGGCATAACATTTAATAATTAAAATAAATATAGACTATTTCATTGAAATAAATACAGTACGTTTCTAAAAAGAAGATTATAAATTTTAATTATATTTAGGATTTTCTTCAATTCATTGTTATAAGCATTCATAATAATTTGAATGAAACAAGAAATGTATTGTTTTTACTATAACCTTTTTTTTTTATAGGTATTTGTTGTTCTGCATATAAATAATATATCGGGCGGCACACGTTTCCACCAAAAGTGTACCTTTCCCTTTTGCACCAAATTATATTTTGACTGATACTTACCAGTTTTCACCAAATCAATTTCTATTACACAACTCACTAGCTTCATATATTTTGCATAACATTATGTATGTTAGATATTAATATGATTTATATTGAACTCTACAATGAATTAAATTTTCTTGAGTTGTTTTAACATTAAAATAAAATACTATATCAATAATTTAATAACCCGACGTAAGTACAGAAGAGGTGAAACATTATCATATATATAAATATGTTTAGAAATCATAAACCTAAACAAAGTACCATAAAACGAGTTTTCTTTATATACTTTTTGTCAAATAAACGAGGTAAATCAATGATAATCTACTAATTTTTTTTTTCGTTTCAAGCATCATACTGGTAAATATAAGTGAACTATACATAATGTCTCAGGTCGTTTGTCTGTTTTTGTCTCTCCAAGTTGATGGAAATTTGTTATTTTATTGGGGGTAGTGCAATGTCTGCCAATAAGTATACTTTTTCAACAGGTGTGTTTTTAGGCGTCCTGTTACAATACGACATGCATCTATCATTGCATTCAAATTTAACAAATCCATTGTAATAATGACCTATCCTATAAACGAGGTGCACTCCATCCCAAACTGTACAGCAGAGCGAGGCCCATCCGGTTCTTTTTTATTATTTATTTATTTTTTTTAGTTTTATTTTTATTTTTATTTTTATTTTTTAAAAACTTTTAAACTATTTATGAAAAATATAAAAATTAAATAAAATTTAAAATTCTAAATCATTAGCGATTCCACATAAATATTATTCTAAATCACGTTCATTGTACGAAGACACAATATTTTCGAATCAGCACAATAGTTTTCACAAAGGTTGTATTGCAAAAATTAGATAGGTGTACGACAGAAATGTAAACAATTGTTTATACGTTGATAGTTAACTGTCATACAGTTATTTCATTATAAAACTGTCATCATGTAAGTTCGGTTAAAAACAATGCGAACTTAAATAATTTCAAAAATTGCATGTTAGTCAGTCATGTGTCAGCATGTGTGTCGAGTGTAGATAACAGATGAAGATTGTCGAAAGACTAAATGAAATAATACTTATATGGCTGTACCTCAATTAAGTATACAGTTTGTCCATTATATTTATATCGGTGTATCGTAACCGATCAATATCGATAATCGGTGTTCTGTGTTCACACATATGAGGAAAAATAATTTCATGCATGTAGGCGCAATTTTAAAAGGACGCTTCACCTGCATGTGTTGTTTTCGTCTTACAAATGCGTAAAGGCCGGTTTACACGCTACGACTTATTGTACGTTTTATCGGATATCTTAAGTTGGGCGTCCACTAGGTCGGAGAGGTCGGCACAGCGCAGCGCGGATTTTATCTGGACATTCGTCCATATAGTGCGGCGCGTTAAGATGTATTTTACATTTTTCAGTTTGTTATCATCAGAGAAATTTTGTCAATTTTATTTTTGTACATCGCTTTATTTCATTATACGTTATTTGTTTTATGTTATATTTATTTTTATTGCTATATGTTTATATTATTAATTTTACATAAAAAATGGAATCTTCTGATTCTGAAGAGGAAATGATGTTCCTTGCTACGGTGGTAGAAGCAGAAGAAGGTACATTTGCATAAAATATTTTTACAAATTACATTAAATACTTTTATAAATTGTTTAGGTTTCTCACCTTTAAATTACCCAGTAGCAATAGGTAGGTATGTAAAAACATATAAATATGGTCAACGAACATAACATTTAATATTGTGACATAGTATCTAATTTAATTTTAATATTTATACAATTTTTTTCACATTAAATATCAAGCTATTTATTTCATCAATCATCCTGCAACATTATCTACTTATCTGATCTTATACTAAAAAATATAATTTCCTTCTACCATATGAATTTGTTTATTTTAATTTTTCTCACCTCCAAACACATAGCAAAATTATTTTTGTGCCCATACATCTTATAATATACAAGTATTAGGTTATTATATTATGATGAACTATTTAAAACGCTAATTATTAATTTGTTTTATATAAACTTATTAAAACAAATATATAATAAATATACTAAACGTATGTATATTAAACGAGTTTAAAATTTTAAACGTGATAACAAATAACATAATAAGCGCGCACGTGACACGACAATACTCCGAAACTAACCGACAGCAAACGAACATGGAAAAATCCGACCGCTTCATCGTCCATTAGGTCGGTGAGCCAGCGCGGCGCGACGCGGTGCCGATCTCAAGAAGTCGCCGGAGCTCTGGAGAGCGGCGCCGCGTCGCGCCGCTCCGACCTCCTTGTGGACGGATTTGTATTAGTTAACAGGCATTTTATTATATTGCCGCGCCGCGCCGACCTCTCCGACCTAGTGGACGCCCAGCTTTAAACGGAGAATAAAACGTACGTTTTATGGAGTGTCTACGTGTTTCGCTTATTACACAGTTTTTCGATTCGACGGTTTGCTGTCTACACGCTCCGTTTTACTTGATACGATTTGTGGTATCCGATAAAACGTACAATAAGTTGTAGCGTGTAAACCAGCTTTAACATAGCAAATTGTACTCTCAGCAGATCCCGTTTATCTCTGTTAGTTTAAAAATTAGAGTGAATTGATCCCTTATAAAATTGAAAGGTAAGATTATTATCTAAGGCTTCTCATTAGTATTTCATTATATTTTAATTTTTAAGCTAGTTATGAATATTTTAAGTTGTGCAAACAATTTACAATTTTAAAATACTCATAAATCGCTTTAAATTTAAAATATAATAAAATTCCTATGAGAAGCCTTAGATAATAATCTTATACTTATAAGGGATTCACTCTATTTTTTAAACTAACAGAGATAAATATGATCTGCTGAGAGTACAATTTGCCATGATACGCATTTGTAAGACGAAGACAACACATGCGGGTGTAGCGTTCTCTTAATGAATTAGTGTGTTCCAAAAGTAATAAAAACATATAAAAAAAAAAAAAAATTAACGAGGAAGTACATTAGACGGGTATGTGGCAATAGGGGGAAACGTCTATTGGAGAAGTTTCGGATGGGGAAATGTCCATAAATCCTCGAACGAAACCTCTACGCGGTGTACCCGAGGTAACAGTGGACTTAACAAATCACTGGCTAAGTCTTTCACATCCAGGCTCATGCTAATGCTAATACTATGAATATCTCACCTAGACGAATTTTAAATTGATATCATACGATTATACGAGTATTTCAGTCTGCGGTGTGTAGGTAACGTTCCGTATTTTTTTAACTGTTTAAATGTTTCATGTGCTTAATTTCAAATTTTAAAATACAGTTGATTTCAAATATTTTACAATGGCTAGAACTATTGGTAGTTATAAAATTATAGGTAAAAAAGAGAAAGATACACTTTTGGTGGAAACGTGTAACGCTTGATAAATCAGTATATGATAAAAATAAAAAAATTAATTATCAGAGTAAATTTAAAATTATTGATAAATACTTCAAGATCTAGGTATACAATTTTACAAATGAGAACAAAAGAACCAATATTAATATTCATGTTCCATTGTTTATTAATTTTATTTTTGGTTATAAGCATATTTTTTTTAAATTGTTAATAAATTCGAAAAATAACATTTATCACCAATAATATTTCGTTCGTTTGGTCTGTTGCCGTTCACCATTTATTTTATTTTTGTTCATTGTCATAATGGAACTTCTTCAAAAATGTATTTTATATATAAATTGTGCGTTTTGGCATATACTCATTTTAATCATCTTTAGCCACTGGTACTTCGACTCCAATACGATCTCCTACCGCCTTTGTGGACTTTGGTTCAACCAAGGAGGACAGAATTTTTAAAAGAAATGAAGAATCTAATTCCTCTCTATTGGAGGTTTCATTTACTGACATGTATTTTGGTTCATTTTTATACAATATTTCTACTGGAGACTTGGAATTTATTTTATACGAATTTTCATTATCTAATTTCGGTATAAGATCTAAATAATTTAATATCTGTAACTCATCTAAATTGACTTCATCTGTGGTCTTGCTTGTTTTTGTTGGATTTAACACGTAATTCATTTTATCTGGTACATTAACATCTACTATTATAGCACGTGATCTTATGAATTCTGTTACTGGTATGGTTGAATATTTTTTAAAATATTTCCATTTTAAATATTCCACTGCATTATTAATATCATTATTGAATTCCGTCCACATATTTTCAGACATTACGGTGTTTGGGTATTTCGTGTCGATGTTTTCTTCTTCCAGAAGCGATTCTAGAATTATTTTTTCGGTCTGTGATTCTGTGGATTCTGCTGTCGGTGAGCTTGTAAATGCATTGATTTTTACACCTCCTAATAATTTATCATAGGTATTCTTCAAAATCTTCGGAATGGATATGGGGCCTGAGTTATATACGTTGATGATCTCCTCGCCGTCCTCAAGCGATTTTTCTGGAATCTTGGACACTTTTTCGGTCTGTGATTCTGTGGATTCTGCTGTCTGTGAGCTTGTAAATGCATTGATTTTTACTTCTCCTAATAATTTATCATAGGTATTCTTCAAAATCTTCAGAATGGATATGGGGCCTGAGTTATATACGTTGATGATCTCCTCGCCGTCCTCAAGCGATTTTTCTGGAATCTTGGACACTTTTTCGGTCTGTGATTCTGTGGATTGTGTTGTCGATACGATTGAATCTTTTTTAAAAAAATTGAATGGTGTAGATTTAAAAAATGCATCATTGTATTGTTTAAAACCTGTCGATAAGCCTAAGGAGTTTCGATCTTTCATGTCGTTGGTCTCGTCTTTCATAAACGATGTTTCAGGATTCATGAATTCATTTTTGTTCTGCCATTCTGTGGAATCTTCTCTCGCTAGGGTTGCATCATTTGTAAAAAAATTGGGTACTAAAGATAGTATTAATTCACAAAAATTTTTACTAATATTGGTCCAAAAATTAATTTGTTCGCTTTCATTCGACTCCACTGGGTTAGATGGGTTCTGTAACAAAATAACAAATTAATGAAAATAAATCTGATTTTATATTTATATACTTTATGTTTTATTCGTAAATACGTGTAATATATTATATTGAAATTCAATTACTCGTGTCATGTAAAATTGATTAACAATTTGTTCAAAAAACTCTTCGTTCACTATATGAATGTAATGTATTTATAATTATAATTTATATTATATTAGTTACAAGTAGGAATAATTGCTATTGAGTTATATTCCAAACAGTATCCTATACGAAGATTTACCGAACGCGATAATTCAGGTGTATATAAAAATAATAAAAATATTATTTCATTTTTTTCCGGCGTGGGGAAAGTAGCACGCCCATCGCCCAGTATATAACATAGTGTACTGCAATAGCTCCACACTGACTTTAACTATTTGGTGTGGTCTGGTCTTCCTGGTAGAGGGCTTAACGTAAGGTTAACAACCTTACCTAGTAAAAATTACATGTTCAGGAACAAAAAAATTTTCCTCGAGACAGGATTTTTTGAAAATCGATTGGAAAACGGAAAAAGGACTTATCATTCGAAACTTGCAACGTACGCACAATATTTAAACCTGGATCAGTTCATAAAAGTTGAAAAATATAGAGTAAAAGCAACAGCACTACAAGAAATTAGATGGACCAATACAGGGACGATAAATATAAATTATACAACTATCTTCTATGGTAGCTGTACTGATCAATATCAACTAGAAGCGGGCTTTGCTGTACACAAAAATATAGTCTTTGTAGTTAAACAATTTATAGATATTAACCTTAGAATAAGCATGTTAACAATTGAAGCATAATGGTTTGATATAAACATCATTAATGTATATGCTCCAACAGAGGACAAATCTCAAGAAAATAAAGAAACGTTTTATGAACGATTGGGAAGTACAATGAACTCGATTTCCAGCAATAGGACACAGATAGTTTTAGGAGATCTAAATGCCAAAGTTGGGGGGAAAAAAATGTTTATCCAAGTGGCAGGGAAACACAGTCTACACAATGAAACAAACGACAACGGACTTAAGCAAATTGACTTGGCAGCCGGGAATGGCTTAGTAATAAAGAGTACAATGTTTTCCCATAAAAATATTTATAAGGGGACATGGAGGTCACTAGATGGAAGATACACTAACCAAATAGATCATATTCTGACCAATTCAAGATATAAAAATTGTATCCAAGACGTCAGGTCGATAAGAGGAGCGGATTCAGACTTAGATCACAATCTCATAAGAGGTAAAACGAAAACAAAACTCAAAAGACGCCCTCATGCAAATATGGAACAACATACCAGATATGATGTAACAAAGCTGGACGACTCAATATATAATAATATCTATAGACATAAAGATTTTAATAACAGTGACTTTAATAGTTTAGTCACGGTGGATAAAAAATGGAATAATATAGGAAATAATAAACAAAATACGAGTATCTGATGCTGTAATAGAAAAACAAAAGGAAACGAAAAAACATGGATTAACGAAACATGTATGAGAGTTTTAAAATGGAAAAAATAATTTAGAAAATAGCAGCTCAGTGACCCAAAAAACGTAGAAAAAGAAAACAACTACAGAGTATTCCAAAAAAAGTAAACAACATAAATAGATACGAAAAGAGAAAATACACCAAGAAAATGTTAGGAGAAACAGTAGAATACCATAAAATGAATAGGCCACGTCAGCTATTCCAAAATATTAATGCCCTTGAGAAGGGATTTAAAAAACAAGAAAAGTTCATAAAAAATTGTGATCGTACATGGATTACAAACAATCAAACAATATCTTGGATAAATTAAAAGACTACTTTCAGAACCTCTTTAATTGTGAGTAACCCATAGACTCAATCACTTAGACTATCGTAGAACCAAATGAAAGCGAATACCTTCCATCATCCAGAATTGAGATAGCAGAACAAATTAAAAGGTTAAAAATTCATAAGACCCAGGTGAAGATGAAATCCAGGATGAAATTCTAAAGAGTTAAGATGAAGAAGCTATATCGAGTACACATATTCTAGTAGAGCTAGTCTGGAAAAAATAACGAATTCCGAAAGATTGGAGAACCGCACTAGTGTATCCGATATACAATAATAACAGTCCACTGGGTTGCAATAATTATAGGGGCATTGCTTTGCTCTACACAACATACAAAGTTTTATCATATTGCATCTTAGAGAGAATTAAACAAATCTCCGAAGGAATATTGGGAAATTACTAAAGAGGATTTAAACTAATCAGATCTACTACAGACCAAATATTTATAATAAAGCAAATATTGAAAAAAATTTGGGAGTATGAAAAGGAGGCCTATATTCTGTTTGTAGACTTTAAAAAAGAATACAATTTCATACATAGATAAACTCTTTTTAATATATTAAATGAGTTCAATATGCCAAAAAAGTTAATTTATCTGATTAAAGTAACTATGGAAAATTCTGAAATAAAAATAAAAATGGCGAACTATAAATTTCAATCGTTTCAAGTAACGTTTGATCTAAGGCAAATGCAAAGGGATGCATTATCTCCGATCTTTTTTAACTTAGTTCTGGCAAACATTGTCAGAGATATAAACATATTAGAAGGTATAACATTAGAACAGTCGAAGATAGGTCTGCTAGCGTATGCCAACGATACTTCCATCATATGGGACAATATTGAAATAGTAAAAATACATTTTAAGAAACTAATGGATGCTACGAGTAAAGTCGGTCTTATTTTAAATGACTAAGACGGAATATATGAAACTCAACAGAAGAGACAGGACTTATCGACATGAAGAAAGTATGAATGTAGATGGACATATATTCCACAGAGTTCCACAATTTAAATACTTGGATGTCCTCTTAACTCAGGACAATGAGTTAAGAGTAGAAATATCATAAAGAACACAACTAACCAACAACTAATATTTTAGTATGGGAACTCCGCTAAAATCCAGATAGATATCTTTAAATTTAAAAGTTTAAATATACATGACATTAATACACCCTGTCATCTTATATGGGTCAAAAACATGGGCACCAAGAAAAACAGAGGAAATAAGATTGGACATATTTAAAAGAAAATTTTTAAAACGAATCTATGGAACTTGTCTCGACTCAAGAACCGAAGAATGAAGAATTCAAATTAATGAAGAACTACTAAACCTGTTTCAAAGACCGTATATTTAAAGGAAAATCAAGAAAAAAAGATTGATATGTTTCAGTCACGCTTGGAGGAAAAAGATGCAATAATAAATACAGTAATTAAAGTAGAACCGAAAGAAAAAAGACCACTAGGCAGACCACGTCTCAGATAGAAAGGCCGTGTGAAGAGAGAAGTTAAAGCAGTAGACCTAGAAGCAAACTGGAGAGAATTAGCTGAAGATAGAATAAGATGGAGAGAAATTTATTTTATGGGATGGCCTTAGAGGCCGAAAAACACCCAAAAAAAAATTTCATTTAGATGACTTAAGCAACAAAATATTGAATTTATTAATTTTAACTGTAAATTTAATCTTTATTCGGGTAAATCGTTTTAACGTTTTAAACTAAATTTCATTATATCCGAATTTTCACTACAACACCATATTATAATAAATCATCATGAAATACACTAAAGCAGCAGTTCCCAACCTTAGGTAATTACCTCCTAAAGGGTAAAATAAGGTTTTTTGAGGGTCGAAGACTAGACTAATTTTAAATTTAATATGTACTTTATACCTTTTATTATAGTTATCAGTATTTTTTTAATACCTTACAAAAAATATAATAATATGTTCCTTTACATAATACATATATACATCATTACAATTTTATGAATCGGTCTAATTGGGTTGCAATAACTGATAATCCTATTATAAGTTTTATTATATTTTAAGCCGTATACATGCGCTTCTTTAGATGGAAGAGATATTTGTTAATATCTTACCCGATTTTTGGGCAATAATCTCAAAAAGGTTAAGAATCCCTGCACTAGGAGTAATAATAAATAGGACGTACATGAATAATCTCCGTCAAAAATGGAATTTTTTCGTTGAATTCAAAAGAATTCATTCCTTGAATGAAGATGTAGAAAATAAATTAGGAATGTGATTTGAGGGAACAAGGGAAAATGATGGACATTTTGTGGTTTCACCAACCAACTGATCGTTGACATTTTTTTCACTATACATTTACTCAAATATTTCATGAATAAAAATAAGGTATAGCAAAATAATACTTACATCATTATCTACTTGATTTGAGTTTTGAATTAACTGTATAGATTTTTTCCAATTGTCTATAATTTTCTAAAACAAAATTATATCATGAATAATAATTAAGTAAGTAGGTATCGTATGAAACTAACACAAATTTTATTTTCTTAAGTTACCTTACTTGATACCGGATCATATATTCTATTTGAAGACGGATCAAGTACATTATTTGAATTTAATATTTCATTATTTGCATCAACAATTCCACAAACAAATAAGAAACACGAAATTACAATGATATGCATTTTGAAAAATTTAGTTTACTGTAAAAATATATATTCTATTAATAAATTAGTTTATAAATAAATTAATTATAATAATCAATACGAAATAAAAACCTTTGCTAGTAATTCTTATAAAAAAAAAAAACCTCAGTAAATTAATAAAGTTCATATGTTTACATATTAAAGAATTCATGCAATTTTAAAATAATCCATAAAATGTCTTAATCGTATCGAATCAGTTTACATATTTTTTTTTCACAATTACTAAATATGTTTCACATAAATTTAAAATAAAATATAAATACATAATTTGTAAATTATATCAGCCAATTTATGTTATGGAAATCGGATCAATTAATATTTAAATGTTTTTATCTAATACAAAATAAATTATTATCGATCACAGTTAATATAATCAAGTAAAAATAATTTCCTCGAAGCAATGTGAAAAACAGATCCGGGGCCGTCGTCGGTTCAAACAAAAAAAAAAATAAAAATAAAATAATTTATGATTACTATAAATCTTTTAATATTGAATTCCAACTATTCATTTTAATAATTGTATAAATAAAACATAAGTAAAAAAAAAAAAAAACTAACAATAAAATATGGTGTTTTTTAGAGAATATTGTATTCAATATTATGAATAAGTACCAACCATCTATAATCCAAGGCTCAAGCTCAACTGATTACAAAATACAAATTTACAAATACAAATTGTATCTGTGAAACATGTGACAAGAATACCTAAAACACTTAGCAATTTCCATTTGATTATATATCTAGTTGGGATACAGTAAAAATTATTAATCAGTTTTATTTTTTCAAAATTATAATCTGAATAGTATTAAATAATTTCAAATTAATAATTAATCATTTATTCTAACATAAGCGAGATTATTTTTGTGTTTATTGATTATTTATTGATGACGTAAAGTTTCCACTAACATGATCATCACAACATTTAAAATATCTTAGAATAATTTTAATTAATTAAAAATAATAATAGGTTTTATAATTTAAGTGAATTTCAATATATAAATTTAATAGTATAATGAATATTTATAATTACTTAAATCTTATAGGAATTATGTTATTTAATGACAATGTGTTATACAACTTATAAAATGTACCTACTTTAATTGCATTGTAATATTTAAAGACAAAGACAAAATAATAAAATATAAATAAAAAAAAAAACTCATATAATGTAATAAACATGTTTATTGTGTTAAATTTACTAGAAAATTTTTTTTTTTTTACTATTTATACTAAATAAATTTTCGGCCCATGTTTTAGTTATTTTTCAGTTTTTTTTGATTTTTTATATACCTGTATACTTGTACATATTTTATTATGTTGGTTGTATTTATTCGTATAAATAAAAAAAAAAATTAACATAAACAAATTAAATCTTTATATATTCTGAGTATTTTATATTAGGTAAGATAATATATTATTATACATATTTTTATAAGTCAATAAAATACCTAAAAAGTACCTAAGGTACGGTTTCCCTGCAGCGTCCAGACTAAACGCAGCGTCTTGACGCCGCGTCCTGATGCCGCGTTTGCCCTGTTTTCTTTATAGCGTCAGACGCCATAGATTTTATTATTTTATACCACTCTATTAGTTTGATTTTACAAAACTAAATCATAACCACTGCGACCGTTGTCTCATTCACACCCAGTTTTTATTTTTATAAGTTCTAATTTTCACATTTTTCACAATGAATAAAAATTTAATTTTGAACAATATTATAATAATAATATAATTTGCGAGTTATTACTTCGTGATGAAGAAGTGGAAAACGAATGAACTTAATTCCAAAAAAAAGAAAACCATTTAATAATTTGTTTTCCACGAGGAACTCCGACGGATTCTTTAAAAATTTGATTGGTGATCATCTCATTAACGACGAAGAAAAATTTCGGGAATTTTTTTGTCTAAATTGTCAACAATTTTATTTTACCTTTGATTCAAGAAGAAATAATAAAAAAACTACATTACGTATACCTGAGCCAATATCTCAAGAGGAAAAACTAACTATAAATAATTAAGATTTATATTTTCAATACGTACTTGATCTTCCTACTTCATCGAATATATTTTTCCAAATAGTATCTCTAATAGTATTATCCTTAAGATTTTTATGGCTACTACCGAAAATACATTTGTTGTTTTGCACGAGATTAATTAAAGCCTCGTCCTCTGTGGAGGAAAATGAAAATTTTGACTTATTGACGCCAGGCGTCACAACGCAACACTAGTCCGGACTAGTACTGACGCCTGACGCCGCGTCAAACGCGTGTAGAGAAACCAGTCACTCACAAAATACATAATCTAGGGTTTCGGCGTCTGACGTCACGTCCAGACGCCGCGTCCAGACGCTGCAGGGAAACCGTACCTTAACGGTATGAAATATTCAATATAAATAAAAACAACACGAAAATTTAATACAAATGCCAAGTTATTTTTCAACTATTAATAGGAAAAACTATTAAAAGATTTAAAAAAATTAACTTTCTATTGTAAAATGTTTCATTATTAAACTTTTTATGAACATTTACTAAATCGTACAGAAAATAAAAACTTCTCGTAAAAAGAATATTATTATTTATTTTAATTAGCACAAAACCCAAAATAATCAGTATTTTATATATTTTATGTGTTTTAGTATAATATATTAATGAATTTGATAACATTCTTAATGTTGATGTTGAGTTATGTTAAGCTTTGAAATTATTCATAACATACATTTATATAAAAATAAAAAATAAAAGTAATAATAAATGTTATTTTCTAATATCAAAATGTTTTTCATTTATTTAATAAAAAAGTAATAAAATCTTATAAATATTATCGGATACTGATTGATTCACCTAATTTGTAATAAAATGTTTTTTTGTTGTTTTAAAATTAACTTTAAAGAAAGTTTTATTAATTCTGGTATAAACATTAATATAATAAAAGTAGTGAACTTACTCAAAAACGTATATTTGAAATAAATGGTCGATTTGATTTTTTAATAATATATTAACACTCTCTCCGATGGTTTCATACGTACTAATTTATCTTCAATTCAAATTACAGATTAAACCAGTGCTGAAAACAATTTTTATAAATATATCTGCAAATAACCTTTATAACCTACGAACTATAAATTCCTCATTGGTCCAATCGATGCTTATGAAAATATCTAAACTGAAAATTTTAAATAGATGCATCATGTACTACAATATAATGATAACTATCCCACAATATTACAGTAATTATTAATTGTTTTCTTCGTGACATTATACAATTATCATGGTTAATTATTAATAACGTAAGCATTATCTTATTCAATGTAAAGATCAAGCTAGGTCACTATTATACCATAAAGTTATGTGCCACATATCATATAGATCGTAACAAAATTGATTTACTAAGATGAACAGACATAATTTGTATATACTCAGTATATGTAATTGATTTCAGCAGTATTTATAATTATTAAATGTGTACATTTTTAATACACGGTAAACTATTTTAGAGACAAAATTAATAAAATAAATAATATAACATAATTATCTATTGATTTATTTTATATTACATATTTAAAAACGATTAATGTAGTAATTTTAATACTTCAAATATAACAAATAAATATATTCAAGCATAGGTATTTGATAAAATACAGAAAATTATAGAGTCCTGATTATTCAAAATTAAAAAGATAATCAAACTAATAAAATTCTAATTTGGTTTTAACATTCTTCATTTATAATTATAAAATATCATTATTATTAAATATTAGAGAAGTTCCAGGTCTCCAGCAATTACTCAATAACCGAATACTTGATGTTATAATCAAGACTCGACCCTTATCTGGTACCCGGTGAACACTACATTTTTACTCAGTTCTTATCCGGTACTTGGTGTTGATTTATTACCATTTTTACTCAGTAAATACTCGATACCCGTTTTATAATCAATTATCTACCTGGAACATTTCTAGTAAATACTACACATTGTTCATAAAAAGAGTATAGTAGTTTTATACAAACAATATAATCATGCAAATTTTTTTTTTTTAATGTTTTATGTTTAATTGTTATATTTAACATTTTAATATGTTTTAATATTTTTAACATTTTTATTTTATATTTTTCACAGGCTAGCTCTGAGCTTCCGGCAAAATAAATTGCTAACAACGGTTAATAATTTATCAAACTATAAAAAATAACTGAATTGTATCCTTCAGCAGATGTTTTAGATAATTTAAGCGTAGAAGTTCTTTCAAAATATAAAATACCATTTATTTTTTGGACCGATTGACTGGAATAAGTAAAATATTATATTTTATGTGTAAGTAAACAATGAATAGATGATTAATTTTATAAAACGTAAACCAATACTGATAAAATGTGTTATAAGAAATTATTTTGAGTTGTGTTATTTGCTTGTTGTTATAAAGTACACGTCTTCATAATTAGAAAATTACAATGTTTAAATCCAATTGATAAAAAATTCATTGATATTAAGTTCTAGAATTAATAATAATGTGGACAATTATAAATTAATAGTTAATATATAGTTTATGAATAGTTATAAGCTTTTTAAGTAATAGTATATTCGTATATTGTACTATTGATACTATTGTTATTAATTATTATATAGGTATTCATTCAGTGGCGTCCCTAGACCCTTTTAACAGGGTGCGGCGAACTTTACATATTATATATATATAAAAATACATCAATTACTAAGTGTTTAACCTGATTAAACTCTGGTTATGTATTATCATTAGGGCGTTCGACATAGGCATAGTTATAGATACAAAAAACAAAGTATAATTAATAGAGTCAAAGTTTTAAAATATTTGTAGATAAATTATATTAAATGATTTTAATGTAAATTAATGAATATTTACACTTTTATTTATTTTTCCTAGTGTGATATTTTAATATAAATCTTGAACATTTTAAGAGAGAAAATAGAGGTCGTAAGAGGGGACGCTACTGCCTCATTTTCCTTCCCCTTGAGGACGCTCTTGAAGGTATTTCCTGTAAATTAAATTGTATTTAAATTTCTAAGAATCGTTAATATGATATCTTGTTAAATTTTTGCTATATACTTATTAAGCATGTTTTCCATTTGATGTATGTAATAATTTCTTACCAGTCGTGGTTACAGAAATTTGTTCCACATTACAAAATATAAAAATTAATTTTCTGAATGAATCTAGCCCTCCCAACATATCTTAATTTACACCCGGCTACCAATACATGGTAAATAAATAAGAGGCCCAATAATTTCAAAGAATTTTTAAATAATTCAAGATATTGTTTTTAATGAATATTAAATATATAATTGTTTTGTAATTTGTGCACATAACATGTGTCTGAATAAATATTATTGCTTATTACTAATGACCGGATTTATATTCTCTTAAAATACCCAAAATATGATGCTAATATTCTCTAAAAAACCTTCAAATATTCTCATTATATTCTCTCAAAAATTTATAAAATATGCAAAAATATTCAATAAACATCATTATATGCTTTAATATGAATTTTTAACAATATCTTTTTTGTTATGTGGTTCTATCCATTGTTTCAAAAGGTTTTTATAATTCACTGATTTTTTTAATTTGTCCATTTTAAAAATGACACTTAAATATGTAAGTAATTATAACACAACTATAGTGTAAAACAAAATTTGGATATTTGAATATTTGATAAACGTATACGTTGATCTTATCAGTAAGAATACAACTGCGAACTGCCAACATTGCAGATTAGCCATGTTTAGGGAACGGCACGGCAACTTATTATAATAAAGCGCTATAACACGCAAGATTTATAGATAAACTTTGATAACTCTGCGTGTTTTCTTTATATCAAATTGATAAAAAAAAGTAAATTGTAAATGTTCAAAAAAAATTTTCTGGGTACCATAATATTAAAATTAAAAATAAATAGAAATTTTTTCTCACAATTTACGAAATATTCCAAAATATGCTAAATGGGTTAAATATTCTCTAACCCATGAAATATTCTCAAATATGCAAAAAAAACTTTTTTCTACGCATTCAGAATTGAGCGAATCGTCCACATTTTTTACTCTCATAAGACTGCATAGACCCAGTAACAATATGTAAAAACATATAAATCCGGTCTTTACTTATTACATTTCAATCATAACATTCCATTGCTTCTTTAATGGCTTAACTTTTTTATAAAATTAAATAGTATAGGTAGATTATTTTTATAGATTAATACAATAATTGACTTTATCTTCATATATATTATATATAAATATAATTCGTTTCTAACGATCATCTAAGCATCTATAGAATCTGATCGTTATAACCGAACTTCATTATATCCGGATCATAAAAAGTAACATGATTTTTTTGAAAAATTATTTATTAAACAAATTTTATACTGTTTAATTGTATTTAAGATTACATATTTTAACATTCAAGGTATTTATAATTTCTAGTAAAAGTACATATTATGTATAGTATATGTTTACAATTTGTTTTTAAAAATAATCTATTATAGTGGTTTGTTTATAATTTGAATAAGACTTTTTAACAAAATTAGAAATATTATTTAATGACATTTATATTTCTGGCGTATTTATATCACTGTTTACTGAAACAAAAGTACGCACCTGATCAATATAAAAATACATTTTCAAAATAGACGGTACTTTGAATACGATTTCTTTGCTTTTTTCGTCAGCTTGTTCACTTTCATCGTCCTTTGCATTGAAAATAGATTTAACAATTTTTTCTGTATTGGGTTCTTCGTTGCTCTAAAGAGCATTGTCGACCTCCGCAAAACTTTGTAAATTTTCTTCAGAAAAGCATTCTGTATCCAAATTATTGTCACTTACTATTTCTGTGTCGGCGTTTACCGAAGCCTTGAATCCAGCGTGGTGGAAATAGTTTCTTACTATTGTAAGTATATGTAAGTATATGTGTATATTGTATGTATACAAGTATTGTAGTGGTAGAAACATCAGTCCATTTATCGGAGATCATTAAAATTGCATCTAATACTAAAATTTTAATATCGTTTCCCTGTTCTTCTTAATTAATAATTTTGAGTATTAGTTTTTTCCGAGGCTTACTTTTAATGTTTTGATAATACCTTGATCCATAGGTCATGTTTGGAGGGAGAAAAACAAACTTTATGAATTCGGTTTGAACTGGAGGATGAACCGAACAATTATCTACAGTCGATAGGATATACAGTTTTTCCTTTGCCAGTTGTTTATCCCATTCAGAAAATATGTCTCCGGTCATTCATGCATTTTTATTGATTTTGTAGTCGACTGTTAAGTTTTTGACATTTTTAAAACATCTCGGAGTCTTAGATTTTCCAATTTATAACAGTTTTGTTGTTGTAAGAACCAGAGACTACGAATATTGTGAATCGCTCTTTAGATAATTCATCACCACTGCATGTTTTCCCTTTAAAACTTAATGTTTGAGACGGTGTTTGACAATAAAACAATTAGGTTTCATCAGCGTTATAAATGTCACAATCTGCAAAATGTTTACGTAAATTAGGTCAAACGTGTTCCAACCAATAATCCGAAACACCAACAGGAGCGCTTGAAGATTCTCCATTTATTTTTCCAAAAACAATTTTGTGTCTTTTACGAGAACTGATAATCCAAGATGAATAACATTGAAAATCTATTTTATTAAAACGCTTCCTAAATTCGGTCGCTTTTTCTTGAAATATGGAACCATTTGTTGGAATATTTTTAGATCATTGTATTTTGAACCATTCCAGGAGAGCCTGTTTGACGTTTTGATGTTGGCTACATTTTAATCTTTGTTAGATGTCACGTCTTTTTTAAAAACATTTTTTAATTGATCCTTTGATTTCCATAAGGTAGATAGTGTTGATTGACTGATTCCTAGTTCTTGACAAAGATCTTTATTGGAAACACTACTTTCTAAACGTTAAATTATTTTAACTTTTTCAGCAATAGTGAAACAGCGTCGTCTTTTATTTGACATTTTTAACTATTACGGAATGTATCTAAACAGATTGCAATCAAATCGGCGACTAAGAAACGTATGCTGTATACAATACGGTCGTACAAAACACATTGTTGATACAGATAAGATTAAGAGTTATCGCATCGAACGAAATCAAATTTACTACACAGTGTACATATTACTAATCGCTATGGGTAATGAAAACCAATTTTATTATCGTTATAATCGATA
Organism: Sipha maydis; assembly: GCA_034509805.1. Lineage (NCBI taxonomy): Eukaryota > Metazoa > Arthropoda > Insecta > Hemiptera > Aphididae > Sipha > Sipha maydis. Next base: position 167,652 of record JASXSY010001172.1, read on the forward strand.
TCGTAAAATACAAATAAAAGTACTGCACATAACATATAAAACCAACCAAATACATTGCTTGGAATCGTTTTACCAGGAATTTGTTATACACAGCATCGTTATAAGTACATTTGTCTGTATATATTGCATCGTCATTCGCACAACCAAGAATGTATAAATATTTACTAAAAAAATAAACAAAAAAATATTTATAAGCAATAAAAAATTATCATTAACCTTTCAAATTTATAAGAAAGTAAATGATACAAGAATGTAAATAAAAAAAGTTAACCATTACAATGACAACCACAAGCACTATAAAAGCTACGTTAAAAGCAAATATATAGGTAGATGAATAGGTAATCAGAGACTTCATGTTTATATATTTCATAAAAATGATACACTTAAATCAACGAAATGTATTTATCATTATTTAGCGTTTATTGGTATGTAATTATACAAATATATTATTGTTATGTCTCTTAAATGAATATTGAAGTCTCTGATTTTCCTAAAAGAAAAGTAATATATTCTATTATTTCCATAAGCACCAACCTTAAAAGCGTGCGTTATTGTCCTTAGCGCAGTCCCTGGAAATATCTAAGAAATAAAATAGGACATTTATTAATAAATTATGTTAAATATAATTTAATCAAAACTGTTAGCAAGAGGATGAGCGTTTGATTTTGGAATTATAATAAAAAATAAATTAGTATTTACAGATAATTCTTCGCTTCTATACGCAGTTAAAGTCTGTTCGTCTTGTAATAATACACAAAAGTACGGTTCCCAGGTGATAAAGTTCAATTTTTTATCTTTGACAACATTTGCTGGCCGATGACCGATCTGTAAGTCCCGATCTGCAATTAAAATAAAGAAATTTTGAAAATGCTTATAGAAATTCAATTTTAATTTTTTTTTAAATTAATCTTTGCAAGATATGTAAACATAGACATGTGTTAAGTACATTTGGGTTTAATTATATTTCGTGTTTGATTTAATAATAATGATTAGTAATTAATTATAATGCGACATTATCTAAACAAATAAAATCAGTAGTAATTTGTTGGTAAAAAATAATTGTTAAATCCTTAAAAACATTTGACTTTTCATTAAAGTAAATTTATACAAGGTATCAAAGAATTTCAAAACTCATAATTCCATTAGTCATAAAATAAAAATGTACTTCTGAAAACTTTTTTCAATCAATTTATAAAGCTTTTCACTAAACTTTTCAGCTAAACAATCAAATTAGTCACAATACTCACTGCGCAATAGACCTTTAATATAATTTATTCCACAAAAAATCGTGTTCTTAACAATTAATGTTATTTTCCTACTATATAAACAATAAGCAAATATACTTAGCTGTCAATATTTAGTTTGCCAAATAATTCATTGTATCCATTTTGCAAACTACCACTCAAAATGAATAACGTGTTCATTGACAATTATTTTTACAAATGTATTTACTACCAATCATTACTGTTCGGTACTTGGATGACAATAAATTTAAAAACCAATAAGGTAATTAAAATGTCTTATTAGCTATGATCAACAGATAAGCGATGGGCAAACCGTTCATAATGATATTAGTATTGAATATTTTTAGTATGGACTGTGATTTCAAAAAGCTAAGAATACTTTTTGTGTAGGTTGTGGCTTATACGATTTCATTTTTATGGTGTTTATCTATTGTTGGAAACCAAATAGATTATGTAACGAAACCTTGGATGGAAGAACGCAAAGAGGTAAGACAAAAAAGTTGTATAGTTAATTGAAAAATCTACTATCTATAGAACTTTTATTGAACATTATTTTCAATAAATTGTGAGTTTAAAAATCTTAGTATTTTACTGATATGAGAGTAGATAACAGAAATGTCATTATCAGGGTAACCTAATATTTTCGAATATAGATAATAACTGCAAAGTTAACATATTTTAACTTTGAAGACCTCAAGACATATTTGTATTATAAGCTTGATAGCTTAAAATACGTAAAAGCTGAAGACGAATGTGCAATATTATATTATATAATTATTAACTTCTAACAGTAAATTACATTTACACTAGAAGGATGATGATAATTTTATATGATTTCAGATAAGAAAACAAGACATGACTTTTGAAAAATTAATACTTCTTGACTTTTGGACCTACAATGTTATTTATTTCCTCAGCTGTTTTTTGTCATTGGTTGGTAGAAAAATAAACGTAAACATATTGGAAATGCCAAAAAGTATAAGAAGATATTTAAAATTAAAAACTGAAACAAATTATATTATAAATTTATAGTAAATAAGCGTATGCATTTTCACAGGTTTACTGTCTGACATTTGGAGATTTGTAATCGTTTTTGTTTTTGTTTTCGGAAACCTGATGCCAGCATATTTATCGTACAACTTCCACAATATACAGAAAAAAACCGATTCCGTTTATAATCTATTATTCCAAGTGGGTCAAAATCTGATCGAAGGGTCAAAATGTGTTTGTATTTATACAAAAATTATGTTCAATTAGGATATCTGTAAACTGGGAATATTGACGGTAGACCTTCAGTTCACGTGGTGCTGTTGGAACCTTAAGGACAAATTTTTAAAACTGAACGACAGCTTGCAGAAAATCGTTTCCTCCGAGATACCGACTGTAGCGAAAGCCACTTGGAGGAGAACCGTAGCGACTAGAAATAACTACAGATGTAAATCCACGTACCACCCCCCCCCCTATATCTCCTCCAAAATTACATAGTATATCCATGTTAACGTATCATATATATTGCGTACCGGACATTAAGTACAAAAGTTGATTTAAATCGTGTAAATGTATTAATATATTATATATTTTCAACAGACGAAATTTATCAGGCGAACATTGCGTACACCGAATTAATGGACGGCGTGAAAACTGTTAACGGTGTGAGCGAGGAACGCATTCTAATGAATATATTATGTTACATGTTCAATACGATCTGTGGTTTGTTCAACACGATATCCGCGTACAGGACCCAAGGGACTCCGCTGCTCTTGGTTATTATTCACTTGTTGTGGGTAATAAACTATGCCGGTAGAATAACTCTCGTGTGCTTCGCGGCTTCGTCTGTCGTCGAACAGGTGCGAAATCGCAACGCGTTTACCCCACCCTCCATGTCGTATAATAATGCGGAATAAAACGTCTTATAGGACGACCGTCTACACAACTTGGCTCAGATCACAAAAGAAGCGTTGGGTACGAAGAGTAACTGTTCGGAGGTAACGAATAAGTTTATATACATATATGTACATGTACATGATACATCCGATACGTCTCAGTCGACAAGCATAACGTATATTATGTAACATACATAATTATTAATTATATTACTGTTTCAGATGAAACAATTCTTGCGGCGTTTGACGTATTACAAAGTGAAATTCGAAGTTTGTGGTATGGTGACGGTAGATAAGACGCTTTTATCATCGGTAAAAAAAAATAAATAAATAATCTACCCTATTAGATATACTGTTAACTATACAACATACATATATACTGTCCCAGGGCCGGATTAAGCACGGAGCCTTGGAGCCCGGGCTCCAGGCCCTGAAATATTGAAAGCCCCGAAGGGGCCTTTTATCTCAAACACCAAGTTCATAATATTTTAAGTTTAAATATTATTTTGGTTAAACATTTTTTTTAAATTTCGTAATATTGTATATTTTTATTACGCCGTGTATTGAGTGCCACCCGTATTGGACTGGAATAATAATATTCACCGCATCAGCATTACGTTACATATCCTTTTTCCGACAATATTTTGTTATCTGTAGATTTGATTTTGATTTATAGTTATATTTAGATTGATTTTGCTAGAAACATATGGACGTCGGTCGTCGACCATAATTTGGTTTTTAGTCTTATTTATATTTTGACATATTATGTTTAAGAATAATATTGTATAATTGCATGTAACGAAAATTGATAAATATTAAACAATTTTGAAGACATTTTTGTACAATCAATTACTTTGTATCATTTTTTTAAAGAATAAAATTCAGTTATAAGGTAATACATATTGTATGGACTAAGGGCCTTTTGAACAACTAGGCTCCAGGCCTATTAAACTCTTAATCCGGTCCTGTACTGTCCACATGTGCATACTAGTGGTATATTTCAGATTTTTCTTAAAGAGATATATCTACAGACTAATTATTCTAGTAACACAATTTACATGATTTTACATTATAATTATAAAATATAGTTCAATCAAGATAAATAAAATTAGGATAAAATTATTAATTCTGATATATAATTGAAAGCTGTAGACAATCATTAAAGACAAAAGTAATATAGTAACTAGAAAATACATATAGAAAGGAAAAAAGAAGCTCAATAAGTCTAAATATGTCACTGCATGTACTTGCATTACTGTATAAGAAATATTATTTATACGATATAATTTTTTCTAGGCCGTAATCATCGTTATTTCGTACTTGGTAATAGTCTTGCAATACAACTACAGCTAAATCACAGTGAACTAGTCAACAGTAAACATGTACCGGTTCAGTTCTCATGTATATTTACGTTTATTCAAATTCATTGTTGGTCGCTATTATCGCGCACACACACACACACACACACACAGAGTTGTAGATTACTCCGAGACTATATTATACATTATAAACAAGCGGCATTTCGTTTGTATTATTATTTGTTATACAACACGGTTTTATTAACTTTTCGTTAGTTCGTTATTGTTGTATACTCGTATGCGCATTACTATTCGAACGGTTGTTCACAAAATTTTTTTCATGAATTGAACGTGTACTATTTTCCCCTTTTTTTTTGTTGCGACTGTCAAATAAAAATGATTTGAAATATTTTACAAAAAGGTTTTTACACATTACCTACATGATGCATGTGAATAAAATCTTAATTTTTTACCGTGACACACTGCCCAAGTAAAAGCCGGTATTTCACTGTTTTTAGACAATACAATTAATTTATAACTTATATTATATTATAATTTATATATTATATTTATAAAACAAACTGTATCACTGACATTAATCACACTAAGGTAAAAACGGTAAGTTGAAAATATTACATTATTGTCATTGGACGTTGTATTATTTGTATTATAATGTATGTGTTAAGGAATAGAATATAAAACTCCCCACCAGAAATATAAATAATACTATAATATTTTAAAATAAGTTAAATCCATAATATTTTAACTCTGTTTTAGTTACACACAATATATATTATGTAACAAATGCTATGTACTGTTATTATAATGAGGATTTATGTAACTAATAAATCACAAAATACATATATACTTATAAAAATAAATACATAAATAAAAATATTTTAATCACCTGTTTTTAATGATTTTATTTCTTTAACTCAACGTGTCATCAAAAGTTTGTATTTTAAATTATGAAAGCATATAATATATAAATATAATTATGAAATTAACTAATTATTAGAATTGAATAACTAAATTAATAATGCATAATGTATTAATAGTTATACAACTAGGTAAATTATAAATACATTTTTTTAAGTTCACTTGAAGTAATTCTATGATAATCTAAAAAAAAAAAAAAAATATATATTTGTTACGATTATATTATTAATCTAAATAAATAATAATTTTAATTTAGTAAATATTTATATTTATTGAGCATTCATTATCGATCGAAATATATTGTTTATAAAATAATATTTATATATTATTTGTCTGTTATAATAATGCAATAATACATCACAAATCAATAATAAATACATTGATCCATAGAAAAATGTTGTGTACAACATGTTGAATGTACCATTAATTTTTATGAAATAAAATAAAAAATGTTGATGGATTTCATAGATTGCTTGTATTATACATGGAAATTTTTCAAAAGTTTTCAAAATTTGTCCGAGAGATAAATTGTGGATAATCTCAAAGTAAATATTTAACAACAATGATGGATGGACAAAAAAAAAATTTATAAAAATATTAATAGAAAATAATTAGTAAATTAATAGGAAAATATTAATAGGAACATTATAATAACACAATATCCATATTTTCTTCATACATCAAACGGGAAATAATTCAAAATGTTTAACTGTTTCAATCAAAATATTCTTCTCCTTAAGTGTTTCAGTTAAAATATTTATTTAAACATAACACTATAACTTTGATGGAATAGATTAATAGTGTTAAATTTAAACAATTTTTAAGCAAATTTAATTTAAACAATTTAAGCAATTTTTCATTGTAATTTTAACCTAGCAGTTTTTATTATTTTTATTGCAGTATCATTCCGAAATTTAGGGATATAATATAGTTCAATACATATCCGTTGGTAAAAATCGACTGTGTATTGATGATTATAGTTTAATATTGATGGTCTGTGTTGTATAATCATGTTAATAATCTCAAAATTAGAAAATCATTTTTTCATTGTTGTAAAAATATTAATTGAATACAATATTTTTATATTTTTATTCAAGGTGTACATTTTTATAATATATTATTTATAATTTAATACTTGGGTTACAATTATAATTTTCTTAATATATATTATAATATAATATAATGTAATATATAAGGGTTTTAATAACGAAATTACAACTTTAATGTAAGTATAAGGATAACAATTTAATTAAAATTTGTATAAACAATATGGTAAAAAAAATAATTGAACAATGTGTATTACGAATTATAAATATTTAAGAGATGCGTTAACGAATTTAGAAATGATTCATTATAATTTGTAAATTCACTTATATTTTATTTTATTACTTTAGCTTTAAGATAATTCTAATTTCTTACCCACATAATACCATTTAATTTTCAATGTTCTTTTATTATTGACCAAAACTATATATACAGCTAGTAAATAGTATTAAAAATTAATTTTTTGATGGTTCATTATGTTTTCATTGCTGGGAATAACACAAACAACCTCATATACGTTTTACAAATAATCATAACTGCTATACATATACGTCCTAAACAAATATAATTGAGTAATATAGTTCATTTCAATAGCGAATGGCAAACATGAACGTCGATACGTATCTTATGTTTAAGAGCTTTTCTGTCACTTATTACTATTCAATAGTATTTGGATGGATGCCAATCCGTATACCAAAGAACGAAAATGACGAAAAGAAGGTATTTAACCTACAACCACAAATAATGTTGTAAATCGAGATAAACTAAAAAATGACCAATCATTTATGATTTTCTACAGAAAAACAAGAATTCATGGTGTATACCGAGTATAATTTTGTCGATTTGCTACATTGTACTGGTAATAGTTTCCGGAAATACAACACAAAATTTAAGAAATGCAATAAAGTACCAAGGAAATAGAACTTCAAGCAATGTAAATAATTTCATTCTTATAATATCAACAATCAAGTAATAGTATACAATTATGTTATATTATTATATATATAAACTAAGTATACAGGATGTTCCTAAAATGGTTGAGGTAACTATAGTATACGTGTAATCTCTGGAGTGATCAAATTAAGAATCTTTTCCAATTTTTTTTCTATCTTCAAAACCCGAGTTTTTCTAATTATCTTTAGATTATCTTTTAGAACATTATTTAAAATTTACACACAAATACTTGTAATGTATTTCTTGCAAATTTCTCACGTGAACCGATACGTGATATCGATTTTAGGCTTGTCGCGCGTTTTTCACGCTCGAGTCGCCAGAATCAAAATATGTAGTGTGACATATCGATTTGTATGAGAACTCTGCAAGCTAAACGTAGGTTAAATTTATTTATTGTTATTTCACATATCTGATTAATTAACATGGTTTGTATTGAATTTTAAATACATTTTACTTAATTATGATTATTTTACAATTAAAACCGTGTTAATTAAACAAATATGTGAAATAAGAACAAATGAATTGTACTCATGATTATCTTGCTTGAGCGGCGTGAAAAACGCGCGACAAGACCAAAATCGATGTCACATATCGATTCATGTGAGAAATTTGCAAGAAATATCTTACGAGTATTTATGTTTAATTCGAAGTAATGTTTTAAAGATAATTAGATAAAACCCAGGTTTTAAAGATAGAAAAAAAATTTCAAAACATTTTACATTTAATAACTCCGGAGAGTACGTGTATACTAGATTCCTCAACCATTTCAGAAACACCCTATATACGATAACATTCAAAATATTCTTGTATCTATACATCGTACAATCGACGGTGGAGTCATTGTTATATATTTTTTATTCTAGTTAACAACTCACGACCGTATACAAATTATAGTAGGACCAATGTTTCTAATATCTTTGTGGTTGAATCAAACGATTATCATCATCATATACATATTAATGCCATTTCATTTAATGGGACTAAGAAAAGTTTTTGAGTTGTTTAATAACTTTTTTAAATGTCACGGATCGATTATAGGTTAATAAAAACGTTACGAAAATTAATTATATCAATGTGCCGTCATGAACTGTGATATAATCTTTACACAGGAAATAAGAACACAATGAACAAGATTGCCCGCAACGCCAACATTGAATGTATCATGTTGATTGTATTGAATACTGTATTCTCAATAGTATCGGTTACGACCAGTTTCAGCCGAATAAGGTTGTCCTTTACATGGAAACTTTTCATTATGGTGGTACGAGTAATATTATTACAATTTATAATATATGTGCATTATAACTGCTTTTAGATGAAATATAATTTGTGGTCAAACAGAATGGTTTAAAGCCTATAAAAATATATCGAACTTGTTAATTGTCACCATTTCTCTTTCTTTTATGAAAAAATCCTTTTAGAATATTATGTATGTTAATTCATCTAATATTGTGAAAACGTTGTAGTTAGTATTTCCACTATTTTATTATTTTAAAGTTTTTTTTTTAATATTCATTTTAATATTTATTAATTTAATAAATATTATAATTATGTTAAAATAATAATAATATGATTGATAATCAGAATTATTAATTTAATATTTTTTTATATTATTAGAACTGAATTATTTAAAACTCCTAGAATACAATATACAATTTAGTTTAAAAATTGTATTCAAATTAGATAAAATTCTAAAATTTTCAAAAAATTCAAAAAATGTGTAATAATGAGTGTAATTGTAAAATTTTAGTTTTATTTAATCTCATCACAAACATTTATGTAACTATTTCAATATTCTAGGATAATGTTATCCACAAACTAGAGGCATTATCGTTATGCATCCAATTTTGGTGTATGTGTTCGGTGCTAGCGAAATGTTTTAAATGTATCAATGTATCTTTGGATAGACTCCGAATACGGAAAAATCAAGGTAATTACTTAAATTGTAATCAAATAATTATGAAAGTCGTTTAGATTCAAAATTTATCACTTTTGGAGAGGATTATAGTGATGGATAAACCACCGGATCTATTCATTTTGTCAGACCACTTCACGTTACCGACTAACATAGTAGTCCATCTCCGACAGCTGAACCGTGCCCACATCGATCTCTGTTCCATTCTTGAGCATATAAACAACGTATATCAAGTAACTGATACACTAAAACGAAATAGCGAGCACAAATAATTTAACTTAAACACAAAACTGTACCAATTAAAAGGTGCTGATTCTTTTGAGTATCATTACGTGCATATTGAGTATGCTGCCCCATTTGTTCGTCGTAGGCATCATCATGGCATATTCAAACTTTCGAATAACACCCCAGATATCTATGGTTATATGGCCCCTGCACTATATGATGAAAGTGTATATCGTATGTAGGGCCGCTTCGATTGCGTCCAACGAAGTAATAGATTTACATTTTATGCAGGTACTTAATTGATAAATATAATAAACGTCCCAATGTTTTAGGCTAGATGGACAAAAACTATTCTTAATGCAGCATTTCACAGGCGTTTCACCGAAGACGAAAAAGTTAGAGTTAAGTATATGGCATTTTTTTTTTAACCATTTATAACCATTAACAAATTAATAATATTCATAATATTAATAGTATAGATAGTTATAAATAGGGCTCGGAAGTTGATGACATTAAAAACAATAAAAAAAAACCAAAAAAAAATGCAAATATGACATAAAAATGGCAAAAAAGGTTCTTAAGAAATGACCTAAACAATTAGTTATAAATTAATAAAAATACATTTTTTTTAAATACATGTAAATAAAATTAAAATACATGTATTTTACTCTATTTTACTATACAATTTTATATAAATTTATCAAAGCTTCGAATTATTCAAAATATGACATAAAAATGACAAAAATGTCTTTATAATAGGGAAATAAAAAAATAAAAATATCGAATACTAATCGAATATTAGGAAAAAATAATAAAATGTAAATATAATATTATTCACTACAATACGACAACGACAAATGTAATCGTCGAGATAAAATTGGATAAGTACTAATCTTAAGGCCGATTTACACTTATCAAAGTAGCCACGTCCGAGAACCACGAACTAGTGGCACGGATTCTACTTTGATAATATAAACACACCACATATACGTGTGACAAACTTGTACGTGGGGAGAAAATTTTATTTTTATATTTCTGACTTTTTTTCAGTGAATTGAGCAAATAGTTAATATAATATAATAGCTTATATATTGTTAAAATGTTTTGTTCTTTGAAATATTAAATTTATTAAGTTAATTTAATATAATAATATTTTTTGTATTCATTTTTTTTTTAAATTTAATTTTTTAATCGTACATAATATTATAATAGCAGAAAAAAATGGTCTGAGGACAAAACAATTAAATTTATTAATTTGTACGAAAGTCATGAAATTCTGTGAAATTCTAGTTCCATTTTGGCTACTTATAGATTATTTTTTTTTATATTTTACTTGGACACACACAATTTGACAGTGTAAACACTGTCGTCAGTGCTCGAATCAAAGTTACGCTGATCCGTGGTTCACGGACGTGGCTATTTTGATAAGTTTTTGATAAGTGTAAACTGGCCTTTAGTCTGTGGTAATTTCCAAGTTATGAGTTATAGGCATAATGGTCGACAAGAAACGATAAGAAATTAACTAGTTTGAAATCAGTAAAAATGACTCTAAATGTGGGAAAATAACCTAAAAATCACAAAAAATTACTTAAAAAGTAATATACACCAAAATATGCAAAAAAAAATGCAAAATTAAAATTAGTTATTCAGATTCACATGCTAATGAAACATATTTGTGGCCAGGAGAGTATCGTCTAAGAAGTTCCAAAAAAAAAATGCAAAATGCATCAACTTCCGAGCCCTAGTTATAAATAAAATGAATAAATAACAAAATGTGTAAAGGAATATTATAATAAATATTCAATTTTTTTTACACAATTAAATTCAATGATCAAGATTAACTTATAAAAATCTAATTTTGTTATTTGGCATACATTTAGATACAAAAGACAATACATATGCATATATAAAAATAGTTATATAGTATAAGTATAGCAATACGGATTAAAAAATAAAATATAGAAAAAAACTAGTTCTTCCTATACGATAGTTAATTAATGGCATTCACTTTGAAATAAAATATAAATTTATTTATTTAATGTGATCTTCTAAATATTGATTACGATTAAACACTTATATTATCTTCGCTAATTTTTATACTATATAAACGAGTAGTATAAATCCTAATAAATCATTTATACAACTTAACCTAACCTAAATCAGAGATGCGCTATTGGTTTTATAATATTTATTTTTATTTATAAAACCTGGAGAATTATAATACTAGTTTAACTTTACAAATTCAACAATTATTTTACTTTCGATAAATTCACAAAAAAAAAATGTTCGTAGGCATTTAATTTTTTTAAGTTATTTACTTTAACAAATCACGACACTATAGAATTAATTATGTGTTATAATATTTGACAATATAATACCTACAAGATTAATGATACCCAATAAACTACATTTAAAATTCCAAATACAGCAAATTTTTAGTTTAAAGTTTAATTTAAATAATTATTATCTAAAACCATCCATTTAATACACTGTAATTATTTTAAATAATATTTACTTTTATCATAAAATAGCTGATCCCGTGCACTTCGTTGCTCGTTAAATATACCAACTCTATATGACTCAAACTTTTTTCAACTCGTTATTTATTATTCGGTGGACGATGTTCTAGATTTATCTTAAGTTTTCTGTTGCCCAGAATAAAAATTCTGAATCGCAGCAGTATATTATCAGGTAGGCAATCTACCTGCGATAAATCGCGGACCTAGTGCTGTTTGTACGTACCTTAATGTATGATTTAAATCTAATAAAATATCAAAGTTATACCAAGTTTGACATAATACGGTGGTTTAATATAATCAATTAATACGTAATCCTAACCTAAACTTAATGTACTAAAATCCGTAGTGTAGAATTGTATTGTTGACCATTTACATTAGTATTTCGAACTATTTCTGTTGCTCCGAACGATGTTATTTGAAAACATGAATTGAATGTTCTAATTGACTTCAGGAACACGTTAGAATCTGGATCTGTACCGATAAGTAAACCGTTCAATGGTTCAGGTGGTGTTTCAATTTCAGGTAGTTGCATCTTTTCTGACGCAGTTACATCCCGACTGGCACATTTTTGAATTTGAGAGCATGGCAGTGCGGGCATTCCTTGCACAAATTACTACTTTTGAATGAGCATAATATTCAATATCGGGCTCATACTAGAATGCTAAACGCAGGAATGAATCAGATATAAATGTTCGATGTACCTGTTGGCGTTGTTGGTCATTTGCTCTGCGTAGTCAACTACGAATCATTCGCACTATCGGATTGGCATTGTTCGTCTGTTCTTTGCGCTCTTCTATTTCTCATGTTTGTAGCTGCATTTGTTCTACGACAAAAATTGGCATTCTGGCGTCTTCTTGGCATTTTTAATGACACAAACAAATAGAAAATATTCAAAGTACTTATTTATGTTTTTTTTTTTTTTGGTTATCTTGTAACGTCGGGTAATTCTTAATATTAACCACTATTAAATAAATATTATTCTCAAATCTTATAACCCCCATAGCAACCATTTATAAACAAAAACAAAAATTTCTATCGTAAATCTCAAAATTCCTGTTTGAGCACTTCCAGGGGGTGGAGTTAGGTCCATATATAAAACCTATAAACCCGCTTCACGACATTCTCTATCATTTAAAAAAAAAATCAAGATAATCGGCCCAACCGTTCTCAACTGATGCAATTTCGAATTTTTTGTCTCCATTTTTATATATATATAGATGTAATACCACAGTGTATTTAATCGACGGTTGTACGAGATGACCATTTGGTTTGAAATTATTTATTATAATTATGGTAGGTTTTCATTTAATGATAAACTATGAACTATCAAGAGTAACTGTTAAATAAAGAGAGACGAAATATTAACTTAGGGCCCATTTTTAATTATAACTGTTTCATAAAAGCGATTAAGAGATGTTTTTAGTTTTTGTTGAAAACGGACGATTATCCAACATACTGACAAAGAAAGATAATGAATAGGTACATAAAGAAAATATAATAATTTAATAATAATAACCACATCCCATTAGTGTAAAGCGTCCATATACATGTAAAAACTACCTATTGTGCTGACTTAATTTAAGAAAAAAACGTGAAAAGATTTAAGATCGTTTAGCGTTTATTATTATTAATACCAAACAGTACATTTATTATTTACTATTATTGTTTAATACTTTATTAAATTAAAACTAATTAAATGTAAAAGAAAACGAATATTGTAAAGCGATTTATAAACGAAATGCAACTAAGGATACATAATACTTTCTGTTTTATAGATTCGAAATAGAAATATTCATATTTTTCTATGAAAATAATAAACTATAATATATTTTCAGTTTTTACCGCTCCTTATTTCAGTTATAAATGAATAAATTTCGGTCCAAATTCCCAATTGGATAAAAATTAACAATAAAACTGTTGACGGTATAAGATTATAAATATAAGCAATAACGTTGGTCATTTGTATTGTTACTTTTGTTATTATATTTTATCTTTATCGAAGATAAGAAAAATAAAAAAGATGTATGAATAGAAAAAAATAATTTCTTATACATTACTCTATTATTTAATAAATAATAAAACACCAAAATCTTATGCAATAAGAATTATAATATGAAAGACTTTTAGGTGTTAGCCAATATTATAGTATTGAATGGTTAAGTGTAATTAAAATAATTACGTTTCAGATAAAACATTTCTTGGAAAGTATTGATAACAAGAAAATAAGATTTTCTCTTTGTGGCCTTAGTTATTTGGATGACGATTATTTCTTATCTGTGAGTCTTTTCTTTATTATATTTTCTTTAAGTTTCTTAAACATGTTGAAAAAAAACATTATTTATTAGTTTATTATAATTATTTAAATGTTATTTTAAACACAAACATAACAAACAGCACCCTCGATGTACTATTGATATTTTATTTTATTTATTTATTTAAAAGTTTTAACTACCAAAAAAAGATTTTAATGTAAGATAAGTTATCATACTATAATGTCGTAATTTATTAGAACTAATTGTTTATGTATAAATATTCATATCCCATAACAAAAAATAGTTCTTATTATTTATTATTATAATTTTATATAATAGTATCACATTATAATTAATATTAATATTAATCAAATTGTTTAAACGTATATTTAACAATATACTTTGATTGTTTTTAGAGTGTCATGGCTGTCGGAGGATACCTTGTAATCATCATTCAATCATACATGACGGTTATCGAAGAACAATATCCAATTTACGATCGACCAACAGCAGACAAGTTTGACGAATAAATAAATGATAAATGATTTTGATTGTTAAAAAAAAATTATTTAATATAAATCCATTATCCACTAACGATTCACGTAGGCAATAAAATAGAATATTAATCCGTAATTTTGTATTCACAAAGCATTAGTATTCGTAAAAAAATTGTAATATCCAAAGTTATTATTTTAAACTTAGCAAAACATTTAACTTAAACAATTATTGATTTCAAACAATAAGCAATAATAATAAGTGCTGCTGTATCAAATGAATTAAAGTAAAATTAGTATTACATTTAAATTAAAAAATAATATTGTTGTTTCTTCATTGTACGCCTTCTTATGTATAGATATGCAACTTAAAATACATAACTGCACACGTAATCATGTAATCAACAGGATTCATTTTTAATAATGCGGTGTGCCAGTTCACATGATTTAAATCCTTCATATCAACAAAACTCGATGGCAGCCAAGGTAAATTATAATGTTATAAAAACGTGTATACTGTATACGTGTATAATGTAAAGCGCAATGTAGTTATGTTTATATTTTTTTAATTTTACAATTTATATAGTTCAAATTCACGGAAATGAGAATGCTTAGATGGTTGAGTGGAGTGACAACATAGTCGCAACTAGAGGACAAACACTGGGGGTGCTAAAATTATGCAGAGGACATAGACCCGTAGAAGCAAGCCCCCACACCCCCAAACACCTACCATACAAAAATTTTATAATTATTATAATCATTCCAATCCACACTATAAAACCATAAGCACACTAATATTTAAGTATAAAAGCTATAATATACCTTATAAATACATTAGTTATAGTATATAATTTGTTTGAATGATAAAAATAATAATAAAGTTTAAATGGAATATATACATATTTATTATACATACCTAATAATATTATTTTATACTAATAATTTTCTATTCTTAGTAGAATACTTTTCTAGTATTTCTGAAGAACTAATTTTGTTTACAATGTCTCTTTTGATGTTTAAAATTGATAAATTTGTGAATCGCTGTTGTTCCATAATTGCTCTTAGCCAGTTTTTAAACGACGCATTGACAAGAAGCTTCTCTCACATTAGGCTGATCGAATTAACTACAAAGTGACAATACTCTATAAATAAACTACTGGGTTTATCAATTTATCACTTCTCTGTTACCTAAAACCTTCATATCTTTAAATGACATTAAAATTACGGCTGATTGAAGAATTTATTACCTATCTATGATTGCAACGATATAAATATATTATATCTCTTTATATAAAAAAATAACTTGCGCTCCCATTGGTCGACGGTACATTATATTCTACAATAATTGTATATTTTACATAGGTACCTAATATATGATATAACTATAATCATCACAAACAATTTGTGTTAGTACTAATAAACGTCAAAGACAAAAAAAAAAAAAACATTTTTTTCATGATTTTTAAATTTTTGGTGGTTTTGGTGTGGGGGTGCTAAATAAAAAGCTGGGGGTGCTGAAGCACCCCTAAGCACCCCCCTAGTTGCGCTTATGAGTGACAAGGGAAGATAGAATAAGGAACGAATACGTGAGAGGTAGTGTTGGTGTAGCGCCAATTGTGGATAAGATGAGAGAAAATAGGCTGAGATGGTTTGGGTATGTGATGAGGCATGAGGAAACGAATGCAGTAAGAGTGGTAATGAAGATGGACATTGAAGGGAAAAGAGGAAGAGGAAGACCAAAAAAGAGATGGTTGGAGACTATGGAGAATGACATGAGGGCTGTCGGTGTGTGCATAGGAGATGTGATTGACCGAGTGAAGTGGAGGTGTAGGACAAGGGTGGCCGACCCCCAAATAGTTGGGAGGAAGGCGAGGCAGAAGAAGAAGAAGAAAAAAATATAGTTCAAATTCAAATATTATTAATTATTCGATGACTAGACTAGACGAATTCAATGACTAGAACCAAATAATAAAATAATATTTTTCAAATTGAAAATAAAACAACTAATTTTATAATTGTATAATAGGGAAAATTTTAAAATAAATAAATATATTTAATTGAAATTACTTAATTTATAACAATGCAGACAATTTGTTCTTTCATATTTTTTTTTTTAATATATTTTTATGTATAAATAGTAATGAATTTTAACGGTCCAACTATCAAAGCATATTTATAATTTCTTTATGTTAAAATATCTCTAAAACTAGATAGAAAATTTAAAAATAATTACTGTTGTATTTTCTTTTAAAAAAATTTCAGATAAAAATCTATGCATTCAATGGATTTTTCGTAACAATCGCGTGTGTTCTATTGTATAGAAACTTGACAACTTCTGAATTGTCAACTCAGAAAGTCGTCATACAAACTGTACCACTCTACGTGCAGATTTTAATAACACTGTTCACCAGCACAGTACAAAAATGCAGTTATGATTCCGGCTTACGTAAGAATATATATATATATATATATATATGTATTTTCGATTGTCAAGCTAAAGAAATAAATGTTTTATTTACCTAACAATAAAATGTGCAGGCCAAAAAATGAACGTCAAATTGTTACATTGGATTTATTTATTATTGATAATTATGACAATGATCATTGGGAGCTGCTTACATTTATCAGTAAAATCTCGTATAATTCCAGAAAATATACTTCAGGTTAGACCTATTGATGAAATAATAAAACAGATCACATTAAATATTACAAAAACAAACGGTCCAATAAATAATTTATAAAAAATTATAAAATTTATAATTAAAATCGATGAAAATTCATAAATTTAAAATGATCAAAATTTAACTAATGCAGTATAATTTAGGTAAATTTAATTATATTTTACGAATCATTCGTTAAATTAATATTTATTAATATAATTAAAGTAGGATTTATTATTTCATCATATACGATATAAAAAAATATTCTGGAAATTATTGGATTTTTAACAGATACATTCGATTTCCTTATATATTTTATTTCATTCTTATATTTTTTTCATGTCTAACTCGATGAAAAGTGATTTTCGTGATCTTATATTATTTATTGAAATAATTGTATTTGTCAAGGGAAACAATAGTTTATGCCTTTTATCTCAAGGCTATCAAAAGGAAGTACTCAGCACTAATGCACTCTTTTTAAATTTTAATTTGATATCATTTTTCTATTCGGAATAAAGATTTCGTAAACTCTTAAAATCACGCTATACGAATCAGTAGTTTTTATGTATCGGTTTTTGCTCTAAAAACTGAAACTGACATAGGTACTATATTCTATATATTGTTATGGTCTACATTAGACGGGTGCACGAGTTGATTAATAAATATTAAATTTTCAACAGATTGCCCTATGTTTCATTCCATTATTGTCCGAAATGCATTATTGTCACTTATGCACAGAGTTTAGAAACCATCACCGTAATCTATGTAGACTAGTGGATGGACACTACATGACAGCAAAAAGTACGTATTATTGAACGAATATAGATTCTAAAAGTCGAACAACGATTCGACAATCCCTCATCATATGTTCTGAATAATAATTTTTCTCGTCGACTTTCCCATGAGCGAAGATCATATTATTATAATATTATATACTATTATTGTCATTCAGATTATCATTCGAAACGGAGAGTAAGAATACTATTTACTCGAAACAAGTTATACGTTAAATGGTGAATACCAGTTTTTAATAATCGGTATAACAATGTCATCAGTTGGTATTTCTACACTTGAATTTTAATTAGCACGGGCACAAGTTTTTCTAGAATTAATAATGCCATACCAGAGTGTGTTACGGAATCGCAGTATCCTTAAAACTTGTATCGGACGGCGATTGTATTTTACCTACTTTCGATACATACACGGTATTATTACTCTTTGATTAATTGCCTGATCGATATACTTAATTGCCTATGTAGAGTTCGTACTCATTTAAAACGAGGGCACCTCGCAATGACGAAAACTATTATAATTTCAATGGCATTTTTATTGGAAATATTTCTTTTTTTATTTTTATTTTTTATCATCTTTCATAACAATAAAAATAAAAAATTGGTTTTGTGTATATTTTATTAATAGCCCCGGAGGAAAAAGTTCAATGTATCGATGACGGCCGATGATTAATATTTTAAATTGTAATACGGTTATATTATGTTCTATGTACTCACGGAATATTAATGCATAATTATTTATCCGGTACATAATTATGCGATTTGTCTAGATAATTATATGACGACGATGATTCTGGTATAACCTGGTCAACGTGAACACATAAAATATTATATATACTTAAAATAATACAAGTATACGAACGTAATTTATATTTTTATGCTTATATAGAATCCCACAATAATGATAATTATATCGCTGTTTTGTGCGACATTATTATGCAGTGCTTATGCACAAGGCTACCCGCAGGAGGGGGGTAGGGGAGGCCACAGCCCCCCTGCTCTTTAGGATAATTTGTTTAAAATTTCGATATTTTCTTATATATATATCAATATTTGGTCAATATTTTTTTTTCATTTTTTATTATATAAATTTAAAACAAAATAATATTATACCCTAATTTATTGAAATTTAATAAAAAACAGAATTTATGATAAGTGTATTGTTTTTTCGCAGCCCCCCTCCCCGAGAAAAATTTCTGCGAGCGGCCTTGTTTGTGCGGAGCCTAGCATATTATGAATTACGAATATTACTTTACCTATAAATAATCTCATAATAGAATTGTTGCCAGAATAGTGTTATTTATTGTTACTATTGACGAAAATCAAGACTGTACCAGAGACCAAGAAGTTTATAAAATTATATTAATATCAAATAAATATATGTAAGGCCTCGTAAGATTCTGCACTAGCTGGCAAAGCATAGAGGTATTATCGATTACATTCACTGCAAAAAACGTTTAATTATAATTTGATATTTAAGAACTATAAATAACAAATGTGATTTTATTAATACATATATGTATTATAAATCAGAAATTCTAACGCAATGATTTATTTTCAAAATTATTTTTGGCCTTAATTTCTGAGAAAATGTTAGCAATAAGTGTTTAACATTTTTCATATTTAAAAATTATTTGTCTGTCTCTATTACTTTTAAGAATATTAATTACTTTAGATTTTCAAAAACCTATATTTTGAAATGATTTTTTTTTGGAAATGTTGCTAAAAACGAGGACGGTCATAATGATATTCAGATGTATAAACAGTATCAGACAAAATATTTATTGAGTAGTTCAGATGATATCAAGTCTGATTTTTTTTTTTTTTTTTAATAACTATAAATTTGGAGCAATTGTAGGCTTATACAGTTTTCATTAACAGCGGAGTCCAAAATGACTAACATTTCCACCGTAAACAAAACACGTTGAACGCGTAAATCACCGCAAAGATTTAGAACGCTTGGCAAATCGTGATTTAAAACGCGTACGTGTTTACACATGTTCAACATTCGCAGTTTACGTATAAGTAGTTGTTACCGTTGTGCCGCGCCTGCAGACGGTTTCCGGGACGGTCGTGAGTTGATGACGGGTGTTCCGCAGAATTGCAGGCGATCAGGGCGGAGAGGAAAACGCTGAACGGCCACGTGGCAAAGGTGACCGGCGGCGGAGCGTTCGGCGCGCAAATACTGTCGGAGATCGCGATCACGGCCATCACGGCGGTGTTCAGAATTCACCGCGTGCTCCGCGCGACGGAACGTCTCGAAAACACCTCGGAAACGGCAGCCGACCTGTTGGACGTGTCGCACCGCGTTCTAAGGTTGTTCGCGTTGTGCAAGGTTTCCGGTGACGTTACCAAGGAGGTGGGTATGAATGTTATTATTTCACGTGTAGCGCGATGCAGCACTGATAGCGGTGACGACGGCGATAGATAAGGAAGTTAAATCGCGAGACGTCGCGGGAACTGTGACGGTGATGAGGTGACGTTTGGGAACGCGTTCGTTCAAAGCATAAGAAGAGCGAACGAGCTATAAGCTTAAGGAGAGAGGAAACACATCGAGTTACGAATTAATTTACAGATTAATTTGAGGTGACTTTAAGCGTAAATCGAGTTGTTATTATTCGTCGATACGAAAGTACAAAATAATATGATTGTACACCACAAGGCGTGGTTCCAAACTCGTTCCCGTTTTTAGAGCTGTTATGAAATTGTCATTCAAAAAAAATAACAATTTAATTTAAATAAACATTTTACATTTTTTCTGAATTGCTGTTTAAATATTGTACAACCAACGATCTAGATCAACGATTACAGTTTTCCATAGTATACATTGTTTCATTTTATAGTAAATACAAATTAAAAATAATATTGAATTGATAAACAATTTTCAAATCATCAATCCCGAGATACAGTGATAATAAAAAAATATTTTATTTGATTATAGGGGTGGGAGAAGGGTAATCTCACACCCGCAAAAACGTATGCGACTTAATATTATGGATTTAATGACAATAGAAAAAAGGGTAGAAATAAAACATAATACATACCAAGCAAGAAAATATTTTATATGTCGTAATAATAAACATGTTACCGTTATTGCAACTTGATAGACAAAATATGTCTATCCGCGCGTGAGCAACTTCAGTATTGTTGTTTCTGACTACCGCATAAGTTTATTTTCGAATTACAAATACTGAATCATTTTATCTCGAGAGGTACATAGGTACATCATTATAATAATAAATCGTAATAAAATAAATATACACATGTATAACACCGTTAAAATGAATTCATTCCATACCAATACGTTACAACAGCAAACATCATCCTACTCATACAAAGAAAATTTGATAAGCTACATGATAATAAAATGTTTTATTCCAACATAAAATATCACACATTTTTTCATAAATTTCTACATTATATGGTATTCTAGTGTTATCCGTGTATAAACCCTAATAAAACCTCGACCACGCTTATGTAAAGAATTTGATGAATAGCAATAAACAAGCGTTGTGTTACGTCTACTATCAACTAATCAATTAGTCATGCTAATTTATTGGAAATAAAAAAATAAAATCTTAGATACGCTCACTACCAACCATTACAGTATCACAACATAACCAATACCGGAATTTAATTCATGTTACAAATTAAACACACGTATAAATTGTTTATACATAATCGCCTTAAATATTACATACGCTTTTTTAATTGGTAATAATATTGAATACACGTACAGACGCAAAAGTGGTTTCGCCTTTTTCTCTGATACCGTTGTAATACCCGCAAAAAATACATACACACATGTGTAACGGATATATATATATATACATATATATATTTATATATACTACAAGATAACCAGTCAAGCGTGCGTGTAATGTATTATATAAAAACAATAGATTCCACAGAGTTTATACCAATCTACACGTATACGTGTAGATACATTTAAGTATATTATGTTGCCCAACACCATTTTTCTAATAACTGTACTAAAGTGTTTACGACCAAACTGCTTCTTTTTTTTAAAAAACAATTTAAATAAATGAAAATAACTTTAATTCGGACGAGCATGATGACATAGTTCATGATTTAACTTTGAAGAGGTATTATAAAATTTGCACAACAAGCCTATTGTTAGTTGTTCATAGTTTACTCTCCATTAATACACAGTAGTGACGTTGATGCTAGGATAATAGGATATTACTATTATGTTAATACATCAGTTCTTATTGACGCCAATTCATACAATTTTAGTAATTAGATACTGCAGAGTATTGTATTAAATAGCCATGAATGTACATTTAAAACGTTTGAAAGAAAATTAGATCGTACTTGAAGAGCTCACTGGAAAATTAAATTTTTTGTACACGATCACAGAGTAGTTATTGTCATTAGTCTTTTGCGCTAAAATATATTATTTAATCCTAACCGTGAAGAGCGATATATTATAAGTTAATAACGTTGATTAAATATTTTTGTTTTGTATTTACAGGCAAATGAAATCGTGGCGAACTTGCTGAAAATAAATCCTAATGCGGACAAAGTTCTAGAAAACGAAGTAATTATTTATTTTCATCACGGTTATTCTTTTATCCGTTTTACTTGGTCGAGTTATAACGTGTGTAAGGCAATCGGCATTGCGGAGTAGAATTCCTTGAATATAATAAGTATGATTGATGCTAACTTGTGTATAAGAGACAAAAGTTGTGGTTTTACGAGAACATTTAACTACCATTTTTGTCTTAAAACCTTTCGGCTAAAAATGACATTGTATTACATCGAGTTTAGAATGATACGTTTTCGAGGCAAAAAGAAGTATTAAAATGCATATTGTTTTTGAACAGTGACAAAAGCTAATGTAACATCTTACATCATCGCCGAAAAGTAACATCACTAATTATTAATAAATTTAAAATTTTACAAAGAATAAAAAGCGATAATTAATATTTTTTAAAGAAAACAAACGTCTAACTTAAGATGACAACTTATGAAACATTAACATTTAGTATGAAGCAATAAGCATACAAGTTTTCTGGAATAAAACATTTTGTAAACGATACTTAGTATGAATTTAAGGTATGTAAAGTAAATTAAAAACCTACATGATTTGTATGGTACCTACTGAAATACATTTTAATTAAAGAGGAGTGGCAATGAATAAATAATTTGAAATATTTACGTGTCGCAAATATGTTTAAAAGTATTACGAGTTTGTTAATGCGTTTCATTTATTCTATTATTTTATTCTTAGAAATCTAGGTTTTTGAATCGTTCATATAACGTTATGAAAAACTTAACTTAAGTTGTTGCTCTACCTAAAAGGTGGGCTGAAGTGAAGTTTGAAACTATTCGGAAATCCTTAAAAGCAAAGGGCACAATAAAAGTAATATATCTGCAGCATATAATATGTGCACATAACATAGGTACACTACTTTATTTATTATTAATGATTAGTAGATCATCGTCATAAAATCAAATCTTAAATATATAAATTGGAAAAAAGTACATGTATACAACATTTAATAATTCTGTATTGGTATTTCACATTTAATGAAATACCATAGGAACTAAAATCTTTATAATATATTATAGTTATATAATGCTATTCAATATTAAATAGTCATTAGTTTTAACAGCTTCAAAATTTTTTTGTAGACTCAATTATTAAGACATCAATAATAATTTTGGCTTCTAATAATTTTTTAACTCGGGAAATGCAAAAAAAGTAGTTTACTCGTATAATGCTATAATATGTGCAACATGCTTTTGTCTTTAAAATTATTGCGATATTATGATAAAAGAAGCTCAAATTTATTAGTTATTCGAAAATAATCATGATTTATTTTGGTATAAAAATGTGACCTTGCATAAGCTTGAATACATTTTAATCAAAATCAATTGAAATAAATTAAGTTGTTTGTTTATTTAAGTTTCTAAATTATTTCACTCACGGACTTAAATATGCTAATTATGAAAGTTGACCGACACCAATAATAGCAGACAAATATTGCAACCAGTTTTGTTTTAAATTCGTAGAAATAGAAGTGTTATAATTTAAAACTACACGCTATAGGAACAACTCGAAAGGTCTAAATGAAATGTAGTGTATTTAGACAAACATTATTTTTCTGATAAATGCAAATTAGTTTACGGTAAATTTTTGTCATAATTTAAAATAATGTAATATTATTGTTTTGTTTTTATTGACTTCAAGGTCCATAAGTTTTATATAAGAATATCATAAACGGGTATAATCGAATCATTTGTATTATTAGAACCAAAAATTCGTCAAAATTAAAAATAACACTTAAAAATCATTCTATGGAGTCGGAATGAACATGGTTAGTTTTTCAGTATACTTCGATATATACACGCAGTATTAATCTGGTACTTATAGAGTCCCGGATGCATATTTTCAAAACGGTCCCCAAAAATGCCATCTAATAAAATGATAAAATAGTACTTATAAAAAAAGCATAATGTTATCATTTTTAATGATGTCTTATTTAAATTACACAAACAGTTAATTACATAGTGTAATTATTTATAATACTACAATGTTCCATAAATAATATAAAAATAATAATATAATATAATAATAATAATAATAATAATAAATAAATAATATAATAATATAAAAAATACCTTATAATATATACAACTTTTTCTATAATATTATTTTAATGATATACAAATTGTACAACTGATTTATAATAAAATAGTATTTTTTTTAGTTTCTTAAGTCCGCCAGTAATTAAAATTATAAAAAATATCAATTACATTAATAACTATAATATTTTATACAACTCTAGAAATAGGAGCTCCTCGACATAAATTCGGCCGGGGTCCTGGACACGTTCGAAACCTAGCGACCATGACCAGGGCAACACTGTACATGTGTACATATGTGTATATTCATTATACATTTATTATAGTAATTACATATGTATAAATATAAAGATAAAATAGTTGGTATTCTTTATCCCTTCGATTAACAACGTTGTTACGTGACAGTTTCATTATATAATATATTCATATATACTTTGTAAAGGATAAGAAACACGAATTTTGATTTTAACTCTCATCCTGACTGAAAATAATTTAGTTAAGTAACTCAAATAAGAACTTAAAAACTTCGTTTCAAGTTCAAAATTATTAGTTCAAGAGTATTAGGTTGACCCGTGGGCGGGTCAAAGGATTTTCGTCCCCTCACTGTCCCGACTAGCAATTCGAAATTCCAACAAGTATACCAGCAGCAACACGTTATACTATACACTTTCAACAATCCAGTATATTGACATCCTTTGATAAATATAATAATTATACAAATTGAGCTCTATTAAATCCATCATGTGACAGATCTCTAATCAATTTACCAAGAAGTTAAACACAATATTTTAAAAAAAAAGCTAAATAAAGAGCCGAGTCTCATTAGGTGCTCTCATTAAATTCAAGAAATAAAATCACTAGTCATGTGAAGAAATACATAACACCTTAGAAACATTCACAGTTGTTAGCAAATATTGTTGTAAATAATTAATAAATATGTACGTTCTTATTTGGCTGCAGATATCATACTTCCTGTGGGAAATTGACAATCTTCCTACAGAAATGCGCTTGGTGTACGGCACGTTTGTGTTGGGCCCTGGGCTGTTTATTTCCGTAAGTATCTGCATGATACACAATTACAAAATTAATCGGGAACATTTCTACAATACTTGTGCACGATTTATAAATATGCATAGGACTAAAAGGATATATAGTGTTTTATATATATATATATATATATATATATATATATATATATATATATATATATATATTTATATTATTTCACACTTTCACGTATCGGCCGCAAGTCGTCGCAGTTATCGCCTTCACATCGCGTATCGTTTCGTTAGTGCACGTATCATCGACTCTGTAATAAAATTTATCTAAGTGTGAACATATATATTATATACGTGTATGTTATACGGCTCTTATTCTCAGGTGTTTTCCTGGTGTGTCGGCTTCATCTTGATACTGTTGCAGTTCCGTTGGCCCAGAACGTACTAACACACATTTCATCGAAACACAAACGGACTTTGTTTGTTGTATATATATATATAGTTAATTATACGTATATTTATGTAAATTAATAAGTATACGAATATAGATACAATATACGACATCTAACAATCTGTGTAGTGTATTTCAAGCAAAATACGATGGACAACGAAGATGACAATAATAACATTATATATATATATATGTGTGTGTGTATGCGTACATATATGTATTGCATCTCTTTGATGTATATATATGTATATATAATAATATAACGTTGGCGGCTTCGACTTTCTGTTCTTTCTTCTTCTTCCTCCGCGTACCGGCACTCAGTAGATCAACGAACTCGTCGTTAGAGCGTTTTTTCTTTCTATCTACTACGTCGTAGCGCAAATAGCACCGTATATCAATCGTTATATATATGTATGTGTTTGTGTAAATGCAGTGTATATACTCGCTCAGGTACCTATATATATATATATATAATATATAATATTTATATTATTAGTGGTGACCAACTATTATATGATCGACTTCTGAGATTTTCTAGGTTGTCACGATCTTCAAAAAAAAAAAAAGATTGTTACACTTTAATTATTTCTTCTATTTCAAATATTAATATGTAATAATAAATTTAATTTTACAATTTTACATAACACGGTTTTAAAACATTTGTTATCAATTTATACAAACACGATAAAGACCGTTATTTAATATAGAATATCTATTAGATATCAAATACTATACCAACATAGCTACTCGTTCTTATGTAAATTTACATTTTTCATAGTAATTTATGACTATATTCCAGCGGTTCCCAAACTGAGAAGCACAACCACTTATTTGGAAGGGCGGAAAGGCATAAAATATTTATATTGTATATTACCCTACTATACATTTAATTTTAGATCGACAGTAATTTGTTTATAATAATAAAAAATTTTGTTTTATTTATTCATGAGAGGTGCGATTAAATTTTTTTGTTTTGGGGATGTGTGGCCTAAAAAAGTTTGAAAACCGCTGCTATATACTTTTATTATATACTGATAGTTTTTATTAATCTAATTTTAATATTTGTGGGTATAGACATAAAATTGTACTAAAATAATAAATATTATTTAGACTCAAACTCATGTCGCGATCGACCTGTTAGCCATCTTTAATATATATACACAAAAGTCACGACGTAAATATAATAATATGAATCGTAAATATATGATAAAATAAAAAAATAATAAAAGCTTATATATTGTTTTGTTTGTATTCGAAGTTATAATATACATCACATGCAAATATATCAAGTATAAGCTTCTTCACGTCCCCTCTCCCAACGGTTAGGAATATTTTATTATTATTCGGATTCACAGCACTGTTATTGAAATAAAACAGGTTCGGGAGAATATTGGTTGAAACCAACGAAACTCTATGAATTTTCTTTTTAGGTTATACGTACTTCAAATGCCTAAACGTATATTAAGACTCGTATTTTGTCCAAATCTCACGAATTGTTTTTTTTGTTTTCATTATTAACGATTAATATAGATATACATCATATAAGTATACTATACTACAACCTACATGTCATGCAGAAAATTCTCAACCACTTGACTGACTATCTCAATAGTAGATCAAAAAATACTTTAAAAATCGTGTTAGACTAAAATATTATATATATATGTAGTATTTCAAATATAACTTCCAAGGAATTTTTTTGAAAATATCATAAGAAAAAAAAATTATCAAAACCCTTTCCAATAAAATTTGTGGCAATATTTACAATACATTTATAAACATGTTTATATTAGGTTTTTGACAATGTATCGGTTATTATAAAAATGATTAGCCCTATTCATAAATAATTCCTGGAATTGTTAGTTTATTTAGCGAACGTGTTTTTTGACTGGAATTATAAAATGTCTATAGAACAAACTGTTTTGCAATTTTTTCAATATCTACATTTTGAATAAATAAAATATGTCCAATCTCCACTAAGTCCATGACGACTGGCACTGTGTAGGAATCAATATTTATAATTAAATTGATGGACGACGCGTCGTGATGATTTGTTTCGCATCAGCACTCGAAATAATGACCTGTGCAGTAAAAGCAAATTAGTCTCAGGAGTATTTAACCGGGTCCTGGGAATACATGATACAATAAAAATACTCGGCCTAAGCTCATGTAACAATCACTATACAACCTACTCATTAAAAAATTGAAAATAATTTGAAGAAACCTGCACAACCTGGTCAAAAAGTATTTTCAAACCGTCTTCATTTATACCTAATGTAATAATATAATGTTCCAACACTTGTTCATACAAAAATCACAACACTTAACGCGACGTCTTGCTGTGTAAAAAAAACGTATTATAATAGTGTAATAAACGATTATTAGTTCCGTCAAGACATGAGAATTACATAAATGAAGAACACGAGATATATAAATATATATACTCTTTCAGCCGTAGTTATTCTACTACAAATAATAATAACGAAATTCCTCGTTTAAATTACGTAGCTTACGCATCAATTACTCATTAGTTCATTCTTTACGATGGACAAAGAATTTTAGATTAATGGATCCACAAAACAGATTTCGGAGTAACTTATTTAATGTTAAAATATTTTAATTGTTATAGTACATAACTCGAATATGTTGAATTATTTTAAATCTTATCAGACTTTCGAATTCAATTTACCCGTGTTCCAACATGTAAATAATAAGTATATATGTATACAAGTACATCGGATCAAAACTATAAAAAATAAAAAAAGACTTAGACGAATGAAAATATTATAATTTTAAATTACCTAGTATTATAATATATTGTGAATAATATTTAAAATTATCTGCGGTTAATAATTTACTGTACATTTAAAATAATATGCTACAAATGATTAAAGTACTTGAAACGCAAAAACAGTGCAATTTGAAATAATAACATAATATGTGTACCATTCGAGTATTATATATTAGCTATGGATCGGATAGTTTTATTTTAATCGCATGAGTTTTCTCTTTTACAACCGTACTTTAAATTACACATAATTTTAAATATTTTACCAAAGATCTGACTTGGAAAATAAATATATGACCATAAGTAAATAGATATTAAATCATTCTTACAAAAAGATAAAATACACTCCCATACATAAATTAAAGGCGATTCTAGATGTAATTGTTGCTCATTACAAACAACAAAAATAATTGAAAGAATTTCTGCGCGGAACTTTCGACGGTCTGACAATTTTTCTTATATATTATAGTAATTATAAAAAATGTATAGCATATTTTAATATCCTGGTAGAAAAACAAAGATAATCATAATTAACTGGTTGAAAATGCAAAAATAGTTATGCGTAACAACGTCATATTGAAAAAAAAAACTTTGATTCCAACCTCCTGATAGACATACCAAGGGGCGGTAACGCGAGAAGCAGCAGTAACGACACGATATTTCTAACCAGCCTGCTGCTGTGTATATATTGCAGCAGGGTAGGGCAGTACTGAATGCACTAATCAATCGTGCGATGAATAATAAACAGGTCAAGGAAGTAAATGTAATTTTTTGGATGACTGAATATGTGCGTATACATATAATACATGAGTCTAATTACAAATCTGTTGTATTTAAGTATACATGTTTAATATGTTGTTTAAGTGCAGTTCTGAACGCACCAAATATTTTTGTCAAATTATAATATGTTATGGCATAACCCTCTGTTCAAAACCACTCTTAAACTTATAGGAAAAATTGAAAAATTCAATTTGCCGCAAATACTTTATACATAAATAATATGTATATATTACATACATAACTACAACGTACTTTATATTTTCACTGTTATTGAGATGCATACAACATTATTAAAAATAATTGGCAAACAACACGAAACTAACACTTCCTAAAATATGTACACCTGCGAAATAATTGCGAGGCAATTGACATTAAATTTAAAATTGCAACTAAAATCGACGCCCAACAACCACATACTTATTACAATATATGATGTACATTGAAAACGATTATAACTTTTCTAGTATTTTGTATTTAAACCATAAATACACTTTGAAAATTTGTGTATGTTGCACGATACGTAAGTACAACATTTTATAAAGGTATAGACAATACATGATCATCGGAGAAATATTAGTGCGAGACTATAGAGCCTTTCTCTTCTTTCTTCTGACGTCTCCGCATAGTTATTGTAGATCGTGACTGTAAGATAAATTTATTTTTTATGGGTTCCTGTCATTATAAATATTCAACAAGGCTGACAAATTATCCCATCAATGTTTAATATAAGAGATGGAAAAAAATTAAACAATTCAATTGACCGAATGACACATAGACCCGTCGCAGCGGATCGATAGTTATTATAGACCAAATTATTCATATACCACATTGTATTGGGAAAGTTATCAACGTTGTTCATTTCTATATAACACGAGTATAACGGTTTTTCACTTCTACGAAATGGTTTATTAGTTTTTTTCAAAATAAAAGTCGTGCCGTTGATTATTATCAAATTACACACACACACACACACATATATATATACGTGATTTGTATGGAAACGCAAACCTTATACAATCTAATTTGAGAGTTTGTTCGCCTCTTATAGCCACATATCAAAGTGACAGAAGATTTTTAAAAAATCCTTATTCCTTTTAAGTCAATTCTATAATGAAGTATTTAACATTAACGACCCATTATTATATATTTAAAAAAAAAAACAAATTCTTAATATTTAGTACCAAATAGATCAAATTCTGAAAATATATTTATATTGGTTTATAAATAAAATGCGTGAATAAATTATTTTTTTAAGAAGTACAGTTAACATAAAAATTTTTTTTGTTCAAATACAGTGATAAGTATATAAGGTTACGTCTTTCGTTCATTTTTTTTTTTTTTGGTAAATACTTTAATATATTTAAGTACATGAAACAGGCAGTTTAAATGTATAGTATACGAGTACATTGTACTAAACATTAATTGATTTATTTTGTAAATAAGAAAATTTTAACGCATATCGAACTATAATTAAATCGGAAAATGATTATTTAAACTTATAATGGACACGTCCTTATATTTGAATATGATTTATTAACCAAGAGTCGAAATTCAAAATTGTTTTTAATTTGTATGTACTTCTAATCCTTCCAATTGAACTATCCAGTGCTTGATTGAGGGGAGACGTGAGGGATGGAGTCCCCCTTCTCTTTTAATTTTTTTTTAGTGTAAATCTTCTATTTTCTTGAAACGAAATGCTGGGAACGCAACATTTACTATAGTGAATTTGTAAATCATCAGTTTTTCTTATTAAAATATACCAATAACCTATGTCCATTATATTTGTACATTTGAATCGACTATGAAAAAAAAAAAATTAATTGTTAAATTGCTAAAAAATTATATTATGCCCACATAAATATAAGCATATATCTGTAATTATGCCATAAATACATTTTATGGATTAAATCTTTATAAATCGTAGTATAAATTATGTCATATTTGCTACTCAAGCAACTAATGTATCTAAAAATAAAAATGACTTTAAAAGTGAATTTGATAAACTTTTAAATATTTGGATGTGTTAAATTCTAATAACTGGCCTTATAATATTGATATTCTGTACGACGATGACTGTGTTAGAAGATTAGTTACAAGTTTTATTTAGATGAAAAAACTAAGATTCGAGGATTCCGTGAGTTTAAAGATACAAAAGATTCCTCTTAAATAAATTATCTACATACTCTTTTGACTGCAGTCAGAACAATTGCAATTTCTTCCTCTGAATGTAAGAAATCATTCAATTCGATGAACAATATAGCTACAGCAAAAATAAATGCTTTGACTACAGGGAACACATCTTTATAGGTTTTCCTTAACTACATCGAATCTCCCATCTCCCATTCAGTTGTTCAAACCAGATCATAACGTTAAGAGTTGGATTACAAGTGGAAAAAGAAATTCAGATAAAGTAAACTGTCATATACAATCTTTTAAAAATGAAACTAGTTCATATGAACATTTATGAACCTTATTTAATACGTAGTTTAAATTTTTTATTTTTGTAGAATAATTAATTAAAAATTTAACATTTTATATTTTAAAAAAAATAATTATTAAACACGTGTTTCTTTCTTTTAAAATATTTTTGTATAGTAAATGTAATGATTTTTTGGGATTATGGGTGGCTGAAGTGGGGTTAATGTGACAGTTAATTTTGGGTGGAACACTCGTTCATCAAACATTAACTGAGTCCCCCTTCTAGTTTTTTTTCAAATCAAGCACTGGTACTATCCACGCATTCGGAAAAATATAATATAAGATAAAAAAAATTGTAAAATTTTTTGATATAGATTAACTGTCCGTAAAAACATAATTAAAGGAGGATCAATAGTTCCACATTCAATAGTTCATTCTGCATCTGCACACGAGTACATATAATAGTGAAACGATCGTTATTAACTAGTAACAATTTTGAAAACCTACACACACACAATACGGCTAAAAATTTAAAAATACTAACTACATTCATAATATACTATAAAACATTTGCATTTCAGTATTCCACTCGGATATAACGACGTACACGTGATATGTCGTCGCATTAAATACATATTATTACAAACGTCATTTTTCTCATCGGGATGTTTTTGCGCTACATATAACGTTATTGGAACAACGTCTGCGCGAACTCAATGTAAATATATACATGCATGCATAATATACATACAAGTGTACACCTATGGACCACGAGGTGCGCTAAATAGGTATATGAACGCACGCATGACCACACCCCGTCGTCGGGTGTCGCGCTGTACGTCTACGAATACTGGGTCAACGCCGGACGGATGGAGGTCAGCACGTGGAAGGAAGGAACGATCAAAAAAAATATATACATTTAGAGACCCACAAACGAATGAGCGGAATCAGAATTCAAGGTCCCCCTAGCCCGCGCACATGTTTGTGTTCGACTGGTTCGCCAATCACCACGCGGATTGACCTTTCTCCTCCGTTCCTTGGGACAATGTCTTCTCCGCGGAATTCGCGTACGTAGGATGTTCGACAACGTAGGTAAATAACGCTATGCGTGTGCACGCGACGGCTGGTACGTATTTCGGGTGCGACACTGTCAAGGATCGACTAGCCACAACATTGAACACAACACGAAACTTACGAAATTAAAATTAAAATAATAATAATAATAATAGATGTTCAGTGAATTATTACGGATCTATAATCATGAACACGCAAATGATTTACGTCGTCTCGTACATTTTATAGTTGCAATAAAGATGGTTCCGATTCATTGTAAATTGTATGTCCATAACAATTCCTAACACTAGAAGTTACGAAAAATTCGCTACGATTATTATAATGATTTATTATTATTACTATGCTTGGTTGTGAAAAAAATATTGTACATATGTACTGATGATTCTCATTGTAGATAATTCATACGCATTGTGTTATAACCATATTTTATATTTAAATATTTTTGACCATAATAATTCAGCAGGTATTATTAATTTCTTCGGACGAGTGAACATTTGACCTAGAACAGTCTTGTACGAATATATTTGTACACGCATTTTCAACCAGCAAAGATATCACTAAATTCATTTAAACTATATACAAATTAAGTAATATCATACCTCGATTTATATTTTTAATGAAATAAATAAACAAACCATAAGACACAAGTACCTACTATATTGAATATATATACGTATATATATTGATGTATGAAATGCTTCAATAATTGTTGTATCATTGACTTCAATTTAAATCGATGTAAAGAAAATTAATAGTAATATAACTTTTTTATTTTATTATTTGTTATAAAAATTCAACGGAAATACATGCACATAGTTTTTTATTACATGGGAATTAAGATACTCATTTTGAATAATTATTAGTTTTATCATTTTATAAACTATGTAATTAAGTTTAATATTTTTGGTATTAAGATGTATACTATACTGTTTTATACTATTGTTTTTTTTTTTTTTTTAAACCAATTAAAGATTTAGAGTTGTCTAAATGCGAAAACGATAAATCTTAAATCAATAGATTTTTTGAAATTAATTTAATTTAGAAAAAATTTTTTAAACGAGTCTCAACAGTTTAATAACTCGTATATTATTTAAACACAAAATAATTCTCAACTACATCATAGTGTGCATCGAACATTTTTAAACATTGTAACTTATGTTTATACTATAATCTATAATTGTGAAACAAAGTTATTTCCAATGATTTAAAAAATAAAACGGCAACAAAACAGAAAACTAGTTTGCACGTCTTAATACTACAAAAAGTTATAAGTATATTTAAATATTTATATTGATGTCAATATTCAATTAAGCAAATAATTATTGCACGAATTCGGTGACACTATTTTTTACTTCCTTAAATTTTACATTTTTACTTGAAAATTTTTATAATATATTTTATAAATATATTACAAATAATAAATATTTAATTTTATATAAAATAACAAAAAGTTTGAACTTTAATTTCTAAAATTCAGTATAATAACAAGAGTGCAATGACAATTTACTAATTACTTATATTAGGTAACTATTTTATGAAAAGAGATAATGTAAAATTGTAAAATAAACCGTTTAATAATTATTATTAACGATACAACTAAAACAGATATCTATATTTTATGCCGTTAGTTGATTTGTAGTTGTAGATATTTTTACTTAGTCATCATTATTTTAAAAACTATAACTGAATATTGTGCATACTAATAGTTCAACTTATGGTACATGGCTTTTATGCTTATATCACTAATTAGATACATAAACAATAGCTTATTTCAAATTTTTCATTTATCGTTTTCGGTAAAATGTGAGACATGAATAATTATTTGAAGATATGTTAATAATAATATTTAAATGAATAATTACTTTTCGATAAACGTAACTTATTAATTACTTACGTTGAATCAACAATCAATCAGTATTTTTAAGAAATTTTAACTTCTATAATTATATTCAAAGCTTTTCTACCAATTTCATTGCCACTTACAAGTCTATCGAGTTTCATACAGACAATGACTAAAACACGTGCGTTTTAAATTTGACAAACATTGTACAGGAAATATAATTTGAAATAAAATACAAACATTTGATAATTATTCGTTAAACGTTTCACATTTATCTTGTTTTATATATATTGGACTAGATATTAATTAAATATAATGGAAAGATCAACAAACATTTAAAAGACGTAGTTTTACATAATAAATTACTTTTTATAATTGTGTTTTATATAATAAATACAATTATAAAAAGTAAATATTATAGTACACAGGAATATAAACTATGCATGTAGTGTCTATATTATAATATATACACAGTAGGAATCTGAAAAAGTTAATTTATTTAAAAATCAATTCCAAGATATATGCGTCGTATACTTTTATACTTCTATCTCTTTTTCAAATCATAACGTTTAACTGAAAACCCAACTTAATCAAATTCGAACGATATGAATACCTGTGACGTATAAAACAACCATAGTCGACGAAGCAAGTTTAACGTTTATGTCACAATTTTCTACTAGGTACTTATAGTAATAATAATAATAATAATAGTGATTTTTCCTGCTGTTATTGCTGTGAGTTACATCCTGCAGCGTTTGTTTCCGAGTATGTAATTGATTTTTGAGTTTTTCTCAGTATCTGCTGTTTAGTCAAAAATGTCTATTATTCACATTCTTTCATACAAGGCCGTCCGTAACCAAGGAGGTTAGGGTTCAAACCCTCTCTCCACAGAAATACTTTCTTAAAACATAATTTAATGATTTTAACTCCATATAACATTTGAAATTTTAAAATTTGCTAGTCAAAAAACATTTGTACTTTAAACCTCCCCAACATTTTTTTGTTAACTGTGGCTTTGCTTTCATACAAGCATTAGGATGCACAACTACGGTTTTGTGCATGCACTCCGGGACAAAATGGGTAAAATCAGATCATCTACCTTTGTTCAGCAGCAGAACCGGTTGACAGATGTTAGTAATTCGCGTATTTTCCATGATGGGATTCTTGCATAATTTTAATATGTATATACACATCCCAGGCCCATTGTGCAGGCTCATGATGGCAACTACACAACACTATACGCCATAGCTGCCGTTGCCACCATCGTTTCTCCTGCTCATTCGCTCAGTATACTTTTTTCTTTCTCACTTTTATTTCTTTGTAAGTCACTTTATTTTACCACCCGTAAGCAGTAGTACTTTTTTCTTCTTAGAATTTATTGTTATTATGTTAATCAACGCCGCTATTCACAATGTATATGTACTTAAGTCTTCTTTCCGCATGCCATACCCTCCCCTTCACCAACCCATTGCCTTTATTATTAGCATTATGCAGTATTACATGTATGTATAAAGAGCACTTAAAGTAACGCGTTACTTATGTTTTGTACTACATCCTAACCGTTAAGCGCGAAGACGATACACCAATAAACATTTTACTCAATTTACTCAAAACACATATTTCATTATAACTTCTATAACAGCGGTTTTTAACCTTTTGTAGAACACGGACCCCCGATGAAAGATTTTTAGAAGTCGCGGACCCCCTACCAATTTTTCGTCGAATACCTTTTTTTTTTGTTTTACAAAACATCTCATTTTATCATAACCAAAATTATAATAAATATTTTATTATAAATATATTATTATATTATATAATATATATATATATATATATATTAATAATACAATTATTAGATTTAGATACTTAATTGTATCCAATTCCACATTACCATCGATGTAATAAAGATAATATAGGTTTATCTCTAACAATATAAGATATATTTTATAATTTTATATGAAAAAAATTAATAATAATCCAAAAATATTGTAATAATGCACTCATGTCACATATTGACTTATGTTAGGTGTAAAAACTGCCGCGGACCCCCGACATGAGTATTGCGGACCCCCAGGGGGCCGCGGACCACAGGTTAAGAACCGCTGTTCTATAAGACGTGAAAACCAAATTGAATACTGTTTAGGTGTCATATCGGATGCAATATTCTATTTTATATAGTACATGTTTTTTTTTCAATATCTTATATACGTACCTAACAGTACACTAAAAATAATTTTTGAATGTAACCAAATATAAAGTTCAATACTCTAATTCATTTGAGATTTTATTTTTAAACATTAGGTACACGGTTGAAGAACAGAAGCAAGGGAACGAGTTTAAATTAACCCTCGATTACCTCCAGGGCACTAATTACTTTCCGTTCTTCCTTTTAATAACTCCAGTCACGGCATGTATTACAAGACATTATAACTAGTTTAAAATTAAAAATATTAGCATAATAAAACATTACAGGATTTAAAACATTCAGACCCTTGAGACGAATATGTTTACATACAATTTGTGTGTGTGTGTGTGTGTATGTATATATATATATTTTAAACCTTCAAAGTAGTTTGATGAAAAATCATAAAATAGCTACAAAAATCTTGTTTGAACTGTGCTATAAGATATTAATACTATCTTGAAATAATTTAACTGTTCAATTTAAATTTTGCGAGAAATTTATATTTTCTTATTTGACCGTGTTACATACGTATTGTATTACACTATTTATATTATATTGTGAACGTTTTGTTCAAATACTTCAAGTAAATCTTTAAATAAATTATAAACTTAAGTGCTTTTTATTAAAATAGGTTATACATCAATTGAGTATATCAAGTGTGGTGTTTATGAATTAACTAACAGAAACAATTTGTTTGTAATTAATCAAATCTCTTATTAAAATTATCTTCTTTAAATAGTAATTATTTAAAAATGTTCTTCAGAAATAATTTCCCAGCGTTTATGAATTATGGTGTTAATTATTAAATAATATATATATTATAATTAAAAGCAAGAAACATAAAATGTAAACGTTTATGATACTAAAATTATTATTTTTCTAGGCCTAAATTATAAAATACATAACCTAATAAAATATTAAAAATCATTTAAACACTCAATATTATGTAATTAAAATAAGAACTTGAGTTGTAATAATTTTATGTATGAGTGTTTAAAAGAGGATTAGTATAATATAGTATTCGTATAATTTAATCTTAAAACTACAGTATATATGAATACCTGAGTTTTGAATTAAATTAATTTTTATTATATTTAATTATAATCTTAGTTCGAATTCATGATATTTATTCGATTTATTTTTATCCCAAATATGTCTATAATGTTTACTAATACGCCTATATTTAAGCTGATAAAATATAATGTGGTGTATTTAACGATGTCCTAAATTCTTGTAAAAAAAAAAAACATACATAAATGCATTTTACTAAAATAGAAACAATTTAATAGCTTTTGGTAAAATAAATAAATACTTATATATATGTATATAATGTTTTATAAATAATTCAATAACTTAAAATGCAAACACAATCCGTGTAAAACGAGTTCTAAAAAATAATAGCGAAACTCGTTAAAAATGGAACTATAAAAACATAAGACATTTTTTTTTAAACAGAAAATGTTTGTAAACAGTGTTTTACTCAAGACTGTTAACATAAAATTGTAAAATGCGTAAGACGACGGATAAATAAGTGGGAACTTAAATACATTTTTTTAATCAGACACAAACTTGTACATTTATTGTACGTAAATCACCAAGCAGATCTAAAAGTGAGTTATGTGTAATATATTGTCTTAAAATTATAATAAATTCACACAATATTTATCTAATATATGAATGTATGTGTGTGTGTGTATAATCTGAGCAAGCATATTACCTACATACCTGAAATAATTATAAAACGATTCACGTTACCAATGAACGTCAAGAATGTGACTGATAATACGCTACGAAAATCATGTTTCGATACGAACACAAAAAGCGAGAGACATTAAAAAAAGGTTACAGACTAATATGCGTTACACATACGATACGATACGATACGTTGATGACACGAAAACCCCGCGATTAAATTTGAACTAATCATAATAAAAGCAGACATGTGTTGTAGGTATCTAATAACTATTGACCGACTACGAGGGTGAAAATTAAAATGTACTGATATTACTTTCACGGATACGTAATGAATAAAATTGCAATATCGGATAACCAATGATGATAAGAGGCTCATTGGGTCAAAAAAAAAAAATAACGAAAATTGCATGCAGTTGTATTATTCCACTATATATATATATATATATATATATATATATATATATATAAAGCGTATAAATATGAATTCATATCAGAAAATAAAAACTGTTTCATTTTAAAAAAACATTCAAAATATAAACGTGGAATGTACAAAACGAAATAGTAATTGAAATGGCTCGAACTATTTTTTAGTTAGATAATTATAATTTTCTATGCTTCGAGCATGAAAAACGTTTTAAGACAAAAAAAGGTAACTGAAAAAAATAATAGATAAAGTGTATAATGAAAACGTAAATGTAAAACGAAATTCTTTCATATACAATACACCCCCTCCCAACATATTAACTCTAACTGTGAATATACGTAGGTATAGTAACCTATCACAGAATGACACCTCTGTTTACCTGTCACTTCCTTACAACGGAAACCTAAGTCTGTAATTGTGTAAGAATTATTTAAATTACAGTGGATGTAAATTTTACATTGTCTTATCGTGAATTTTATTCGATTTTATTGTACTGGGTAAACCGGGAACTTGAGAAGAACACTCAATTACGTTTTACAGAAATTAAAATATTTTAACCGAATCATATCTCAACAACAATATATTGTATCATTGTATTCACTCAATAGCGGACCCCATTAATAACAGACAGGTTTTCCGCCATCGTCTGTTGTCCAAAATATTATCACCCGTGTTATAGACATAAAAAGAGCAATTTTTCAAGGAGCCTATATATAGTTGAAAAAACAAATTCGTATTTATTATAATTTAGCTTTCAAAATGTAATATTAACATTGTAGTATTAATACATTTTTC
Organism: Sipha maydis; assembly: GCA_034509805.1. Classification (NCBI taxonomy): domain Eukaryota; kingdom Metazoa; phylum Arthropoda; class Insecta; order Hemiptera; family Aphididae; genus Sipha; species Sipha maydis. Next base: position 207,930 of record JASXSY010001172.1, read on the forward strand.
AATCAGTTTTAAATTGTTTCATTCTCTACACTACTATAACACTACTATAGTTTAAAGAAAATTGTGTTTACACATCCCAAACAGTATTCATATCCACCACTATTGAGTATACACGAAAGGAAGTTCGAAACCTTGATACAGAAAGAAAAAAACTTTAACCGAGTGCTTAAAATGTAATCATGATCAAAGTCTATGGAAGCTACATGGATGGTGATTATTAAGGTCACATTATAATTTTTAAAGGGGGTTGCAAATTTTTCTAGTGCAGTTGAACAGATAATACCCAGTGAAACGAGTTTACGACGCACTAAAGACTTTTTTAGGGACATTTTAGGTTATTCGAGAGTCGAACTGAGCCCACCAAATCTACATATGGTAATGGATTTGTTAAGCACACCCGTGTACGTAGAAATGTTTCTAAATATATACATATACGTGTACTTATACTAAGTGCAATTACGATATAAGTGGCTGTATTACCGTGTATATAATCGTCGACAATCTTGCACGCCTGTTCGTCGAGCATGTACACGTTGGGCGAGGGAATGCCGCGCCTGAAATCGGTGCTTTTGAAAAAGTCCAACGAGTACCGGCGCTTCTGGCAGCGTATGCAACAGCACGAGCCGCGCATCGAAGGTTCGAAAACGTGTGACCCGACGGCGGGCCACCGAGACGGTGAAGCGGCTACGGCGGCGAACGAACAGGACGACGAGGACGAAGACGACGCGGACGACGTGTCCTGTCCACAGAGGCATCCGGCACGGTCGCAACCGCCGGACGAGCACACCGAAGAGCACGAACAGCCGCAGTCGTAAGAGTTGGAGTCGTCGTCGTCGTCGTCGCAGTCCTCTTCGCCGTCCCCGTACGAGTAATCGTCGTCGGCCAGCAGATCCGCTGCGGTGCAACACCCGTCGTCCGGCGGGTCTAGATAATCGCGCCAAGACCCGCGAACGCGACGCGCGTACGGTTGCGGCGACCCGGGCACGCGCAACTGTTCTTCGTCGTCGCGACAATGCGCCGCAGCAGCAGCCGTAGCGATCATCGTGTAAACGACGAGAGGGATGACACACACACACACACACACACACACACGCACACACGCACCGATGACAATACGTTTCACGGACGGACCGAGTTCGCGTGGTCGTAACGGAATCTGCGATACGACTGGACCGTCGTCGCGCCAGCGCGTATTATCATCGGCACCTGATATCTTCGATGACGACGGCGGCGGCGGCGGCGGCGGCGGCCTCTACCCGCGTCGTTTATAAGGGGTCACGGTGAAAACCGGTCCAACGCGAACGTTCCGCCGCCGTCGCCCCGCTCGGATGTAGGGCGGCGACTGGCGACTATTATCATTAATTGTACGTGCAAGCACTTTAATTGTGTACGCGCACATCATAATGTTATAACGCTGGTACAATACCTACGCACTACAGCTGGTACATCATGAATGTATGGTATTAGATATTAGGTACGCGAGTACACCTCGACGAATTCGTGTACGGTACCGGTATTCTACGGGTACATGTACGACCGCGACGAGACGCGTAACATTATTGTTATTATTATATTTTTATTTTGTATTCGAAAAAACCGAAATGGCTGTAAGAATCATTGGCCGAACGAGAAGAGACGTATACGCACTGATACTATGATAAATAACTCTGAATAAACAGCAATCAAAAGAAAACATAAAAAAAAAAATACAATTTACATGTACGTATGGAAATAGGGTAGTAAGGTTTTAATTGTTTCAGAAAACTTTAAAATGCTTCCAGTATTTACTTGTAGTTTATTATCTTCTACAACTATTGTCGTCGGCAGCGTAGAATTTTGCGCAGTTAGTTCACGTATCTAGTTGTTCAATAGCAGCGCACCTTCGAGTTACCTATTTACGGATATATATATATATATATATATCGGTATAATAAACGACATATCGTGGGTACCAACGTACGAATGACGCATTTTTATTTATTTTTCTTTAATAAATACCCGTAAGGTACGTGGGACCACAACAATAATAAGCTATTCAATATTACGCAGTAATTAAATACGTTTGATTATTAGGTGATTAGGTGTATTGGAGCCTATTCCGCATTCGGTTTTCTGGTTTCTTATTCCATAAAAATAGTAGGTTTTATATGAAAACAGTATTATATTTCATGTACAATAACGATAAGAAAAAAGCTTATTTTTGAAAAAATACACAGTGTAATGAACACTTCACAAGATTTCGATGATTACCATCAAATATTATTCATTTAAATATGTTAATATAGTTACACCAACCACAATTTTATCAACCAATACAGTACACTATTAAAGAAACGTATAATAATGTTAAATATTTGTGGATTTCTGAAATGCAATTTTGTTTTTATTTTTAAATTTTTTGCATAAATTACAACTTAATATTTATGTTAAACCATTTTCAAAATAGTTTGTAGGTCATTTTCCTAATTTTACATTAAATGTAATATATGCGCATCTATCATTTTTACATTTAAATATAATGGTAATTATCGGAACGAATTATATAGTAGGTACTTTATTATTAAATTACAAATATATTTTGTTTGTTAATTCAATAATTAAGGTAATTTAGTTATTAATATTGTGCATAGGTCATAGGCGGACGCTATTCGTATAGTATTCTATGAGGCGGCTTCACAGACCATAAACAAACAACAAAAAATGTTGCAATATTCCCAATTGGGCAATAAAAATCAACATTTATAATTACGAGTCATCTAATTTGTTATATGTATACAAAAAAATATTAAGAAACTAATCTTATAATCATACTCATTAGATGTTGACTCTTAGCTAATCTCTGATGTATTTAAAATGGTAACGGTATATAAGTTTTCGTCTTACGTCTTATAATATATAAGATATCATACTATTATCTTTTATTTATTTTTATAATTGCGAGCCTTTCTTTATAGTTACTATTCGTATATTTATTAAAAAAGGAAAACAATAGTTTTTAAAACTTCCAGAAAACCTTGATTTATAACACTTATTTTGATATCATATTTTTGAAATTATAATATTTTATTATATTTTAATACTTATTGGTTGTTATACGCATACAATTTGCAATCGTTGCTGTGAGTGGCAAAAACAGTATAAAAAATTAAAATAATTTATTTTCATATCTTAGTAATAGAAAAGATAAATGACTACATTAATTATTTATATGCGAAAACTGTTTAACATAATAAATAAAGCCTTACATAATAATTTTAAATATTTCATTATAGCAATAAGGTTTACAATATTGGCGTACTAATGAGAATTAATTAAAAAAAAGTAAACATCAGAATTATTTCGAGTAAAAGTATGTCAAAGTTCATATAGAATAAGAAATAATTTGATTTCTAAATTAATTTGTTTGATATGTTATCGGTATAATATATTATAATAAATTCGTTCAAACCAACCGTTAAGTGTAATCGAATTGAACCTATGAGAATTAATTTTTAATAGTGGCGAGATTATTTCGCTGAGATGTATTGTAAAATTTCAATATGTTTACGTTGTTTTTTACATAATAAAATTCTTTGCTCGTAGATTGAAAAAACAAACTAAGAAAATATGAAAATCCGTTAGAATATGTGAATACTTATTGATATTATTTATTATTATTATTATTATTATTATTATTATTATACAGATAAATACAGACGTTATGAAATAATCGCGTTATTACAATCTACTTTCATCCGATATTTTGTAAAAAGCCTACTTACTCCCACGTTCCCTGCTCTCCGACCAAATGAAAAAGCACGCGGTTTACATATTTGATCCATGTACACTTTTATGTTGAGGTTTTTGTGACCACAACACATATTTTTACAGTATAAATTAATAAACCACGCATACTCATGAACATATTATACGGGTTGTCTTTGACGAGACGTCATCATTATATATAATCACACGAGAAAATAAGTATCGATACAACAGGATACACCGTTATGGGTTTTCAATTCACACATCAATACAACACTGAATACACTCTATAAACGCAAATTATATACATGTACGAAAGAATGCACGTACATTTTCGATTTAATTCGGCTCGAATGTATGTGCGCAACTAGAGTTTCATTTTTAAGAACCTAAATTGTTTTTGTAACACTAAATGGCAAAACGAGTATATAAAATAACTAAAATATTGTGGTCAATAAATTTGAGGTTTTTTAAAAAAATTAAAATGGTTCCTGTTTCTATAACAATTAAATTATTCTTTTTGTGTAATTTTTTGTTATATTATACTGAGGGTACAAAGTATCACTAAGCACCACATAACTACTCCTGTACTCAAATTTCATTGTTCGTAAATCTGCGTGTTTTTTAAAAAAGTACATAAAACCAGAATAGCGGTAAAATAAATACTTACAACTTGTACTAAAATAATTATGAGTCGATCATGGTTAGAGAGGATCACTTCATATAGTTTCAATCTAATCTGAAGAGTGATGATCACAATACGATGAAATAATATGAGTTTCAACTGAGAACGTCATCTGATTTAAGATTTTCGTGAACATTATCGATAATATGCGATCTTATAAAATATATATAAGTATATATTATAGGAAATGGGAACAGACACACTTCTGAATGATTTTTAACAAATACTTTTTGAGAAGTATAACTGAGTGATTTTCCTTTTATTTCAGAGTAAAACCGGAATCACAATCGCCTACATAATGCACCGCAAAACACAATCATGGTAATTGGTAATTACTACCGACACCACTGATACGAGTACATTCAAAATCGTAATGAATTAACTGCAATAGAATTGACCGAAGCGCTTATATCTCAATATTTGTTTTAATTCAGGAACGTTAGTACAAAATTGTACTTATATGTTATCCACGGAATCAATAGGTAGATTTATAAAACGACAAACTACAAGTAATAAAGAATAATAAATAGCGAGTACGAGTATTAACAACAATAAAAAAAAACAAAAAAAAAAAACGTTTACTCTACAGCTAATTTTAGTATTAGGTATGTATATCTGATTTATCTGATTTTAATTAAGTATTATGTGCCTATATATTTAATATTTTACTTGCATCGAATAAACTACTTTAAACGATTTATTAAATGTACTCAAGGTCTTGTCTCAATCCAACACTGGGTACTGTGACCAACTGTGACCAAAAGTATAATTATAAGTTTATACAGGTAGGTGTTTGTGTGTACATTAAGAATAAAGTTTATAATATATCTAAGAATAATAAATTGAGAACACATAATATATTTGATAGTTTATAAAAATAATAAAGTAATAACAACAAATGTATAAAATTAATAATAATAATAATAATAATTGTTGTTAGCTGATAACCACACTTCTGAAAAATAACATATTTCTGAATAAAAAAAAAAAAAAAATCAATTAAAATTCTAGTAATAAAAAACCCCATGTAATTCCAATGTAACCATATAACATATTAGTGAGTTGGGCCACTTTTTCTCTCATAAACTTATTTATACTTTTTGCTTTTATTTAATTGAATATTTGTTTAACTGTATTATAATAAAAATAAACATTTAAGATAATGGGTGCACCCTCACGTAATATATTAGAATCTCTTTACTTTAGCCGTATCAAATTTTACATTTTTTTCCCGTCAATATGCTTCACTGTATATAATAAAAACATTTTTTTTTCTACTAAATTTGCAATATCACTGATGTTCGTTAAACACGCACGTCTCATTTGTAACGGTTTTGTGCTTCAATATTTAATTATATTATACAATTAAATAAGTACATACAAATTAAACAATTTAAAAATTTACAACGCCATAATGTGTCTTAATATGTATAAAAGAAGTGTTGTGTTAAAATAAACATATGTTGAGCTTATTCGTGCTATTACATATAATTTACGATAAAGTTCCAATAGATACTACAAAAAAAAAAAAAATGCCAACAGGTTTTTGAATTAAATAAATATTTAAAAAATAATTGAATTAAAAAATTGTACATATCAAATAATAGATGATAAAATGTTTAAGAGTATTGATTAATATATAAAGCAATACGTTTATTTTTCTTATACACTCACCATATTACGTGTACATTTTTTATAAATATTTTTATTTACTTATGTATTAGAAATGTATAGTATTAATAAAATATGTATGTGACTGTACAAACTTTATCCTTTAAACGGTATCCAAGGTTCACAAAATAATAGAATCTAAAATTAAATTAAAAGATATTATTGTTATTTACACAATATAAGAAATTTTTTTTTTTGGACATGAACTATAAAATAAATAGAGGCGAAGAAAGTTAATATAAAATACGTAGAAGATGCTATAATTATAATGTCTATAGGTGAAAATTAATAGCGTTTTAATTATTTAACATATTTTTGTGAAATCTGGGGAACAATTTAGTTAAGTAGGTACTTATTTGTAAGATAACAACAATAAACTTATTTATGTTATGTATAACAAACATAAATGAGTCAATATCTTTAATTATGGGTTTACACTATTTTTAATTAGAACACAGGGTAGGAACTGAATGGTAATAAACAGCGCATATGATTACGAACGCAATTTAAATAATCAATTTTGACAAATGACTTTAGGCAGATTCTTGGTTTAGAATTTACGTTTCGGAGCAAAGAAGAGTTGATCATCTATATTTCAAATATACATTTATTAATACATAAAATAAAAACACACATCATAAAAACTATTAAATTCTTTGTTTCACTCAAAATTAGTTATAACAATATATGAGCACCTCCAAAATAAATTTCTGGTTACAGTACTGGTGCCTAATCTTCTTCATTTATATCCCTTCATGAATCACGACCCTTGAAATTCAAACACTGATAAGTGATTATATTATTATTTCAATTTGTATTCAATGATAAGTCAATAATCATATGTATAATTACAGCGAACAAAAATTAAAGTTAAAACTCAAATTTAGGGTAGATTAAACCATATATACTAATAACTAGAGCAGTGGACTTATAGCATTTGTATATTTTTTTGCACCGTCACAAAAAAAGCAGAGTAAGAAATAAATACGTTTTATGCTTCCACAAAGCTAGTTTTGAAATTTGATTGAGCATATAAATGCATATTTTGCGGTTTTTTGGTTTTTAAGGCATATTTCTTCCATCTTATACTTTTAGATGCATATTTTAAAAAAATTATTATTTTACCAATATTTTTTCATCGACGTTTTGATTTATTTATACAACCAAATTAACGTTGAATTTATAATTATTTTAAATTTTGATCATAAAATTAATATGGTTATTGACTTTTCCCAGACGCATGCTTTTCCTAGAAACTCGTCTTGACTTTCGAGAGTTGCCGATTAGATTGATTGTTGAGTTATTAAATATTTTTATAGACAGATAAGCACAAAGTATCTATACGAGCCACGGAGACACCTGTCGGCTGTCGTTGTAGTTCAAATAATTAATTGTAAAAAAAAATTATTATTTTTTATTCAAAAATATTAATTTTAAAATGCATATTTTGTATTTTAAATGCATATTTTGAATGCATATTTTGTATATTTAAGTGCATATTCAGTGATTTTTTTAGAGCTACAAGTCCTCTGCCCTACTAATAACTATTACTTATTTAAATAATACTATTTATAATTAAAGGGTATAAATGTTATCTGACAACTATTTTCAAATGTTTATAAATATTTACATAAATCATTACATTGATTTTTTTATATCCTAAAGCGTATTAAACTTTCAACATTTTATATTCGTTACCAACACAATTTACCGTAATTTAAAATATAATATAAATTTTACTTTGTAAATAATTATTCATTAGTACTCATTGCTAACCATATCTAATACCTGTAATTATTAGTTATTATTCAACATAAACATTTTTGGTACTTATGGTTTTCAAATACCTACCTATATTATGCTTATTGGCATACCTAGCAGAAGGTTAGATTAGAAGGTTATACAAGTAAATCTCAGGGTACCACTTTCCTTGCTTAAGTAATCTTACAGTTTTTTTAACCTTATATTTAATTAACAAATATTTATTTTCTGTGAATAAGACAACAATAATACAATTCATATTATATTGTAACAGAAAATGAAAATGTTTGTAGCCATAACGAATATGTAAAAATTATCCATAAAATTACAGTAATTAATGTATAAATCAATATACAGGCGTATGAAGTTAAATTAATCGGTAAAAAAACCCCCTATTCCAAGTATAAAATTCTTCGAAATTAGTTTGAAATACCTATATATTTATCAAAATTTTTATTTAATAAACCATGTTATTATTATATAGGTATACTACCGTCCTAAGAAAGAATGCCGTAAATCGAAAAAAAAAAAAATTAGTTTATTCTGTATTACGTTAAACATTACAGTTTTACACGTTTTTTTAAAGTAAAAATGCCGTAACTATGGTTATTTATCGAGAAATGTGTGCTCATAAAAAACATATCTTGCCGCAATTGTAATTAAATATAATCGATGCTTAGCAAAAACGCCGTAATCACAGTTTGCTAGAGAAGATTGCCGTATCTTATTTTCAAATACGGCGTTTTTACTTAGCATTTCCTCATAATCTATATTTACAGCATTGTTGTTTAGGAAAGTGGTTGTCAATTTCGCTAAAGTAATAGGGGCCAATAAAGGAATTGTTAACTTAAAAAAATGAGTTTTTCTGATTTTTTTCAATGGAAAGATTTTAAGGCACAACAGAAACTATTAAAATCAACAAATAGAGTTTTGTTAAGAGACATTGTTTCAATAAAAGCTGAACGTGGAAAATACGTATTGTTTACTAAAACTCAGTTAAATGATGAAAAATACACAACATAAGATTTACTTCAAAAAAAGTATATGAACAAAAAAGGAATAACTCTGCCATCTTCGCATACAGAAAATTGTGGAATACCATAAGAAAAACGTGACGATATTCTTTTAAATTTGAGCCAAATTCTATCAACAAATAGAAAACAATTTTGGGAAAATATAACGGTACATAACCAATAATTCTTCTAAATTATAATTATTAAATATCTATTATATAAAAATATATTAGACACATTTATAATTATAGTTACTAACATTAAGTTAATTTATACTGCATATTGTACCTCTTTTAATAATTTATTTAGTGTATCTCATATTTTCATAATTCAGAATTACGGCATTTTTGCCAAGTAAACTATTCTAAATAATTAATAACGTACTTAGTATGAATATCAAATCAAGCATATCTTGGTGAAATAAAAATTTTAAATAAAATTGAATAGTTCCATTGCATTCATCGAGTATATTTCCATAAGAAAATATGTATTTTACTTTGAAAAATGATATACTTATGAAAATAGAACTACCAAAAACCACTAAACATAAAAACTCATTTTTCTCGAAATGTCATGAAGGAAACTTACGGCATTCTTTCTTAGGACGGCAGTATACACCGTCCTGACATATTATAACTTACTGTGCCATCTAGTAGTGAGTAAAATAACTAATTTATAAAACTTATTTAATCGCAAGATAGCGTATCAATATTGTACAAATAATATATAAGTAAAAAGTTCCATAGTAAAAATAAAACTAATAAAATAATATTTGTGATTTATTGTCTGATAAATAAAAAATATTCTTTTTATAATTATAATCAATCACGTTAAGTGATAATTTTATGAGTTAAAATGTATAAAATTATTAATGTGTATTAGGTATATACATATTTTAATGCATTTGTTTTAAAAATATTTAAGATAATTTAATATAATTAGTTCACATTTAAACCACATACACAAGAAATTAGAGAACGGAGTTTGAAGAGAGCGATTTGAAATTATGAAAGAGTGAATCTTCAAGGATAAAATTTTAAAATCTACTTACAAACATTTTTAATATATAAGCTATTATAAACAAAAAACAATTAATTGTTGTTATATTATTATTATTATTATTATTATTATGAATATCGAATAACAGTATTTAATTAAATATTAAATATATTTTTTCAATACATAATGTCAAAATCTGTATTCTTTATATATTTTGCTTTCGTTATTGTTCTAGTTCAAAAAAATTAAATTTATTGTACTCTTATTTAAAAAAAAATTAAAGATATAATTTATAAAATAATCATTAAAAAGTACACTTAATTAATTATTAGTCAAAGGTATTTTTTGCCTTTAATTTATAATTTCATTGTTATTCATTTATAATATATTACTACTAGTTTCCAATATTTAACATAGTAAAATCTTTCGAGTACAAATTTTGTATATGTAATTAATCTATAATTATAGTATTTTACTATTAATATTTATGAAATAATTATTTTTGATGCCTGAAAAAGACAAAATATAATAAAGAAATCAATTTTTTTCAAAAATGAATACAAAACTTGCAAATCTTGGTTATAAAATTATTTTATTGATTCTAGTTATTTCAAAATAATAATAATATTATTTAAATTAATTGAGAGTCAAGGGTTTGTTTATAACACAGTTTATACATATGAAAAATATAATAATCTATCTGCAGATATAACTGCGGATGTTGTATTAATTGATCGAAAGATTAAATTGCATCATGACACTATGTAACCAGTAAAAATTAACATAATGTACGCAGTAAAATAAATGTAGTATAGTTATTGAGTGAAAAGCAAAAACGGATGACTGATAAAGGAACTGTTACAATTGTTACACTTGAAAATTTCAAGTTGAAATCGTGTATCATAGATTTAAAAAAAAATACTATCTGAAGGAAAGAGGATCAGCCTCTAGTCTAAATAAAAGTTTAAATAACTATAATATTGGTATAAGTATCAAGTATTTAAAGAACTTAATAATTTCGTAATCAGGTTGCTTAAAACAATTTTTACGAGAAAAAAATGCACATTTAAATATAATAAACTTAGATTTAATTAATTTGATATTAATAGTTAAATATATTAATTTAATAAAATATACTTAATACTAATAATATGAATTTTTTTCAGTTAATATATTAAGAATATATTAGAACTAAATAATTAATGTGGCTTAATTGAAAATCGTTTAAATATAGAGATAATTAAAAAAAAGAACCGGATGGGCCTCGCTCTGCTGTACAGTTAGGGGTGGAGTGCACCTCGCTTATAGGATAGGTCATTATTATAATGGATTTGTTAAATTTGAATGCAATGATAGATATCATTGTATACGAATAACGATTCTGAACGGAGTTCATATGTTAGTCTAGAATATAATACAATGTTATTTATAAATATTATATAAGTATATTTTATTTTTAAACGAAAAATTTAGAAAAACCGAAAATTTAAATTGTCTATAAATAAGTCAAAATATGTCAAAATACTTTGAAATTTTAACCATGTATAGAAAACGTCAATATAAAGATTTAATGATAATTTCAAGTTGTTGCGGTTTTTCGTTTTTGAGTTAGGGCATTTTAAAAAAACCGATATCATTTGTCAGTCTAGAACATTCTACATTATATTATATTTTACATGTAATTTTATGTCAATATTCGATGTTCAAACGCTTATAAAAAAAAATTGTGCCTATGGATTTTAATAATTTTTAAATGACATTAAGAACTACTTCTGTGGAATCTTCGATTAAATTTTCAAGTATTTTGTAGAAGCCAAATTTTTTTTATCACCGATTATAAAAATAAAATGTAAAAAAATCGAATATTTTAAATGACTATAAGTGGCTTAAAAATCAATATAATATTTTGAAAAAAATATTGCATAAAAGAAATACCAATCTTAACAGCTGGTAGAAATTTCAAAAATCTGCGACTTATACTTTTTGAATTATAACAAATATTTAAAATCGTCTGAGAATAAATCGCTATTTTATGCAATTTCGTAAATATTTAAATTTCAAACAGTCATACAATTTTTTCCTCTTAGTCTGGTAGAAATTTTTTTAAAGATTTTTGAAGAGTAGCTCATAGATAACCTAGTGTTAAAATTTTGAACCTTAAGTATGAACAAAAAAAATTTTATGAATTTTTATCTACAAAATAACATGCAAATTATCGTGATTTTTACACATTTTATACAAATTTGAGAATTAAGGGCTTATAAAAAAAAATTGAGTTAACCGATCACCGATATTTTTTAGTTACGATAAGTTTAACTTATTATAAACCTAGTATAAAATTTTCAAGAGTTTTCGCTCAATCAATTAAATTTTATAGATGTTTAAAAACAAAAATTTAACAAAAATCGAAAATATAAATTGTCTATAAATAAGTCAAAATATGTCAAAATACTTTGAAATCTTAACCATGTATAGAGAACGTCAATATAAAGATTTGGTGAAAATTTCAAGTTGTTGCGGTTTTTCATTTTTGAGTTAGAGCATTTTAAAAAAAACCGATATCTTTGTCAGTCTAGAATATTTTACAGTATATTATATTTTACATGTAATTTTTTGTCAATATTCGCTGTTCAAACGCTTATAAAAAAAAATTGTGCCTATGGATTTTAATAATTTTTGAATGACTTTAAGAACTACTTCTGTGGAATCTTCTATTAAATTTTCAAGTATTTTGTACGAGCCAAATTTTTTTTATCACCGATTATAAAAATAAAATGTAAAAAAATCGAATATTTTAAATTACTATAAGTGGCTTAAAAATCAATATAATATTTTGAAAAAAATATTACATAAAGGAAATACCAATCTTAACAGCTGGTAGAAATTTCAAAAATCTGCGACTTATACTTTTTGAATTATAAAAAATATTTAAAATCGTTTGAGAATAAATCGCTATTTTATGCAATTTCGTAAATATTTAAATTTCAAACAGTCATAAAATTTTTTCCTCTAATTCCGGTAGAAATTTTTTTAAAGATTTTTGAAGAGTAGCTTATACATAACCTCGTGTTAAAATTTTAAACCTTAAGTATGAACAGAAAAAATTTTATGAATTTTTAACTACAAAAAAACTTGCAAATTATCGTGATTTTTACATATTTCGTATAAAATGTAACTTTGAGCACTTATAAAAAAAAATTGTGACTTACGATTTTAGATTTTTTTTTATCAGTTAAGGAACAACTTATAAGAAACCTTGTATTAAATTTTCAAGATTTTCTAGGCAGCCAAAAAAATTTTATCGTTATTTAAAAAAAAAATACTTAAAAATATTGAAAATTTCAATTGTCTATAAATAGCTTAATAAAAGTCAAAATACTTTGAAAATTTAATGGTGTATAGAGAACGCTTATCTAAACATTTGGTGAAAATTTCAAGTATTTACATCGATTAGTTTTTGAGTTATAGCAAAATAAAAAATTTGATTATGTCAAAAACTGGTTTTGCGTAAAAACTCCCGTTTTTCCCAAATTTTTTTATGGTTTTTCCCGTCGCATTTAAAAAATATTGGAAATTTTTAACTTTTGACCCCCCAAAGTACCAAATAGATTCACTTTCCTTTCAGAAAAGTTGCTACATAAGGCAATCGAAGCATTTTTACTGCCCCAAAACGTGTCGACAGACACAAAAAAAAAAAAAAAAAAAAAAAACACACATCATTGTAAAATCAATACATTCTTCACTCCGTTCAGAATCTAAAATGTATTTAATAATTCAATATTTTTGTGGCTATACATCAAATTTTTTGACAACAAAGAAAAATTTCTAAAGAATCTTGTCTTCAATTTGCAAGATTTGAATATTAAAATATAAAGTTATATTCATTATTAACTGTAACAATTTTTTTGAAGAGTATTTTGTTGAACCAAAATTTATTTATTTTTTGTTCAACGGAAAAAGCTAAAAAAAACACGAACATTTCAAATATTTTAAAAACTATACCAAAACAATGATGATATTAGCATTTAATTTAGTGAAAATTTGAAGTCTTAACAATTATTATATTTTAAATTTTTACGATAAAAACACTTTATAATTTTTCATAAATTTAAAATATCACACACACACACACACACGTATATCACAGTAAAATGAATAAATATTATTCCCACTTCCTTTAAATTATAGATAATGTTATTGCAAATGTTTGGTAATAACCGATTAAACCTATTTAAATCATACATAAGGGTTTTTAAATACCTACAATTAATTACGATAAAAATTTAAAAATAGATAAAATAGATATAAAAATATTACAATAATCGATTTTTTATAAAATAATAAAAATAATTTGCAAATAGTTAACAAAGATGAGATCATCGTGCAGTTGATTTTGAACGGTAAATTCATTATTTTGTATTCTCATTACTCACGTGTATGAGTCACTAACCACTAACCAGCATGTATTTTGCAATGATAATTTCATGTGGTACCGGACAAGATGACTCTTAACTTTTTTGACTACAAATAAATATTACGTTTTTATTTTATATTACATGTAATTAAGAGTAGAAAATATTGTTTTTGAGAATAAAACTACTTATTCATAGTATCGGAATCACGTCACAAATTATTTTATATTAACATACGAAATGAGATAAAATAATAAGAAACATAATGAAATAATAAAAAAATAGTTGTTAACTAAAGAAAATGAGTACAAATAGTTTTACATTTGAACTGTAATTTTATATTTAAGACTATAATATTTAGCATTACAATCATAAAAAATCAATAACGATATAAAGTTTTTCTGAAAAACTTGTAAACTTTAAAAATAATCAAAAAAAGAAAGGCTGGTTGAGCTCAATTTTCAATCTAAAAAATTATGTTTAACCAACTATCTCATCAAAGAATATCATATGACACTAACAAAATCTTGACTTTAATTTAAGTATAATCTACTTCAATAAATAAATACACAGTGATACATGCTAAAGATGCTTTTATTATACACAAAAAAAAAATAAGTGATACTTGGTAAAACTACAACTCACAAATATAGAACAAATGCATTTCTTGTTAAGTCCAGTGTTAAAAATAATATATAAAAGCATCATCTAATTCTTATAATTTATAAACTTTTTAAAATACAAAATAATGCTATGTTACGTTTAAAAGTTATAGATAAATTATGAGTCTTATAGATTATATTTATTAAGAAATTAGTGATAATTAGGTATAGTTTTTTAATAATCAATGAAAACGCATATCTTCTATAAAACTGTAGTTTTAAATTGTTATAGACTCGAAAAACTGAAGGTTCATATGAATATCTAAAGTAAAATTGTATTTTATATCATTCAATTTGTTCAAAGATTATTTTTATTTAGTTGTAAAATATTTTATTTCACTTTAAACATAATAAATGGATTTTGTTTATAAATATCAAATGTAAGGTTAATTTATATTAATAACATTATCTAGTTTATGAGATATTTATTAAAAATACCATAACCAAAATTAAGTTTATACAGTATAGAGATTGATATCGATTTGCCTCTGAAGGGATAACAGGGTGAGAGAGTGTACGTTGCATTTGTCAGTTGCCATGGAAACATTTGTGGACCCCAAATGCTGTGAATACAGTGAACCATCAACATATAGAAAAGTTCGTACATTATCGTTTAAGATTTTTTCTCTGCATTTATGAAAAATGAGTAAAAAGTAATTATTGTATCGAATTAATTTATTCAAGTTAAACTAAATAGTGATATTTTTACCATGCAAATCCATTAGTATATTAATCAAAGATACTTATAATTGTATAATAAACTATGTCCTTATACGTATTGTATTTTACAACTGTTTATACGAGTATATGCATTTTTATAAAAAAAAATCGGGTTACTTGTTTATTTTTAAATATTAAATAACTGTATTTATACTTATTGAAAATGTATAATCGTACTAAGGAAATAAAGTGTTTGGTCAAATATGAGTAAGCTTATCATAAATTATAAATTAGTTATGATAAAATTCAAAATAAAATGCGCTATTTATACTTTATTAACAGTTTTAACTACAGAACCTACCTAATTAAACAAAATATATATAATAATACAGTTGTAAAAATGTAAAAATATAATTAAGAGACTTAATAAAAATAAAAATAAATACGTTAAATTGCTGTAACAAAATATTAAAATAATAAAGAACATGCAATCCTAGTTTTTAAAAGGATAATTTTTAATTACATTTGTAAAATTCCTTAAAAATTCTTTATTTATGTTACCTAAACCTTGATTTCCTAATGGGAGAACAACGTATCAAAAATTAAATAACAAATATTTAAGGTTATATGATTTTTTTTATGTAGTTGAATATCAATTTGATATTTTAATATTTTGTGTAATTTTTTATTTTGTTAATAATTTACTATTTTAATGATTACTATATTTTATCAATAGGATTTACCAAAAATAGTTAATAAGCTCTTTGAATACCTTTTTAAGTTTGAAAAAAAACCAACTTGAATTCACAAACATTTCAACCGGAAATGTTATTTTAATTTATTTATTCCATTTATCAAAAAAAGAAACATTAAATAATGACTCTACTAAAATTCAATTTTACATATTTTTAACTCTAATTTTGTTTTTGTAAATTTGACAAAATATTACTTGAATTTTTTACAGTTACACATTTAACAGTATACAGTTACATAAATATTGGTTCTAATAATACTTTTCATAAGCTTTCCATTAAAATTATATCATGTTGTATAAATAATAAATCGTTTTTGCAATAGGTTCCTGATACGAAAGTAAATTATTTTTTTTTTTATCTTTTATTTATGAATATTTATAATATAATAATAATAAAATAACATTCATCTATATATTTTATCTTTACCAACTTTACCTTTTGTTCCATTTGAGTACAATTGAATATAATTATTGTTTTATAATTTACTTTTCAAATATCATACTTCTAAAACGTAATTTTCTTGCAGCAATTATATTATACGTCATGGGTCATATTTAATCGCACGATTTTTATGCACAATATATTTCTCCCCTCGATAAAGAGTTCCAACTGTTTAATGAAACAGGAAATCTTATTAATAGTGTTTTTTGCTTTATTTGATCTTGAAGTAATTTACAAAATAGATTTATACATTAATGTTTGTCCTAAAATGTGCACTACTTATACATACTCGGTACGAATAATAATATTTTTGTAGAAGAAAATAATATTTTAAAACTCAAGTTCACTTTATAATTAGTATTGATAAATAGTTGTTTCAAAATGTAACCATTATAAAATAGAAGATAGACGATCAAATAAATTAAATTAAAATTATTATTTAATGAATTATTACATTATCCGTATTAAGTGTTTGTGAAACTTAAAAACAATCAACAGACATAAATAAGTATGCTAAAATGGAATACAAAAATAATAATTTGTTAATAATTACTTTTTACAGATTTAATATTTTTAGCTAATATAATACTTCAAAATATAAAAAGAACGAAATATATTTTTAATATAATTTTTTTTTCAATGAACTACATCGTACTTGTTCCCAATTGTTATACAAAAATAAAAAAAATTGATTATCCTACAATAATTATTGGCCTATCGTGAACTATGTATATTTTTCTGGCTTTAATATTAAAGGCTATCGATGAATTTACATGCTTGAAAAACTAAATTATATATAAAAAGAAAAAAAAGAAAAATATCAAAATGGATTGACCTTTTGTAAAAGTTTATGACACGAGAGACAACTATGACCTTTAATAAACTTTTATTTCTCTCGTGTATATTTTGTAAATGGCAAACTATGAGACTAATGTATAATATACGTATAATATACATTGTATATATCCATCACAAACCAAAAATATAAAATAATTATATTATATTGCTATTACTATTAACAATTTTGAACGATATATCTAAATTAATTAATTTATAAAAATACATGTATGGTTGATTTTTCATTAGTTTAATTATCATATATTTAAAACTATAATTCTATAATTTAAACGCAAAATAATATTATCAATTAATTAATTAAACACTTCTAGCCCACGGTAATATTTTTTATCGGCTATAAAATTCCTACTAACTGTTATATATTTATACAAGGACCAATACTAGGAATTAATTAAAAACACTTTTGTTATGTAAGCATAAATACCATAAACATTAAAACGTCTAAACATTGTATGATTTTGTTATAATTATTGATAATATTAAAAACAAAAAATATTTTTGTAATTTAGGTACCAGAATTGAACATAAAAACAGGTGCTAGAAATTATTTAATATTTGGATCAAGTTAAAAAATAAAAAATTGATTTAAATAATTGTATTTAAAACTATTACCTAATTGAATTTTTCATAACTTAAAACTGCGCAGTACATAAAACTAAATTATATAAAAATGAATGAAATTTGAAAGGTCCAATATTATTTTTGATAAAATAAAATTTAAAAAAAATTAGGTATAATTAAAAAGTTATTTTTTATTATAAATACTTTAAGATACTTATGAAAATAAATCTAAATATTTTCAACTTAGTCAAACATTAAATGAAAATTTCAACTTTTATAAAATATTTATCATCAATTCTATATAGTTAATACAATATTACTGTCAAAATTAATGTTCATTAAAAGTCTTCGATGACATTTTATATTTATATACTTATCATGTGCAAAGTTTGTTAAGGGTCCAAATAGGTCAAATGAGTCAAAAGTATTTAACAAACATGATTGCCAAGATTATTTTGTTCATTTATAATATTAAAAATCAGATATGTTTTTTTTAACTATTTTAATATTATTAACAACATTTTTTAAAATTATTAAAATTATCTTTATTATAACAACTTATTTATTAATGATATAAATACAATTTCATATTATAATATCAGAATTTCAAATCATAATGTACAAAAAGGATTATTGAAATTATATTATTCAATAATAAATTAATTTTAAATTCTTTCCAAACCCATTACTTCGTCTTAGATTTCTTTAGTCTTAACTTAAGTAGGTTTATTCAATAATGTGATAGGTGTACTCCTCGGTATACTCTATAAGGAATACATATTAAAATGTTTTTTTTTTTTAATAATTAATTTTCATTAATTTACATAATAAACAGTTTTTATGGGTAAATTATTTAAATTTATATGTGTATCTTATAGTCAACATTCTTATATAAATAAAGTAATTATAAATAACAATTTTTGGTTTCGAAGAAAAAAATGTATAAAGAATAAGATCATAGGAGAGGCAATACCTATTTTCCCTAGAATTATGCCACTTAACCATATTTTATCCATTTAAAACCCCAATAATTTATTTTTAATTTTTAATTTTCAAATACATAACATTTTTCAAAAGGTAACGACAAAACCACTTGTTTTAATTATTATAGATTTTGTTAAAATTGTTTTGATATAGTAATTAGAATAATTAGTGAGACTTTAAATTGTTGACTGCTTTATAATTTACGTATATTACAAAAATAAATTATTTACTGAAAAAATACTATTTTGACACGAAGTAATAAATATTAACATACATAACTTTAAATACTTGAAGTTTTATTGTATAACATATGTAACTTCAATTTCAGACTTAAAAGTTAGATATAAAATAAATTATTAATAATATTATTTTAAACTGAATTAAAAATAAATAGTACGTTATTTTAGAGACTTGTTTAGGGAAAATTTTCCCTAGTAATTCAGACATAATAATAAATAATTTTGTTTCTATATCTTTTTAATATAGTGAATAGTTTTAAAGCTTAAATTTGAACACAAGTTTAATTTAGCTTTATCAAATGACAGTTATATCTGAAAATAAATAAATGACCAATAGTACTCAATATTTATTAATGACCTTTTGTTTGTTTAAAAACTGATCTTAAATTTCAAATGCGCTGGTCAAATCGACTTAATTAAACGATATGATATGAAATTAAATACTTTAAAATATTTATATTACATTTTAAACAATGCAAATAGTAGGATAGTACCTATAAATATAAATTATATTTTAATTTTTTTTATTACATAATTTATCTGTTGAAATAATGCTTAAAAGATTTGTATTAACAAATGGCACAAGTACGAAATACATTTTGTACAAAATTACCTCTTGTTTTGGATAAAGTAATATATTTTGTCCTCGTATTTTTTATTATAGAACAATATATCAAGGTGAAATTGTCATTGTGTTTCATAATTCTTAATATCGTTAAAGATGACATAACGGACATTCTTAATCATAAAGCAAACCAAAATCTTTACATGATGAGTGATAACAATAGGTGACATGTTATTATAATAATTATTTATTATATTTCAAACAATATTGTTGTTCTCATTCGAATACCTAATACAATAAAAGGGTACATAAAAAAAAAAAGGATAAAGTTCTAAAGTAACTTCATTCGAACAACATAATTTGAGTATTATAAGAATCACAATGAAAAATATTACGAATCAGAGGTAATATAAAGTATTACAATCATATAAGTATACATAATGTCATCAAAAAGTGTACGATTCATGTATACACTACTTTAATTAGTAATAAAACCTTAATATACAAACGCTTTATGATACAATTTCGTGTTTATTAAATGAATAGAAACCAAAGAGAAAGCTTTGTCATACTACCCAATAGCAATTACATGTCTATACAAACTATCGAAAGTAAAAGAAACTTCGTATGTTGAACGTTATAGTCATATACACCAGTTTTCTAAAACGATAACTCAATACTTCCATAAGTAATCAGAATAAGTAAACATTCAATTAGAAATAAACAATCTTACCACTAAAAACTCAACAAGTTAATTACTGAAAAAACCTAAGAAAATAAGAAATAAAATATTCAGTGTTTAATTTAAATATTTTTTTATTTGTACTTCACTACAATATATATTTTTAAAACGCAATAAAATAAAAGTTAAATTTAAAAGCCATCTGTAACATACACAAACTAATGGTGGCCCTATAGTAACAATGCTATAAAATATTGCACTTCACTATAAATAAGTACTCGTAAATTGTATGTTCAATAGGTATTTACTTATTACCGGTTAACTATAATTCTTAATAATTCAAGTGTGAAATTTTAGATACATTTATAAATACAAAATATGTTTTTATACAACAAATATATTTACATCTTTTCACTTTATAAAAAATAACATTAATAAATAAAATATTTATTAATCTTACATATGAAGTATTTAAATATATATTTTGTATAAAAAAAATGAAATTTCTTCATCGATTTATAAATATAAACAATATAAATTAACTATAAATTATGTAATAAATAATAATATAAACATTTATATGGAATAACTCAATAATAATTTTGAATTTTTTATCCATCTGTTAGATAAATTTGAAGAGATTATCTAATTTTGAAATAATAGCTTTTAAAGTATAATAAATTATGAAATTAACGTATATTAAAAAATATATTTAAAAATTGTAATTTTTCTAGTAAACTGAATAAAAATATATCAGATAAATTAATTTATAACAATTAGTCAGGTAATTAAATGTATGAAAATTATAAATATCTAAAATAAAAAACCTTATTCATAAACTTGAATGTACATACTAGTATTATAATAAATAAAAAATGGATAAAATAATTTCCGAACATAATTTAACATTAATAATTAGTGTATACTATATATTGATTGATAAGCTTAATCAATACTATAGATACTTAAAGTCTCTCTTTAAATGAACTTGTCAAAGTTCAATAAGGTATTTTTATCATTCAAAACGTACAAATATTTTAAAACACTTTTAATTTCATAGAAAAAATTGAATATTGTAATCACAGGAAAACTCAAGACAAATCTTAGTAATTATTTAACCCATACGTAAAATTCATTTTTCATGAATATCATTTCATTTTAATTGCTTGATTAAGTAAGTAGAATAAAAAATTAAATATTAAATATTATATAAGACACCTATTGTTAACATTTCTATCCTTGAGTATTAGGTTAGGTGTACTTTTATTACTTCGGTACAGGAAGGTCATATGTACTAAATTATTTTAAATTTTGGCAAAGCATTTATCATCATATATAAAAAAAATGCCGATTTTCAGTTTTGATTTTTCTTTTTTCATGTTCTAACTAATTGTATTTATTGAATGTCTTAATCATGCATTTTACCATCGTAGAATAATGTAAAATTGTAAATATTATGTAAAAAAGGGCTTCATCCGTTAAACAAATAAAAATAAAAAATAAAATAAAATAAAAAATATTCTGGATAAAACTTAATCGTTAAATAAACTTAAGACAAACTATAGTATAATTAATTAACTTATGTTTATATTTCTTGATCGTTGCCAAAACTTTTTACATAAAATATTATTTTTCTAAAGTACTATGACTTGATTATTTTATAGTTCAAAATTGGTTTTATTTATCTTACATTAAATGTAATAAATATAATTAATTTTATTAAATACTAGGTATTTGCTTGAAACTTTTTGAATTTTTAACAACCTAAAAAGTATTACAAGTAAGAAAATGTAAAAAAAGTTGTCAGAATAATAATGTATTATTAGTTACTTTCGGTTAAGATATTAGTTTTCAATTCATCATATTTTTTGTGTTTAATAATATTAAAAAAATTTTTTGTATTTATAGTAAAATCATCACTTTTAAAATATGTCAAACATTTTAATAGTAGGTACAATCAAAAAACAACTTTAAATTAATACAATATTGTCAATTAATACGGAACGAACTATATCAATGTAATTAAACAATAAATCACAAATAAATACATTGAACTATATTTAACGAACTATATCAATGTAACTAAACAATACATCACAAATAAATATATTGAAGAAACCGGAAATATGTTTAAACTAGGAGTATGTTTTCATAATAGTAAACATTTTTATCCTTCTAAGATTTTCGACATTCGTAAAAAAGTGTAAACATTTACAAAGAAATAAATTCTATTCTAAATTTAAATTTTAACAACTACGAGTATACAGTAATCACTGCAGTGGCATAACTAGAGTTGTTAAAAGAGCCTAGTAAAAAATTATATTAAGCATTAGATTCTTGATATTATTTAATTTACTATTTTAATTAAAAAACAAAATATGTAATTTACAAAATAAAATATACTTAATAAGAGTAGACATAGTAATCTTGGCCCCCGGCCACACGCTGGTAACTAGATATTATTAGGATAAAAATATTAAAGAGAAATCATATTTATTGATATGAAAAATAAATGATTATATTAAAATGTTGAACTTTACATTTTATGGACGATTCAATAATAAACAATTTTTGACCTAATATTAAAATATTATTATCGAAATAATCTTCATATTATCAACAAAATATTTACTTGTTTGGGTTGGCCTTGAAGTTAGTTATAAGTATAATTCGATTATGTTATACGGTCGTATGTTATCAATATTACATTTATTTAAATGATACCACTAGCACTTACGAATTAGCCTTAATATTTATATTAGTGTAGGTATAATAATTAATTCGATACCAATATGGTATTGTTGCCACTATAAAAGTAAAACGACAACATTGGTACGTAAAACGACTACACAGCTATATTTTTTTAATAAAAAATCATCGATTTACCGATAACCTATTAACCAATCCTAATATGTACTTATATGATCTACTTATCAAACGGCATCGTCACTATTCGCTGTTACATGGAAACCAATGTTATTCTTCGTCCCAGTGACATTTGGGTGTATAATTAATGTATACCAATGTTGTTTGTCTTAACATTTCCCGTAATACATGAACGTCACACCGTACACCACAGTGTTTAAAAGTCTGAAGCCAATAACTAAAACTGGTCAATAACAGTAGAAATTATTGGTAGATAAATGTATCATATTTGTACATTCGTGTAATATGACAGCATAATAACACATGAAAACTATAGTTCATACAAAATTATTTACCGTATGTCAAATATAACTAACGCACGTTACTTGTAGGTTATCTACCCCAGACGTTCTGGTCAAATTTTTCGAATCACAAATGCAACTTTTTAGAAAGGAGATTTCGATTGCATTTTTATTATAATGAATACATATTAAATAATATTGTTATTATCGATAATACATAGTAGTGTGGATTATTATATACGTGAATAATATATATTAATAGAGGCGATAATAATAATAATAATTACAACAAATTAACTACGCGACGAAACACATACAATCAGTATTTTCGATTCGTAGCGATGTTGCATGTGCTTCACACACATAAATATGCCTATCAGCCAGCCTGCCTAGACCTGCCTAGACAACTCTGTATAACGTATATCTATGTAGTGTGGTATGTACCGTTCGGTTTCGGTCAAACGATGGCCGGGGGGTGAACGAGACGTAACGCGCGTCGTACACACATCGACATATCATATTCCGACGCCCGGAACAAAATGTAACTGTTAGCGTCGAAGGCGATATATTTTCGGGCTCTACCGCGGTCATTGGGTCAACGCGGCAAACACAAATAGGTTAGATAAGTACTTCGAGTTCGTGTAACTAAATTTGGGAGCACCACCAAAATATGCATAATTTAAATGGCACATTAACATGTAGATATAGGATCGCATGTACTAGATAAATACAGATACAGTCATAACCTAGCCTTGCTGCGTTAAAGATAAATTATAAGGACACGTATTAGGTATACATACTCCGGGTATACAGAATGAAATAGTATTTTCTTCTCCATCCAGAAATTTTGAAATATTCCAGGTACCTAACCGTTACCTAACCTATGTATAATGTGTTGTACGTATTTACTGTTGATCTATACACCATGTTCATCGTGCCTTAAATGTTATGTAGTCCCACAAATGTTCTCATTACGCATACAGAGTACGAGGTTCAGCGTTCAGGTCGTCAAGATACGTCATCTGACTCAGCCGGGATCGAGATAATTCAACACGACAACTGTCGTCAGTCCGGTCGTTGTGATACGTGTATAAAATTCGTAAGTACTCATTTTTATTTTATTTTTTATTTTATTTTTCTTATAATTTCAGTAGATTTGGTTGAAACCATTAGCAAGTACGTGTTTTTTTTCGTGCATAATAAATTATCATGTCTAACCGTGAACGTTCAGCCATCCTTCGACGCGGCACGGGTACACGAGCTTGTTGATAGACCGAGTCCTCCTGCCGGCCAAAGACTTGGCGGCACCGAAGGCTTTGTTGTCGTGGTCCATCTCGGCGCGTTTCAACACGTCATTCGCGCGCGAAACAAGACGAAATGGTAATCGAACGCGCACGTACTAATAATAATACCACGATCGCACTGGGAGAGCGAAAAAAAAAATCAAACAAACTACGTACACCAAGTATGTTATGTGGGGAAATCGAGGGGGGGGTGAAATAAAGATCGAGAACAAGCGCGAACACGTCGCGAAACAGATGAACAAAACTCGCGCGCACTGTTAACGGCGACGGTGACGCGATTACGGTCGACGACGGTGCGCAACTTACGACTGGTGCGCCGGCAACGCGTGAACTGCCGCGGCGGCGACGATGAACACGACGGCTCGGTCCGTCCCGTAGGCCATCCGTCCGTGCCTCCGTGGTCGCTGGCGGCGGCGCTGGAGAGGAGAGAGAAAGAAAACGGAAGGCCATCGGGCGCGCGCGACCGCGGGCGGACAGGCGGCGGTGACGGGGCAGGGGGCGCACCTTGCACGCACACTTTGTGTCGCGCCATCCGTCGTGTGTTTTTATTGTTATATTATGCGCGCGCGTTGCACCCCGTCCGTCCTCCCGCCGTACGCGCATCGTGCGCGCGATGTCCGTTGAAAAAATAAACGAATAAATGTAAGAGAGGAACACAAAAATAAAAAAAAAAATAAAGAAGCGACCACGACAACGGTTTTTAACGTTTGTTTTCAAATATTGTCGCGTACGCATCCGTTTGCCGCCAACAACGCAACGCAACCCATTCGATCCCACCACCGAAGCCCCCGAAAAATGATAACGCGTTTGTTAGGCATGCCGGAAGATACTAAATCGCGTTCTTCGAATTCCCCAGTATAATTTTAATCGTATCAGTTGTCTCATATATATTAGTTTTATGTCGGTTATCAATAAGAACTTAAATGCAAACAAATTAACCGATTGTAAAAATTGTAAAATTGTTATTTAATTTTCATATTCCTATATATTAGCTATTGAGTATAGTATTCTATTGTACACAATAGTATATATTATGATTTATGAGTTATGAATTACAAATAGAATAACGGTTGTTACGATTGTAATCAATAATCAATTCCATAACATAGTATCACATAATTTAATTGATACCAATGTGTGGTGTTGTATGACAACAACAGTCTGCATATTCTTATTTTTTTTTTCTAGTAATATTGGTTGTCATTACATATGTGTGAAAAGTTAATACGTTAACGGTTTCATTTCATATTATTATCTCTACTAATATCATACGAACATCATTTATCAATAATTATACCTACAAAATTTGACATTTAAAGTCATACGAACTAAAGCCAATACGAATTATTTTAATTCTAGATAACAATTTAAACCATCTTTCCTCGTTATAATTATGCGAAGATCGATGCTTCTGAAACAAAAATTATGCCACCAGGCAGTAAACCATGCGTTCTGAAATAAATGTTGACGCGTTTTCTCATTAACGGACCTGTCTTAGATTTTGATCCCGGACACACCTCTGCTACCTCCTCAACTCTTTCCTCGCCGCCGTTCGCAACACCCGAACACCGACACCGATGACGGGCGCGAAATACGAGTAGGAGTCCCCTCGTGACTACGTCATCTTCGCGCGTCTTGTCGCTGTTGACGTCTCAAGAACGCGTTCGTTCGGACTCGCCGTGTTTATCGTTCCGCCGACGCCACCAACGCTCGTCGTATTGGATGCTGGCCAACCGTCATCGATTGCCGACGAAGAAATGACGAGATAACCCCTCGAGCTCATGCCCCCTTCCCCCCTATGGTTGAAACTCCGTCTAAATATATTTGGCTATCGTATACACACATCGCTCGTCGTCATCATCGCTCGAGACGGGTACAGCGCGGGGCAACTTTTTTATCGTCAGAGGTACTTTTTATCCCCGTCCTTGCCTCCCACCCTTTGAATTGTATGTTTTTTAAGAGCTGTTTTTCTTTCTTTTTTTTTTTTGTGTAAGGTGTGAAGAACGAAAACCGATGGAAGGCGAGACGGCCTACTATGCGCAAGCTATGATGCTATACACTGCAGTGATGCACCCGTCACCACAGCTACACTGCACGTGTATGTAATAACGATAATCATATATTTATACGCACGCGCGGAGAACTGCATGTATACATAACATTACACAGTAACTGCATCCTTATATTCCCCTGCGCTCGCTCACACACATAACATACACATTTCCCTAGATCGGTTTTTCATCCTTCCCTACCCTCTACCGGTTGCTATTATTATTATTAATATTATTATTATTATTATTATTATTATTATTATTATTATTATTATTATAATTATTATTATTATTATTATTATTATTATTATTATTATTATTGTTGTAATTAATATTATTATTATTATTATATTTTTATTTATATATTTTAATTTACTTGGACGTCGTGTATATTACACTTTTGTTATTGTATGAAAATATTATCGAGTACGAATGCAGTTATAATATCACATTTCCCTTCTGTTCAAACCTTGTGAATCGTACACAAAATGATTGTTTACCACAAAGTCGTATTACGCATGTTGATAATAATAGTTATAGCCAAGTTGGAAAATTAGGTTATTCGTGTGTGCGTGATTTTATGATTATTATACAAAAATGTGCAGCGTTCAACGGAACAACAGCTCATAACTGTCGCATTTATTTTAAGATTATGCAGCTACAGCAGTATGATAACTTGAGATTGTTTCGAATCTCTTACCATCCATGATCCACAAAGTACGAAGAATATTCTAATGATATTAGTTACAGGTATATGTATGTGTGTTTTGTAGAAGGGCAGTGAATTAGCAACAACACCTGGGAATATTTCAAAAAATATACACTAAAATAATAGATAAGACTAGCATTTAAAATCATACATTTACAACCTCGTATAAGTGATTGAATGAATTGCGTAATTCAGGGATCAAAATACGTTTACCACGCTACTATATTTTACTATATTACCCTACGTCTTATAGAGTATAGATGATATGATTAAATATATCCGAAATATATCTTTAAAGTTTATTGTTTCCAAATAACCTATCTAGATTAATAATTATAACCAACTTATTGTACAAGAAATAATTATTAGTTCTTTGAATAATGAATACTTTTAATGCAACGTTATAAATAAAAATTAAAGAGTAATTAAATGGCTTTGCTTTGATGAATTTATATTATTTATGACGTTTAAGTGTTAAACAACAATAAAAAGTATTTAAACAAACATTGAACTATATAATTGTACCCGGTAAGAGTGGCTTATAGCTTATTGAAATCTTTCTTTTGTTTCATATTGTCGATAGATGTTTTTTATATTTATGATGGTGATTACCAGTAAATTATGGTAATAAGTGATAACTAGTAACTAGAATGAATATTTATTATCTAAATTTCAAGAAACGAATACTTGACCAGAACATTATTATTGTTTACCTTAAATCTAAAATGACAATTATTAGTGGGTATAATAGGTACATAAACACATTTTCCATTTCATAAAAATATTCTAATTTTATTGTATAAACTTAATTTTAATTTTTCGATTCATCAAAATGATTAGATTATTTTGAAATTGTATTTTATTAGATACCTATGTACATCTTACAGAAATTAATAGGTTTTACTTTTATAAGTCCTATGTTGGTGGTCCATGAACGAGAAGGAATGAGAGGAAATGAACACACATAGATTTTTTTAGAAATAAGCTTTTTCTATATGGAAAATTCACAGCGTGCACTTATGTATATTTAATGTATATAATAATAAAATTTTTATATATATTTTTATTGTTATTGACACTTTAACACTACTGTTATCAAGTCTTTATTAAATTTTTAAGTAAGTATTTATTATTATTATCAGAAACTAATAATTATTAATTAATAACGAGTATCATAAAATGTTAAAATTATTTAAAATCTTAAATAATCAATTGAATCACAAAATACCTATAACCCAGCAATCGATATTAAAACGTTAAAGTATAACTAATACAAGTACAATAATTAATAACTGAGTTATTATTAAAATAATTATGAATTTCCACTATCAACTATAGTAATCACTTATCAGCACAACTATTGATAGATAATATTTTTTGATGATCTATAATTGTGATATAGATGATAACCAGTCATCATTTATTTCCATAAAGTGTATTAAATCATCATGGTTTTGTTAGTCTAATACCTGTAAAAATGTTATGAATAATTACAACTTTATATTTTATAGTAGTTATAATACTTTATTTTAGTTTATCATCAATGTATTTTTGTAATGGCTCATTGATGCAGTCGATGCTGGGGTATAAAATCTTATATTAAATTTCAACGAATGAAAATATATAAATACAAAACGTATAATAGGTTACATGTCTTACCTGAATAAACTATTGAGTCCCCTACAAAAGAACCTTTGAAATTACGTACTTTGTCATCACTTTTGTCCTCAAATTGTATTTTATGGATGTTTTTATAAATACGTTGTTAGGGGTTAGCATAAGGCTATAGCTCACCTGTGTATATACCTGTCCGCATGCTGGGAAATATACACATAAAGTAAGAAATAAACAATATCCGGTATAATACACCTGCATGAGAAAATATCACGTTCAACAACATTCATGTTTACTACAAATACATATTTAATGTTTTCGAAAGATTTATTAATTTATTGTAATACTGACCTATGCCTTAAAGACATAAATAAATTATTAAATAAATATTTATGTATTTCATTTATAATTCAATTAAATATTAAATCAATTGTTACAGACATTGTATT
This sequence comes from Sipha maydis, assembly GCA_034509805.1. Taxonomy (NCBI): domain Eukaryota; kingdom Metazoa; phylum Arthropoda; class Insecta; order Hemiptera; family Aphididae; genus Sipha; species Sipha maydis. Next base: position 237,916 of record JASXSY010001172.1, read on the forward strand.
ATGACGTGATATTAAATGTAATCGTAAATACAAATAGAAACGATGAACTTGAGGTGACTTAGTCTTTAAAACGTTTTTTTAATTCTACAGTACTTAATAATATATTAACTCTATGGCGTATGATGGCGTATGATGGACAAGTGACGTGAAAAGTTTTAACTTTCCCCGACAATATTGTGGCAACTCCCCCTATAATGGTTTTATAGTTCTACATGGGTTTACAATCTAATGTATTAAATTAAAATTAATTTGGAACTCTTCCAAAAATCTCTTCCAAAGTTAGAAAATTGAATTTATAATCAGGGCCGTCCCAAGGTTTTTCGGGGCCAGGGGTGATTTTAGGGGGCCTTTTGACCAGTGGCGTAGATACATTTTTTTCTGGGGGGGGTTAAGACCTTTATTTTCGACGTTCTTAGGATATCTTAATTATAGACCTGCAAGGGCCATATATTTTCGGCTCGATCTGATCCATCAATTTTATCCTTAAGCCCGGTCCGGCCTGGTCCAAACTATATTGTAAAAAAAAAGCCCAGGCCCGGCCTGACCCATTTTTTCTTAAGCCCGGCCCGGTCCAGTCCAACATTTTTTTTTTTAGTATTGTTTAGCCAAACGCAACAAATTTTCTTTAAATATTCCAAATTACCGTTTTTATTTTATCTTTTAATAATAATGCCACAGATACCTTAATATGATTTTAGTAGTGTGTTGTTTTATTTTGTATTGACATATATATTATAGTATAGCGCCAATTGTGGACAAGATGAGAGAAAATAGGCTGAGATGGTTTGGGCATGTGATGAGGCGAGAGGAAACGAATGCAGTAAGAGTGGTTATGAAGATGGACGTTGAACGGAAAAGAGAAAGAGGAAGACCAAAAAAACGATGGTTGGAGACTTTGGAGAATGACATGAGGGCTGTCGGTGTGTGCAGAGGAGATGTGATTGACCGAGTAAAGTGGAGGTGTAGGACAAAGGTGGCCGACCCCAAATAGTTGGGAGGAAGGCGAGGCAAAAGAAGAAGAAGAAGAAGAAATAGCATTATTATACCCACGAATCAAGATATCATTATATTATATATTTATTATTATATGATTGTACCTAATTGTACCAGTATTGGTTTTATAATTATTATTTTTAATTATTGTTGAAGAAAAATCCTTAAAAAAGCCCGTCAACCCTTGATTTAATATTCGAAGTCAAGTCCAGCCCGGCCCGAAAAATTTTACGAAAAAAAGCCCAGGTTCGGTCCGGAATAAAATTTCAAGACTTAAAAAGCCCAGTCCAACCCTTTATTTTATTTTACAGCCCGGCCCGGTCCAATATCATTACGGGCCGGATCGATCCTTGCAGGTCTATAATCTTAATACGAATTCCTATTTAATAATATTAAATTTATAATGGTATTATTATTATATCTCATTTTTAATGAAAATTATTTTTTTACTCAATTTTTATTATATACTGAATCATAGTAAAATTAAAATATAATTTTATTATAATGTGTTGGTAAGTACATTAAATACATAAAAAAAAATCTGGGGGGGGGGTGAAAACCCCTTGCACCCTCCCCGTAACTACGCCACTGCTTTTGACCATAATAATAAGATATGATAAACAAAATTCTCACTGAGAATAACAAAATTCTTGTAAATGTATTTTTCCAGACCTTAACCAATCAAGCTCATTTAAAATCATGTACTGCATTACATACTTACATAGGTAGGTAACATAATTTAATGTAACATAATTGAAGACCTGGGGGCAACAACAATTTCCAATAAATTACATTTTTCAGGAGGAACATAAAACTGTTTTAAAATTCAAATTTTAACTTTAAAATTTAATAAAAGTCATATTTAGACTTAATTGTAATGATTATAATAGAGACTAATACTTAAATGGTGAAAATAAAATTTTAGTATATTAGTTAGCATAATAATTAGTGTACAGAGTACTAGTAAACTGCCTTTAAAATATAAACGAAGCAAATTATTGCTTAAATTTACCACTCTAAATGCAATGTATAGTCGAAAACCTTCTTGTCACACAATATTTAATCTTCATATTAATAATAATTTTTATAGCAATATTAAATTATTACAACCAATATACTGATGAATTAATATACTATCAATATATCACTAAATCGATTTTAAGTTAAAACTATATATAAGTTAACTATTATCTATCCTATAATCACCCCATATTAACAGGTCCGTAAATTTTAATAAAATTTAAATAGCCATAAAAACAATAATAATAATCTGAAATAAAAAATAATAGAAGCAATAATTAACCAAGAAAAATAAATAAATATTGTTTAGATACCAGGACACAGTGACATAGAAGGAAACGAAAGAGTTGACTGTCTAGCGAAGGAAACAACCAATAATAAGCAAATACAAATAAGTGACAAATACTGTACTTACAAAGATTCACTAAGAAATATTAATACAGCGGTTGTAAAAAAATGAACCCTCAAATGAAGAGAAAAAGAAACAAAACTTAGCGAAATAAAACGGTTAACAGAACGTTGGAAAATACAACTATTCTAAATAGAGAAGAAGAAATATTACTAAAATCCCTAAAGATAGAACACATCCACTATACACTCGGATATCTAATTAGCAAAGAAGAACAAACCAAATGCGCAACATGTGGAGTCCATATAACAATCAAACATATACTTATCGATTGTAAAAAAACAGAAGTGGCCAGAATCAAACACATCCAAGAGTTTCTCCATCAGTCATTAGGACCGAACAATTCAACCATTATATTGACTTTAAATTTCAACAAAGAGATTTAAATAAAAAATGTATTATAAACAAGTAATATTTCAATAGTAAAATGATCTTACTTATTTCAAATAGAAATAATTAATATTGTATAACAATAAAAAAAAAAAAATAATAATAATAATAATGTTAAATATCTGTCAATTCCACATTGTTGAGGCTTATTTCTAATGGAAAAAAACTACGAATTAACTCCTTTTTAATATTTTTATGTCGTAAAAATAAATAATATATATATATTTAAATGAATTAAACGAGATATTTGATTTTTGTTTCTTTAATTTAAATCATATTTTTCTTTTGCTTTCGAATAATTTTCTTCTGTTAATGTCACTTAATCGAATGTTATTGTATGCACTTTACTTAGATTAATCAACATGATGACTTAGAAGCAAACAATTGTGATGATTTTCAATATTAATAGAAAATAAATATAAATTTTATTTTTGATTATAGTTATTTTCATTTATTTATTGTTTTAAATTAAGTTAATAAGTTTTAATAAAAATGTATATAAATATAAATATTAAGCATTAATTCCTGAAACATATTATTAGAAAAATAAGAAAACGTAAAAGGGAGATGTTTCCTCTTTTTGAATTTTCCATGCCTATTATACTTTGTAATATCAAAATATTTATATCATATTGTACAATTATTGCAAAATCATATTTATAGAAGTATCCTGATTAAAATATTTTGAGTGTTGTTGAAATATAATTATATTTTTTATCGTATATAATTATCATATAATTCACAAAAACTTTTTTTACGATAAGCGAATGTGATGATATAGTTAATAACAAACGGGAATCTTGATTAAAAAACTCATCAAATTATGAATGTTATAATTGACTAATTGACCATCGAAGATATCTATAATATATTAAATTGTATAATTTCTATTAATATAATTAAGTTTTCTCTTAGATTTTAGATTCTGAACGGAGTGATGGAATCTATTGGTTTTACAATGATGTGTTTTTTTTTTTATTTTTTTTTTTTGTGTCTGACGACACCTTTTTCGGCAGTAAAAATGCTTCGATTTGCTTATGTAGCAACCTTTCTGAAAGGAAAGTGAATCTAGTTGGTACTTTGGGGGGTCAAAAGTAAAACATTTTCAATATTTTTTAAATGCGACGGGAAAAACCCTAAAAAAATAAGGGAAAAACGGGAGTTTTTACACAAAACCAGTTTTCGACAAAATCAAATTTTTTATTTTCCTATAACTCAAAAACTAATCGATGTAAATACTTGAAATTTTCACCAAATGTTTAGATTGGCGTTCTTTATACACCGTTAAATTTTCGAAGTATTTTGACTTTTATTGAGCTATTTATAGACAATTGAAATTTTCAAATTTTTTAATATTTTTTTATTAAAATAACGATAAAATTTTTTTGGCGGGCCAGAAAATCTTGAAAATTTAATACAAGGTTTCTTATAAGTAGTTCCTTAACTGATAAAAAAAAATCTAAAATCGTAAGTTACAATTTTTTTTTAAAAGTGCTCAAAGTTCCAATTTATACGAAATATGAAAAAATTGCGAAAATTTGCAAGTTATATTGTAGATAAAAATTCATAAAATTTTTTCTGTTCATACTTAAGGTTCAAAATTTTAACACTAGGTTATATATAAGCTACTATAAAAAAATCTTTAAAAAAATTTCTACCGGACTCAGAGGAAAAAATGTTATGACTGTTTGAAATTTAAATATTTACGAAATTGCATAAAATAGCCATTTATTCTCAAACGATTTTAAATATTTGTTATAATTCAAAAAGTATAAGTCGCAGATTTTTGAAATTTCTACCAGCTGTTAAGATTGGTATTTCCTTTATGTCATATTTTTTTCAAAATATTATATTGATTTTTAAGCCACTTATAGGCATTTAAAATATTTTATTTTTATAATCGGTGATAAAAAAAATTTGGCTACTACAAAATACTTGAAAATGTAATAGAAGATTCCACAGAAGTAGTTCTTAATGTCAATCAAAAATTATTAAAATCCATAGGCACAATTTTTTTTTATAAGCGTTTGAACAGCGAATATTGACATAAAATTACATGTAAAATATAATATAATGTATAATATTCTAGACTGACAAACTATGTCGCTGTATGCAACTGCCAACCCATCCTAATTAAAAAATATATTTATCGTTTCAAAATAAAATATACTTTTTACAATATTTATAAATAACAATGTATTATATCCTAGAGAAACATATTAACTCCGTTCAGAATCGTTATTCGTATACAATGATATCTATCATTGCATTCAAATTTAACAAATCCATAGTAATAATGACCTATCCTATAAACGAGGTGCACTCCACCCCCAACTGTACAGCAGAGCGAGGCCCATCCGGTATGTTCTTTTTTTAAGTGAACAGTATACATCTTTGAAAGGTAAAGAAATTGCATTATCTATAAATATTTTAAAAATATACGTGGGTAAAGTGGAACAGCTGACCAAATAATAAAGCAGCTGGTAAATATTTTAAGTTGGTAACTCTACATCTTATATCTTTAAAATATTATGTTTGAATAGTTTGTAAATAATTAATTACCAACTCAATTATTTCTATCAACGATTAATCACTATAACGTTAAAGTAAATGTGAGTATACGGTAAAGTAAAAGTATTATTACTATTTAGTCCTATTATTGTATGTAGTATACTTCTATAATGTTATTGTAACAAATAAATGACAAAATTTTATTCAATATTCAAAAATGTACTAATATCTTAGAATTCATGCACATCATTTTTATCATTAACAATTAACACTACAAAAACTATAACATCTTTTATAACCAATTAACGATAACGATTATGTTACTATATTGATGATTTTATTATGGTTCATCAGTATCTAAAATGAACTGTATTTATTATGGCTACTTAAAATGATTTAATGCGTACATAGTTCACAGATAATCTTCATATTATATATTTAAACAAATCTAGAAGAAAATAATTCAAATGAACTTATTGTCATGTAGTTTTTATATTTTCCATCTGTGTACATTACATTTTTGTTATTTGATATAATTAAAATTCAATTTTTCGAACAACCTGAGATATCGTAATATTACTTTTGTCTAGAACTTGTGGGAAAATAAAAGTGGCTGACCCGTCAAAACAATTTTTTTTTTCTAAGAAAGTTGACTTGAAGTAATGGAGTATTTACTTTTTGTTTTTAATCGAAATAAGTTTAAATCAGCCCAAAGTTCTAATTATAACAACAAAAATAAAAAATAAACTAAAGGCGTTGTATGTCATAGTAATAGGTTCAAGATTTTGTATGCTAACAAAAATTTCCGATATTGATATTGGATTATTGTTATAAATCATATACCGCTGTATCAAAAACTAATACTTAGGTATACCTAATTTATACATTTATTAAATGGTTTATTTTTTATAAAAAATATTAACCTTTGTGATTTTGCAAAAACTTAACTTAAATAAAGTAATATATAACATGCTTTTTTAAAAAAATAGCAAGGATTTCTTAGAATATCTAATAATTTAGTTGGTGTACTCAATTCTCTGCGCCCTCTTTAAGTACTGACACTAACTAGTTACAATCTGCAAATAACTATAAAGCATAAATATAAATAGTAAATAGTATAATTAATGGAGGTTTCCTCCGAATTATTTATGATATTTAAATTGAATGTAATAACGATGTACTTAACATTACTCCGTGCGTTGTAGTGAGTGAAGCGAAACGATTATCTAACATCAAGAAGCAATTTTTGGTATTAGATGTATCCGTGAAGGTACATATTTTTTCAATAAGTAATAGTATGTTCTTCTTACTGCACCTACCTAAAAATAACAAAAAACCTTGAACAAAAAAAAAAAAATTCTGGTGTTTACATTTATATTAGAAAAGTATTTTACTTTACTTCAAAACTTATTTTGACAATGGATATAAAGTGTCATAATGATGATTCATGATCATAATATTAATTTAATTATTATTTTTGTGTTACCCATATTATTTACTGCATAAGAAAAAACAATATTTCTGTACTATATTGTCAATAACAGTTTTTTTATTGTACATTTAACAGTACATACTTTTTATAGAGAACAAATGTACACACTATATGGAGTAATATGTTATAATAATAATAAGTATAAATACCTACTAATATAATAACTCAATGTAAAATATATTTAATACACTAAATATATTTTATGAATCCGTCAAAGTTAAATTATCATACATTCTCCAAGGATCATCCATATCAAGTATAGAAGTTGTACTTCTATTTAAAAATTCAAATTGTATTTTTTATGATCTTCTTATATAATAAATACATTTAATTATATTATATAATTAATAAAAATTCAGAAAGTAAATTATAAGTTATACTTAAATGTTATACTTAAGTTATACTTAAGTTATACTTTAATTTACACAGTTATAATAATATATAAATTAAAAATATATATCTGCAAATAGAACAAACGAAAATTTTAATTGTTATAATACATTTATACCTTGTTGAAAAATTATTTTATTGAATTTAAAACAGGGAATATTGTTGAATGTCTAATGATAATGTCATCTGCCGATTATATTAATAATGAATATATATTGAAATCAGTGCCGAATCTCTGCTTAGGCCAAACTAGGCAGCTGCCTAGATTCCCTTATCTTCCCGGGGTTTGTGCCCCCGGCAAAATTCCAAAAAAAAATTTTAAATAATATCACACAAAATGGATCAATATGGTGTTATAATTTGTATATTATTATTTGTGATTTTTTTTTTTCAGGTCAGGTTAAAATAGGTTTATAAAAATATTAATATGAGATAGGTAGTAACTTAAAAATTAATATTATATAACACTATATTTTTATGAATATATAAAGTATTTAAAAAATGTTTGTGATCCAATACAAAAAATTACAGACTTCATTCACTTTCCGTGCTGTACATTTTGTCAGATACAATGTAATCAGCAAACTACAGTGAAGCTATACGTTGTTTCACAGAAAAAAAGTTCGTCGTGTAACAACTTAATTTTGTAATTTAAAAATTACGCTAAGTAAATACTATCGTTTAAACTATTATCAATTTTGTTTTTATAAATCCGTTCTTTTATATTAAATACATATCCATATTTATTTTTTAATTACGATAATGATATATCTATAGAAATTTCTTATTAAAGTATGTTGAATATATAAAAAATAAAGGTAGTATTTATTGATATATTTTTAAAAGGCCCCTTTTTTAATAGTTGCATTGGGCCTTGAAACTCTTAAGTTCAACACTGAATACATACATGTACATATAATACATATGTATGACCTACCTAATTTTTGTTAAAACATTTCAAAGTTAGATAATAATTTTTTTTTAAATTTCCTCTTATAAATTTGTCTAAGGAAAATAAAAAAGAGTAACTCGTTATTATTTTACTAATGTTTAGAATAAGTAAATATTTAAGTCCTTATATTGTGTAGAGCAGCGGTTCCCAAAATTTTTTAGTCTCGGAGCCTTTTTCAAAGGAGAAATTTCCCATGGAGCCCCAAGAAATATTTAACATTAATTAGCATTTGCCTTTGTTCTATGAAGCATAATTAACACAAAATAGAGTCAAAATAAAATTATATTTATGAATAAAGGAAACAATAGTTTTAAAATAACTGGAGAAAATATTGTTTATTATTGAAATCAACAAAATTAGAATGAAACTAGTTAAAAATATTTAAAAATAATACAACGTTACATGTATCGTCTTGATGTGTGTGAACAATGGGC
>JASXSY010001173.1:0-59479 GCA_034509805.1 Sipha maydis
ACTCCCTGTGTTCTTGACAATATATCCTAGTTCCGGTGTTTCATTTTTTGCTTTTTCAATAAGCTTTTTAGAACGTTGTTTTTTGTTAGTTTTTCTTGTAACTAAAACAAAACCATCTTCTTTATTATTATTCTCTGGTTCAACTCTACTTGGCGGTCTAGGTCTAGATCCCAAGCGGGATTTGATCGTCCGAGGTTCTGTATTTTTCACTTGTTTGGTTCTGTTAAGTTTCTCTATGGTATTCTTAAGATCCCTTGCTTCATCGCGTGAATTAGAGATGATGGATTCAATTTTATTAGAAATCAATGATTCCATATTTTTCTCCATTTGGTCGAATTTCATTTTTAGTATCTCTAAATCATCCGTTTCCTTTCTTATATTCTTCTGTTTTAGGTTTTCTAGATAAATTATTGATTCTCCAAGTTTTGCCATTGTAGTGTTATCAACTCCATGTTTATAAGTAATCTGATTGTGAAGGTCTTGCAGATTAGTTATAACTGTACAAATATTTATCATAGTATCGTTTGTCTCTTTAACGCATTTTGTGCATTTTTCGCAGCAATTTGATTTTAAAACTTCTCTTTGTTTTTGTTTTTGTTTTTCTCTTTCTCTTTCTGCTTCTCTTTCTTTTTCTTTTTCTTTTTCTTTTCGTTTTTCCAATTGTTGTTTTCTTATAGCGTTCTCAAGTGCCCGCTCCATTTCATTACCGGATTCACTATCCGACTCCGATTGTTGAGTAGGTACGGGTTCTTTGTTTTTCTTAATTGTTGTTGTCTTTCTGGGCTTTGTCACTTTTGACGTACCCTGTTTATCTCTTTCATCCATTTTCAATAGTTGCTTGTTGTGCTATAATGTTAAAATCCTCCAAACCCCATATACCAACCCTATCTGGACGGATTTAAGTTAATTTGTGGTTTCGGACTTTAAAATATTTCTTTATTGATTATGTTGTCGTCGTTAACAACCGAATTGTCGGGACTTAGAATTATTTCGGAATTAATCGAATACTTGTTGATTGCCTGTTAGCAACACGAAATATCTACGCGATTGTTATTTTTGGACTTAGAAAAATTTTCGAAAAGATAATTATGACTTGTTGATTTCTAGTTAGCAACGTAGACCAACAACAGAAATATTAAAATTCGGACTTAGAAAAATTATCGAGACTAATAACCGGCTAGCAACGCGGGTTGCTAACGAGTTTGTTGATTCTCGACAAAAAACGAATTTTTTGTTTAAAAAGTCAAATTTCGGATGTTTAAACCGCCCTCGAGGGTGCGTATTTAAGCCCACGGAGTTGAAACTAGTCTCAAACGGTAGGGGACAACCCTGGCTACCCTCCCTGTAAATTACGAGAGTAAAGGACCGTCCAGAGAGGAGTGATCCCCCTGTGAGTACCCGTAACTACGGAAAAATAAATCTCTGACCTGATGTATCCCTTATGTCGCCGTAACTTCTCAACCCTTGGTCCGATTTTCTTGGGATCTGTACAGGTGCACACGATTTCTCAAGACGAATCCTCCGGTATCTTCGGCGTAAAAAACTCTTCACTTTTTCCCGACGAAAAAGTCAATCTCGCGGGAGCTCATAAAAACACGTCTATTCGCAACGAATGTCAATTAACCAATTAACCAATTAAAAGATCTACCTAAAATTAGAAATAAGCTATCATGCCTGCCACGAACGGATACGAAACTAAACGAGACACCGGTCACGGTAACCACAATTGAATTGTTTTTTAATTACATTTTCAAACGTTTTAAATAGACAAAGCGATCAAAAAAATTGCGATTTTTACCACAACATACGGATAACCGCTGGTGTACAGTGCCGTCGCAGGTTTTTCGATTTTTCCCATGAAAAATATCCTACGCGCATGAATAAGACGTTTACGACGAAATATTTCGAAAACCGATAAATGTTGATAGCGCGGAATACCGCTAGTGTTGAACGGCCATTGGATTAGGTACTGTCTGGTTAGGCCAGGTCTGGGCCAGTATACCGGGAGCATGTTAACTGAAGTGCCCATCGTCTATCGTGATGTTTTCAGGTTGTGCCGTACTTCCGATAGAATTCTTATTTTCGAGAGCGATTGCACTTATAAAGGTCAAAAGTTTTTATCGTAGTGTGTTTACGTCTTTATGTATTTACGCAGTATTGAAACATAGTGTTTTCAAGAGTAACGGGACTTCATTGTCCGTCATGAAACACAGTTGAGTAATAAATGGAAAAATTATGTTATATTTGATAATCAAACGCGCATACTGTTTTATGCAGTACTGGATTTACGGGAAGGATCCAAGGGGTCTGAACCCCCCAGACATTGATAAATACATATTATAATTGTAAAATACATACCCAAGGTCTGACCCAGTATGTAGGTTTACCGTGTAATGTAATATATTTATATATTTCAAATATAATTAGGTTGATTACAATCAAGAATCTACTAAAATAATAATAATAATATAGTATAATATTTTACTATCGTATTTTTATTGTTTTGATAAAATCGTCCGTCGTAACGTTAATTCTCGTTGTTCTGTTATATTACGATACTGCGATGGTGAGTTTATCTGCGTAATTTTTCAATATAGCCTATAGAAAACAATATTATAGCAATATTTCTGTTATTTTAGGTCTGCATACAATGTAGTATATATATATATATATATACATATATATATATATATATATATATATATATATACAAACACAATATGAGTTATAATATAATACATTTGATTCTATAAAAAATAAAAATAACACATTTGAAATACATATTCATTTTTAGGACCCCCCTCCCCCAGAAAAATTTTGAAAATCCGCCACTGGTTATATGTTAATTAAAAACATATTAAAAATATATAGACAAAACCAATACGCAAACCGGAGAAAAGGGGTTTTGATGTCATGCGCGTTACAATCGCAGTGTTCGTCCGACGATTATCGCGCGAATATTATAACCGCGGTGCACGCGCCTAGTTAGCAACTGTTAGGGCTTCGACGTCTTTAGACACACGGTATGTGCGCCGGAACGCATGCCAATTTGAGCCTTAGTAGTTCGTGTTTACTTTATCGGACATATAGGACAGCGAATCGGGGTCGAGTACCCATCACTAAAAACGAAAAACACGATTTATGTTTTTTTTTTGGTAGTGGGGGAGTTTTGTACTCCCAAACTCCCTCCCGTATCTTGCACGCAGCCCTATATCATCACACTCAACCGTGGACGACTAGAGGGATGCGGAAGAACTTTGGGGTTGTCGGACCAGTTTTTTGGCCAATTGTCGTGGAATTTTTGAATCTATTATATTACCGTAACATCATTATTTTCATTATTCTTGTTGTGTTATAAACGTTTCGCGGCGAACTAAAGTTTATTATGGTGATGATGACGATTTAAAGATAAAAATACATCTTGTCTAAGGTGTGACTTATGATTGCTGTTTTCATTTAATATTTTTTATTTTTTCTTATAATTTTTTTTAGTAAAGGATTGTTTCATTCGACTTTAGTCTTGAGTGGACTTAATTAAATCAGTTTTGGTACAATATGTCTATGTATTGTATTCCGATTTGGTTATGAAGCTGCTTGCTACACTTGTACCGGAGTGTTTTAAGACTCAATCACTTAAAACAATCAAAACACATGACTAAAATATAAATGTGTGTGTGTGTGTGTGTGTGTGTGTGTGTGTGTGTGTGTGTGTGTGTGTGTGTGTGTGTGTGAAATTTGACCAAAACAACACGTATTTCCGAGTCCCAAGCACCGGTCTCCTTCGAGCTGTAAGTACGAAGTAGAATTAAAGTCATTACCAGTAATGGAGTCGCACAATATTACGATGTCACCTAACGTTTGTTTCTGGATTGAACGGAACTTGACAGAATGTGTTTCGACTTTTTCCATTCGTTGGATTCAATTGAGCGACGTGGGCACGTGGATGGGCGTATTTCGACTCTGCCGAAAATATATATACAAATTTATATACCATATCTAGCACGACGGTATAGTAGCACAAAGCTAAGTAAGAAAAAAAAACATATACATTTAATAGAATAAATACATTTATTTTTGCGTACACTGTAAATGATTTCAAAGTTCATTTTAGTAAAATAAAAATTTAAATTAATCTTAACTTACCTATAAGCACCACAGGTCCACAAAATAAAACGCACAAACGATAACAAGACTATAATATTATAGACATTACTAAAGTATGATTATGATGAGTAAATCTATAGTATTAATAATATGTTGTATTATACACGAAAAACCAGAACATAAAATCCTAATGACCTCATGGATTCAATAAAACTTGTAATATTATACCAATGACAATATACCAATCTTACTTACATTAAAATAATCAATAAAAGTTCACAGCTGTGCAAATAATAAAATTTGTCGGGATCGCCAAAAATTTACGTCTGGTGGAAACAATATTATGTGTTTACAAAATCCGAAAATGTTTTAATATCATGATATTTATGTTATGTTATTATAATTGATAAACTCCCATGCGGATAACATACCGTACGTGTACTTTCTTTTTTTTTAATACATCTACCACCTAGAAACACTGTTTAGCAATACTTCAAGTGACCGTACGGGTACCGAAATATTGTACATCAGTGGCATAATATAGGCTATGTGTAATCATAACACACCTTTTTTTTTTTTTCATATCGGATATAAGTTTTCAATATTTTTATTGTAACGTTGTCAGGGGTGATCGGTTAGATATATGATATTCGGGGAAGACTTTCTGGTCCTTTTGATTATATTTAATCGTAGCTTGGAAGCATAAAGGAAAGGATCTTAATACTACGAATTAATGTAGATTGGTTTAAGTGTTATTAAAGTTGAATACAAAAATATAACTTACAGGCTATGGATGTCCAGGACACAATATGGAGTTTAGCTACATCAGATGTGGTAGTCGTGACCGAACTGCCATTTCTTACCTGTTCGGCATTAGCCATCCGATTTACAATAATGATATGTGATCCATGCCCTAGTCGACACGTAGTGTCTACTCGGCAAATATACATATTATATTTGTCGACTAATAACTATATAACACTCGTTACATTGTTATTCGGTGCAAATTATATATAAATAATATTTGATTTATATGGATATGGTTTTTGATTAGATAAATAAAAAATGGACTGTTCACCACTACAATTACGCCACAGAATCTACGAAATATTATTACCGATAATACATAGTAATAGTGTAATTTATAAATTTGTATATTTTTACAGTGCATGCAGTGTACATTTTGAGGTTCGTTTACTATTACATAGCAAGATTACTTGCCTATATATGAAATATGTTTACAATTATAAGTGTCATACCGATACCTCTCCTACAATTTTGATTATCGTGCTGTACATGTTTTTTGCCCACGTATTTGTGTGCCGTTATTTGCGTTAATTTACGTTATTTACGTATCGTGAACTATTTATCTATCATAAATTTATGATCTATTGGTATTATTAATTAATTAATTGTGATTGTTTATATGATATATATTTTTTTTAAATTATTACCGTTCAATAATATTTGATAGATTTGATATTAGTTGATTTTATAAATACTTATGACATAGGAACAAAGCGAATATAGAAGACAGTTTCAAACTTAAAGTAACCAGCATGAAGCTCGGTATTGATGTTCTCATTTATTTAATAAATAAAACATAAACTGTCACATTAAATTATTCATTTTTATTCATTACAATTTATAATAACTGTAAATATTTTACGTTGTTTATTTTTTGTGCTTTAAATGCTTTGTTAATGTATTTAGGTAGTTTAAATTGAAAAAGTTAATTATAAAAGTAGCTTTAATTATACAAAATAATGTTAGTTTATTTGATGATAAGAAAAAAAAAAGATAAAGAGATTATTAAGTTAAGTGGTGCGTGGACATTTTCCGAAATATGTAAGCGGTACGCGGATATCAAAAAGTTGGAAACCGCTGGTCTAACGGATGAAACGAAAGTGTACGCGTTAAAGTCAGCGCAGGTGCTGACAATACAGAACATGTGTGTGTTTAATATCCAACGGACAACGTTCGTAGGATTTTACATTCATTTTTTCGGATAACGAATAGCGATAACATAGGACGAATGGACAACAATTAAATTCATGTTAAAGAGGGAAGAGAACGAAACGAAATACGATTACGCGACGCGAGTGACACGTATAACGGGCGTGTGACGCGGCGCTAATACATGGCATTTGTGGAAAATCGTTGCATATACTGCTGATTACAAACAGTGCCTCATCTTTTTTTCTGACCCGCCCGAAACAGGTAAAAAATTAAGTCATTTACGTCGAGATAGGGTTCTGCGGTAATTTATACTAACGATCGATTTTACCGATTACAAATATTTAATCACTTATGGGACAAATGTCCAGCAGAGTTCGCTTGTTACGGAAAAAATACACACTCTCGGAGTATATTGTTCGTTGATAAAAAAATACAAATAAAACGCTTTTTCGTACGCCGGCGTTCGATTATTTCCGACCAACGCGGCCGTTTTAGACGAGGTTTAGATAACAATGATAGTGATGCATACACATCATGCAATACGATTGGCGAAGCAGTGTTAAGTCTGTTCGCGAACGGATAAAATAAATTGTATCCACATAGTGAAATATTTGATTTTTTTAATTAAATAGCTACAACTCATTAGCGCACATTTATCTCTTTTACCGCTTATTTGCACACAAAAACAATTTTTCCATAAATTTATTTAGTAACTTAGTAATTCATCGTAGACATATCAAACTAAGCAGCTCCAATGTTCTTAATCGTTTGTATTTGTTCATCTTTACTTAACAGTTTTTTCTTCGGATTTATAACTCAACATAAAATAATAATTTTACCATGTTAAATAATATCAATCACTACTAACTGACCAGTGTTGGGAAATATCTAGATAAATGTATCTAGATAAGTTATCTAGATAAAAATGATTTATATTTTATCTTATCTAGATAAATTTATACTCAGTTATCTTTATCTTCATCTAGATAAAAATCTTGTTATCTATGAGTACCAATTTAGATAATTTATAGGTCTCTGGTAGATATATTTACCATCA
Organism: Sipha maydis; assembly: GCA_034509805.1. Classification (NCBI taxonomy): domain Eukaryota; kingdom Metazoa; phylum Arthropoda; class Insecta; order Hemiptera; family Aphididae; genus Sipha; species Sipha maydis. The sequence continues at coordinate 7,121 of JASXSY010001173.1, forward strand.
AGTTTTTTATTTTTCTATTTAACAGTTTTTGGTAAATTTATTTACCACTTGATAAAACGGGTAGTTTAATATTGTATGAGTGGTTAGCCTGTACGCAGAACGTCATTATCAATATTGTGTTATCGTTAACCGCGAAAACATATCAAAGTGGTAAATTATTTTACCAGAGCGCTTTACAAGCGTTAAATATTTCACACAATGTGATATCTCAATCGAAAAGTCTTGAACATTCACAAATTAATGATTTGGAGACTTCAAACAGTAAGTTACTTTTTATTTAATCACATACTTAACTTGTTCATTGCACAATAACATCACTTTTTGTTACTAACACTTTAAATATGTCTACAAAAAAAATTTTTTTTTGTATCTTTTTTTTGTTGGGTAAAGTTTGAGAGGTTTTTAAATAAATTTATGTCACACCATATATACGTACAAGTAATTTTTTAATTAAAGTATGTTATTGAGAATTATAATTTGTTTTAAAACTTCTAATTATTGATTTGGCAAAGAAAATATTTTGACTTGAGTAAAAATTTTCTTATCAATTTTAGTAATTTTTAATGCCATTTACATAATTTTTCCTTTTTATTTAAAGTTACTTATTTTTTGTCGTATTTGATTATTATACAGATACCAATATGAAAAGACATGAAATAATATCATTTCTTGATAGTATTACTGATGATCAGGCTGAAAATTCTGATTTTGGTGGCAACAGTGATGCTGATGATTTTTTGCCTGTTGAACATTTGCCTACAGAAAATGTATCTACAAGATCTAAAAATTCGTCAACTTCTGGTAACAGTAGTACTAATATGATACAGATGATGACCCTGATGTTTGTCTTTCACCCCTTGTTTCCATTCCAAGTAGTTCTTCTAGTTCAGATGATGAAACTTTAGATGAGAATCAACAAAATCAAAATTCAAACAATTTTAAATGGTCAAATACCATCTAAATTTTCATTATTTAAATTTAATGAAAAGTTTGGTTTAAATGTTGTAGTTGATAACTCAAATGTATTAAATTATTTTATATTATTTATGAACTCAACTTTTTTAAATTTGGTAGTTGAAGAATCTAATATATATACTGGTATAAGCTCTATGCAAAAATTGTTTTGGGCCTTTTCATGGTCAAAAATAAATTAACTTTATTGTATATACTTTAAATGTATGGTATTTGATTATTATTTAGTTATAAACTATAATAGGTATATAATGTTATGTTATGTTATTTTAACAATACTGTTTGTTAATATTAATTATTTTATATCTATGTTACTATTTTATTATTATTTACTATTATTTTTTTTATTTTTTATATTATCTATTTTTTATTCGGAAGTACCTATGCAAAAGAAAAGACTGAAAAGAATAGAGTCATTGAATTAAAGAATTATTTTATTATGTTATTTTAACAATATTTTTGTTAATATTATTTATTTTATATCTATGTTACTATTTTATTATTATTTACTATTATTTTTTTATTTTTTATGTTATCTATTTTTTATTTGGATGTACCTATGCAAAAGAAAATACTGAAAAGAATAGTCATTGAATTAAAAAATTATTAAATAAAAACATGATAATTTGCATATTTATTTATTATTTTATTGTACTCCTAATAAATTCTAAAGTGGTAAAATAATTTACCAGTAACCAATCAATGTTAGGAAAAGTTCTAGATGATCAGTGGTAAACTATTTTACCACCCTGAATCTCATAAAGTATTGAAAAAAAAATTTTTTTTTTTCAAATTTATTATAATATACATATAGATGATTATGAAAAACAAATTTCAGTCCAAACAAAGCAAAAGCGCCTTATTCCCTATAAAGGGAATTCTTTTTATAGAATAAAAATAAAATTTGAAAATTTAAAATGTTTTTATATTTTCATTTTTACATTTTTCTGTACATCTATATACCTATTACACAGATAATAACTGGCAAGATGACAATCTTCTTATGCAGTTTATTTTAAAAAAATAACTTTTTATATTATATGTTTATTTTCAAAATGTTTGAAATTTGTTAAAAAAAAGACAGAAATGTATTGTTACTTTATTTTTCAAATCTAAGATTTTTTTAATATTAAGTTAGAGAATGATTTGGCATCTTCTTATGAAGTTTATTTCAAAAAAAATTATTTTATATTTTATGTTTATTAATATTTGATATGAGTTGAAAAAATGATATTTATTTTAAAATGTTTTTAATTATGAATATTTACCTAATATCTGTAGGCTGTAGTATCCCGAATGTTTTCAAAATTAAACATGAAATTATCTCATATTTATCTAGATAAAAATGTACTTATTTTTATCTTTATCTAGATGAAATTTAGTATAACTATCTTTATCTGTATCTAGATAAGAAATAGTATAGTCATCTTTATCTTTATCTAGATAAATTATTAGTTATCTATTCCCAACACTGTAAGTGACTAAAGAACTAATACAAAACAAAGTAATGTCAATAAGCATAGTCTACATTGTGTATTATAGTTTAAAATTATTTAATGATAAATAAGTATCATATAATAAGGAGACTGACTGAAAAATCAGTTTGTACAATGCACATATTATAAAATATTTACTTCAAACGTGTTGAACATATTATACATACCATACATATCCACTTGGTGAAATAAGTTAAATCACTCAGTTGACGTGACATATATGTTAATATGTATTATTGTCACGAATGCATTGTATATTTGTGTATTGATTTATTGAATATTATATATTTATATTTTAGCAAAAGTTCTTAATCCTATGATGTTTTTTTCTTATTATTTTTTAATTAAAATATGTTGAGCGTTTGACAGAAGAAACATGTACTCGAATACGCGAATAGTTTTGCGTTTTTTATTGTAAACGCGCTATTGTGAAGTATAAGGCATAAAACATTATATTATTCTTACGATGATAACGCGCCCGCGGAGCGTTGATTCGAAGTTTTTATTTATTTATTTAATTTTTTTTAATTTTGGCCGTATGCATTTTTTATTATTATTATTATTTTTTATTGCATTCTCGTGCTCGTTTCGCGGAGTTTTATCAAGTAAACACACCGTTAATAATCGTAAAAAAAAAAAAAACTGAAACCGAAACAATATTAATATAATAATGACGTTGAACACAATGCGCGGTCGAAAAAGAGTTGTCGGCGTACGGACTTGCAGTGCCGTACGGCTTAGCCAGGTGGCAATATTGTATAATGTCGGGCACGCAATATTTACCTAAAAGCGTATTGTATGACGACGGTATTCTTTTCTTTTCTCTTTTCTTTTTTCCACGCGTATTTATTACCGCTGTCACGGCACTGGAACCCGTAGTCGGCGCGATTATTAAAACGTCCGCGTGGAAATTTATTAGCCAATATAGCGTAACGAGTAGCTACTGCTGCTGTACACCACACGTGCGTACCACGAATTCGATTAATTATTATAATATTTGTCCGTTAATTTTCATAACACGCACGCGCCACGAGTAGGCCACTTAGCTCGAAGCGTAGGTACGTACGATGTCATCTCGCGCGCGCGGTTATGTAACCGTGTCTACGGATCGTGTCTCACGTGGCGCACAGTCCCGACCTGGAAAATTTGACTTTAATTGCATTACCAATGCTAGTTTAAAGCTATGATTCCAACAAAACGACGTTTAGAGTTATGGCAGGAATCAAGGGAGTTTGTGATGATTTACAGATACGTAACATAAGGCAATAATGATTTTTTCAAAATGTTGAGATGGTATTTCCTTTCGCTTTTGGCAACCCAGTATCGCATTTGTTTGTTTGTCTTGTGCACGACTTGCTAAAAGGCTTCGGACACGCCTGTGGTAAGCACATGGGGCACGATGAAAACCGCTAACCGGGTTCCTACGACTGGTGGATGAAGTATTACGACGGGTTGCACACCGAATAATCGGTCCTGCATGCGGAAGGAATCGTTGGAAAACTCGGACGCGTCAAAACTTTTATTATTTGCAACGATATGGCGGATACGATGTCGGAGAAAAAAAACACCGCATGCGTATCGATCAACATACAATGTAATAATTATTAGTTTGTTAACCATGGTGTTCGTGGACAGAAGCCCTTGGGTCTCCTTGATACGCAGTGAGACTTATTTATTAATCTATACGTAAGAAATATTTATAAGAATTTATTTTTAATTAATTTATAAATACAATGACAAAATAGGTGTATATTTTTTATAGGTATCCAGTTATGACGTATAAACAAGAGTTTTTTGTTTCAGAGTACAGAGATAAACAATAAATACCTATTTATTTATGTGATTATTTTTTTTTTTAATAAAAGTAAATATAAGTAAATTTATGTTTAAGAAGATATCTGTAACTTAAAGACTTGATCAAAAAAGGCGTACAGCTACGAAACCTGGAATTAATCTGATTTGGTTTCGGTTGACTACGAAGCCAAGTGGATGACGAGTGAATTTTGAACAGTATTTTTATAACGAAAACGAAAGATTTCCATTGTCCACTAAGCCAAGTAGCAAAACAATTGATTGTTCAAATCTGATTAGAAAATGAAAAATGCGAACGAGTAGCATTGCACAGCGGAGTACAATTAAAATTCCACCACACTATGCACTTCACAGAGTAACTGCAATTGTTTGATATTATATCAAATTTTTTTTTTTATCGTTTCTGTATCAATTACTTGGTAATTAGCTTACAATTTTTTAAAGTAGTGGACTGAGAATATTTAAATATATAGAGTCATATTTAAATTAGATTTATATGATATTAATTTACTATATTTTATTATAGTTTGATCGTATGATTCTTATCGTTTCTTGTAGTATTCTTATAGAGTTAACACAACGACTGACGGCATGCAAAGATAATAGTTATAATAAGCAAACCGTCTAACAAGATTTTATAAAACCGTGTAACACGCCGTAACGATCTCATTACAACTACTTGAACTTGTTTTTATCATGACAAATACTACTTACATATTATATCCTTATACATTTCGTAAAATGTTTAACTAACTCCATATTTTAAATAGTTTATTTTTTTTCGTATAAAAAAATATTAGCGAGTGTGTGTGTGTGTGTGTGTGTGTTGTTTGTATACTTATTAAAATTGAAAGCTGGATAATTTATGCAAAACCTTCGACGGAATCCGCAGCACCAAGTACAACATTTTCGTGTGCGTTTTCCGGCACGAAATCAGACGGTTACAGATGGGTTTTGCGAGATATAAACGGGTCAAAACTAGGGTAAGGGGTCGATTGTGGGAGTAAACCTCCAAGTTTTGGTTTATAAACAGAAAAGAGCCATTTCGCACAACGCCCACGTGCATCCGGATAATCGAGACACGCCACTGCCATCCTTAAAACCCGTTATCCTGCATCCCGTCGTAGCTGCTTCCAACCACACAATTTCTTTAGTAAAATATATCGTTTTCAACAACGAAACTGTCTCACCAAACGATGCCACCATCTTTGTTGTATACGAGAATTTATGGTGATTTGCGTGTTTGCGTTTGTGAGTGTTCGAAATGTCAATTTAGAACCGCCGATACGATAAAAATATGTACGAACCGATAAAACCACGACCGGATGGATGACGTCATTTTCGTTCACTCAGTTGTGAATCGTTTCGCATATTATGTGGACTGAAATAGCATACATGTAATATGCATTGATAATATTAGATATTTTTATTATTTTTCTACACGATGGAAAACAGTAAATACAAACAATATCGGTATTTTTGTTATTTTTCGTTATTATACTTGGTGCTGATATTTGTTTTGTTACCGTTATTATTGTTATTTACTAGGCACTGAAGAGCAGTTTAACTTTGCGACCAACAAAACTCCTATAAAGGCATTGGTTTTAAAACTTAAAATCAATAAGATTTAATGTACACGCATGCACACACACACACACCACACACACACACACACACACACACACACACACATACACACACACACACACACACACACACACACACATACATAAATATTTATTTAAATCACAAATATAAACCGTAGAACTTTGTTTTCAATTTTTGATGTAAACTACCGATGCTTATCGCTTATACAATTCATAATAAATCGGTATGAGAGTGCCCGAATGTACATTTTGTAATGCCTCATATTATGTGAAATAATTATTAACATACTCGTAATAACTATAAATAATCACATTATATCAAGATATATTCAAACCAAGGCTGTTAAATACTTATCAGGCGTATAAACAGTTTAATTTATTGAGCAGCTATCTCGGTTACACCTTTTATTAATAAAACATAACTTTGCACCGCGTTAGGCGGGTACCGGTAAGTAGCAGTATTTTGCACCCGTGTGATCCAGAACACGCTAGTACTCGTCTAAAAGCTCGAATTCGAATGCAAATCCACCGTGCAATTGTAACCGCTGTAATACGCATACGGAAATGCTCGATATATCTATTATAACGGGTAACAAACGAAATTTTATCTGCTCTAATCTACGAGATCACATAATACGATTAATGTTTTAAAACTACGTTAGTTTCGAAAATTCTTGCGTCGTTTATTCACGAGTTTCCATTGTATTGGTCTTGAAACTCGTATTCTACTTAACTATTGGTAATGATAAGTATCATGTGACATTTTCAAGCAAATGCATAATGGTACATGGAAATGCTCAACGATACAGCGCATAGCTTAAGCGTTCTGGGCATTATTACACATACTGAAATAAAATCTAAGATTCGTTATCAACTAATAATTAGGAGTATAATATGATTTTAAAACGTTTTAAATACAACAAAATAAATAAATAAAGAAATTTAAAGAAATATAATGGGAGGGAGGGAGGGTCGCAACGTTTGTCATTGTACATCGTATAATATCGTGTAACACGAATAGCGTTATTTTTTATATGTGTAATAATTTATTATTTGTTGTTTTTGTTTATGGATTATTGTTATTATTATAATAAAAATTGCCTATTTCTGTTAATCTTGGTCACCTAATAATACAATAATATAACAAAATAAGTATAAACTACCTAAAATAAGTGCCTGGTTTCTGGTTGTAATACAACAGAGTTTAGGTGATCATTGTGCTGAGGTAAAACGGTTTCAATAAAATATTTTCATTTGATAACTCGACGAAATCATAGAGAAAATTATGTAAAATAAAAAAAATAAATAAATATTAAAGAAAAAATATTATTTATTTTTACATAGGTGTAGTCATTAAAAATGTATTTACGATCGCGATACAACGGGGGAAACGTTAAAATATAAATACAAATTCAGCGAACACTGATACGCACTCCAATAGGTTTAGCTCGCCTCTTTAATGTTTCCGTTTAAGCTGTTCACAAATAGTATTCTTCTTCTTTCGCTTTACGACTCTTCAAGAGCCTTTGTGGCTGTTACAATATTTCTTCAAGACTCTCTATCTTGTATGTATTATTGCCAATTTGTGACACCTACTTGATCAAAGTTTTCATTTATTTTAGCCATTACACGCTTCGTAGTCTGCCTCTTGATCTCTCACCATCTGGGATCCAATTTATTTTTGCCTTTATTCTATCTGTATTATCTATACGCATTGCATGACCATACCATGTAATTATTAAGTTCTTTATAAATTGTATTGACCATAGCACCCTTGTCTTCACTCCCAGCTCTCGTTATATCTTGTTCTCCATAGATTTTTTTCTCTGTTTTATAGGTCAACATATTTTTCTCAAAATGTTGTTCTTGTACGTTATTTATTGTTATTTCGTACTTTTTGTTTGTGATTTAATCTCGTATCTATAAATGCACCCTGAAAATCTCTCCCTCCACCTATTCCCCAATCACCTGAAATGAAAAGATCTATGATGTGTTATAAGTATGTGCACTGAATTGCAAGTAATTCCGGTTCATTGTTATCGTTTTTTTTTTTCGTTGTAAGGATATAATATTTCTAATTTTAAACTTGACGTTTTTCTTATTTTTTGAAATATTTTTGGAAAATCATACAAATGTTTTATTACGTCTCCGATTGTTTTGGTTCGTAATTACTATTAACGTTTAATTTATACTGAATACTCAACGTTATAGGTACTTAAGGACCCGTCGTCATCGTAACCGTTACACGTTTTTATTTTTCACTTTTGTGTATCAATACAAGTAAACTGCAGTACACAAAAAAAGATGACATCTTAACGAGTTGACGATGAACTAGCGCAGTAATGTATACACTAATATCTGTGTACTAGACAGAAGTGTAACGAGAATAGTATTTTGTTATCTTATCGTCGTCGTTGGCCACTATGCATCTAGAATGTTTTTTAAATTGAAAAAATAAAATAAGGGATGAACCTTCATTTAAACGATAGCTTTGTAGTCGCAAAATGGTTATGCGTGAAAGACGAGATTAAAGATAATAAAACACTAATAGTGTCTATGTATTTCACCGATCATTAACATGGTACCAGTCGTTCCGATAAAAACGTGTTCGGGTCTTTTAATTTGCAGTTTTTATAAACTATATCATTGTTAACGAGCAAGACACTTCCACCAGCCTCGTATCCTAAGTATATAATCTATAATTATATAGAACATATGTATAACATTGACCGAATATTATGAAAATTCGATAGGAAGACGAAAAATGCTGTTTGGAACTTATGTTATGTAGTTTGTTAAACTTCGTCTATAGCTCCTAAATGCAAATTATTGAGTTAAAAATTAAATAGTTCAAATAAGAAATAAAGAGAAAATAGCTACAAGTTCTGGGCTAGATGTATTTTGTATACAGTATACAGTATTTTGTAAACGTATTTCACACGTTTTGATTACCTAGAAATTATTTTATATGTTCATTTTAATAATTACCGATCGAGGTGTATATTAATTAATATGGGATACAAATAAATAAAAACGAATATTATTAGAGTTCATGACGATTGTGCGCTTTTTTCAACTAGAATTTTTTTCAGAACAATTGCTTTTATCTATAATAATAAAATATCTCTCAGGTGTAAAATATCATTGATTTATGCATGTATAATAAATGTATTACTAAGACGGCAGATGCATCATGGAAATTAGACCCAGAATCGCACAAGCAAAGTCAATTTTCATGAATAAGAAAACAATTTTATGCTCAATAGTATTAGAGGTGAAGTAATGCTTTATAAAATCATACGTATAGAGTGTGACGCTTTATGGGTGCGAAACCTGGATACTAAATAATGCAGAACAAAGAACGCTCAAAAGTTTTGAAAATGTGGTGTTGGAGAAGGATGCTGCGAGTGAGTTAGATAAAAAACCGTACCAACGAAAGCATACTCGTTGAAACAAATTAACGCAGAGATATACACAAAAACATTAAAACAAGACGATGGAAAATGATTAGTCACACATTGGGGAAAACGACCGACTTTATAAATTAATAGAAGGGAAAATTTTTGGTAAAAGAAACCGAGGACTTCCAAGAACTTCATTTGTCGACGCTGAACTGTCAAGGTACATGGAACTGAAGTGGTTAGCTGATAACAGGGAAGAGTTGAAAGCGCGTGTCTGACTGCGAAATTGACCATAGGGATACAAAAGTAGAGAGATTATGTTTTACTTTATTTCTCGACTGTAATATAAAATTAATAAACGAGAAGATAGAAATTGATTATCATAACTCGTTTACTATAACAAGTATATATTGCTGAGATTACGGTTACTATGAATTCGAGTTTTGTCGAAAATTTTTTCTGACAAGTTCTGACGAATTCGTCTAAACAAACGCGTTTTCCATTGAGATCGTTTACTTTAGTTCACGTCGGAACCTATATGATGCTTTCGGAACCAGTTGAATGTTCAAACCAGTTTGATTTTGTCTTGCGAACCGCGCCTATTGTGACGTCAGTTGATTAATTAATTTAGATTTATTTTAATTATTTATTTTACAATTATACAAATGATTTGAACGATGGATTCCGAGAACATTTTAATGCTTTCTTCTATTCTCTCCAATGTGTATTCAAATGTTGCTGGTCTCATCCCGAAGTACTCGAAAAACTTTTACAGTTCGTCCCATAACCCTTGAAATAATGTTTTAAACTCTCTTTTGTAATCTCTCCTAGTAAATAACTTGTTGACATCCACCGACTTTCCAACTTTTAACAATAATAACTTCATTGACGGACTTTCAAGAAAAAAAAAATCATCAAGTTTGTCCATCTTTTTGCTGGGTGGCAGAAACATACTATCAGAATATCAGAAAATGCGAACACAGTAACCGCTTTGTTCTGACGAGGATTTCGAGCGTACTCGTCAGAACTTGCATACATAGTAACCGTATCATAGGGTAGTAAAATAATTAGGTAACATTTATTGAATAAATATTCCAAAAATTATGAAGTTTATGTAATTCGAAGAACTTTAAACATAATTTCGGTAAACTAAGCAATATCATCGCTGCAAATTGCCTATTGCCAAATTTCTATACTCGAAGCCGTAGGAAAATTAGAATACTAGTATTTTGTCAATAAATAGATTTTTATAAGATGTGTACGCGGAATGTAAGTACTTGATCTTAAGCAGTAGGTATTCAAACTGTTTTTGAACTAAAGAAACTAATTTGCTAATCAAAAAGATACAACAATTTTGTTTAGGGTAGGCTATTCGTAAGGATTTTATATTTAGTGTGTATAATGATCATTATAATTACTAGGGCTCGGATTTATATGCAAATGCATATTCTTCTACAATTCACATAGTATAGCTTTGATTTAAAATGTCGAAATATCTTAATATTCTATCGCTATTTTTTTTCTTTTTCATATTTTTGCATATTTGAATGAAAATGCATAGTTCTTGGTAGTTGCATAAATGTTGTATGTTTTACAATTCATAGAATTTACGTCTGTAATGATACCTACTGTCGTTTTCAAATAACTAGTGATATTAAAATACGGTATTTTATTCTGTTGTTGTATAATACCATATGATATCGGTATAATACCTGTATAATACCGTATAGAACCTTCCAGTAACTCAAATTATTGGAAATTTAATAGAAGTTAAAAGCCTTTTATTAATTATGAAATACGAATAATCATTTAAAATAGGAATAATTTAAAAAATGACTAGAAGGTCAGAAAACATATAATACAAGATTTAATTTAATAATTTTAATGGATATTTTTACTGTGTGGAATGTTGAGGGAGATATAAATGAGGTTTGAAGAAGGATGGTCACTTGTGTTAAGAACATAGCAAAAGAGGTTGTTGGTGAAACCAAAATTAGTTTACCAGAAGACAAGGAAACGTGGTGGTGGGATGAGGAGATTCAGAGAGTAGTAGCGAGTAAGAAAAAGCAATTTAAGGTATGGCAGAAAAGTAGGAAGAGGGAAGATTGGATAGAGTATAAAAATGTATGTAAAATAGTGAAAAGTGCGGTAAGCAAAGCAAAGCTTAATAGGTATGATGAGTTATATGAGCGGCTAGGAACACAGGAAGGAGAAAAAGAAATTTATAGACTGGCGATGGTGAGAGAAAAGCGATCCAAGGATTTCCAAGATGTCTGGTGTATAAAAAATGAGGATAAGAGAGTTTTAACAAATGATGAGGATGTGAAAAAAAGATAGAAAGAATATTTTGAGAAATTACTGAACGAGGAATATCCAAAAGAAGCTTTAGAGAGTATGTCATGGAATGAAGGATTAATTGGTCTAGTGGGCGAGGAGGAAGTGAGAGATGCGGTGAAGGCGATGAAAAAGAAAAAAGCGGTAGGACCAGATGGAGTACCTGTAGAGGTGTGGAAAATGTTAGGAGATGTAAGCATTGGGTGGTTGAAAAATCTTTTTAATAAGGTACTGATAGAAGGAAAAATGCCAGAAGATCGGAGAAAGAGTTTTGTTGTACCAATTTTTAAAGGAAAAGGAGACATACAAGAATGTGGGAACTATAGAGGAATAAAGCTCATGAGTCATAGTATGAAGATCTGAGAAAAGATTATAGAGAAGAGGATAAGAAGTGAGACGTCGATATCAGAAAACCAGTTTGGTTTTATGCCAGGAAAATCGACAATGGAGCCATTATTTTGTGTTAGGCAATTAGTAGAGAAGTACAGAGAAAAGAATAAAAAACTATGCATGGTGTTTATAGATTTAGAAAAGGTGTATGACAGGGTGCCAAGGGAAGTTTAAGGTGGGCATTAATGAGAAAAATGTCCCAAAAATGTATGTTAATTTGATCCAGGATATGTATGAAGGGTCGAGTACTAGTGTCAAGAGTCGGTGTGGAGTATCAGAAGGTTTCAGTATAGGAGTAGGTGTGCACCATGGGTCAGCTCTAAGCTCCTACCTGTTCTCAGTGGTAATGGATGAGGTTTCAAAGGAGATACAGGGTGAGATACCATGGTGTATGATGTTTGCGGATGATATAGTTCTGATAGGAGAAAACCTAGAAGTTGTCAATAATAGGTTAAATGAGTGGAGGTTAGCCCTCGAAGAAAAGGGATTGAGAATTAGTAGAAATAAAACTGAGTATATTGAGTATGATTTTGAACAAAGAGACCAAGAAGTTGAAGGAATGAGGAGACAACTGACAATAGATGGTGATGTGATAGGTGAAGTTGAGAGCTTTAAATATTTAGGATCTTTTGTTCAAAAGGACGGGGGCTTTGACATTGATGTAAAACATAGGATTAAGTGCGGGTGGATGAAATGGAGAGAAGCATCGGGCGTGTTATGCGATAAGAGAATTCCAATTAGGCTGAAAGGTAAATTTTATAAAAGTGTAGTGAGACCAACTATGCTGTATGGTTCAGAGTGTTGGGCGGTTAACAGGAGAATAGAACAAAGTATGAGTGTCGCGGAAATGAGAATGCTTAGATGGTTGAGTGGAGTGACAAGAGAAGATAGAATAAGGAATGAATACGTGAGAGGTAGTGTTGGTGTAGCGCCAATTGTGGACAAGATGAGAGAAAATAGGCTGAGATGGTTTGGGCATGTGATGAGGCGAGAGGAAACGAATGCAGTAAGAGTGGTTATGAAGATGGATGTTGAAGGGAAAAGAGGAAGAGGAAGACCAAAAAAGAGATGGTTGGAGACTTTGGAGAATGACATGAGGGCTGTCGGTGTATGCAGAGGAGATGTGATTGACCGAGTTAAGTGGAGGTGTAGGACAAGGGTGGCCGACCCAAAATAGTTGGGAGGAAGGCGAAGTAGAAGAAGAAGAAGAATTTTAATGGATATTTTTAAAATGAGTACTTTCCCTACTCATTGGGAACACATGCTATGATAATAATTAATAAATTATAATAATAAATAATAATTTTATATCTAAATATTTTTTATCGTGCTTATAACTAAAAATAACGCCTTTATTCTTTTTTTTTTTTACCGTCTGTATTAAATAATTTTATACCATGTGTATAATACAAACTCACATCTCTATAAATAACCCATTATACTTCGATAATTTATCAACATCGTTATCGGTGGTCGACGAATTACGATAAATACTGCATTTTCCAATGATAAATTCATTTTTTCCAAAAACGTTCACATTCGATAACAGTCTAATATACTATACAATACGTATTGGAACACAGAATTTAGTTTTAGTTTGGTCTTTTTCGTGTGTAGTCTTTATTTACGATGTATTTTGTTTGAAAAATTTAACTTGCACCTTTTATTTAAAAAAATAATAATTTTGCATATTTATGATATAAATCTGTAAAATTATAGATTTTTATTGCATATAAATCCGGCCCCTAATAACTACTATATATAATTGTATAGAACTTTTCGTATGAAACGTGAATTCCGTAAAATTTAAATGAACATTAACGTGACAGAAGAATTGTTTCTTATAACTAATTATATTAACACGAAAATAAAACCTTATAGTTGGCTTAATGCATATTGTGAACAGTGAATTCAATCGGCACAACTATATATGAGGAATATTGTTGACTATCAGTGTTTCATGATTCTAATATAGAAGTGATGAGGGATAGAAAAAATAAAACTAATTAGGCTTTCTGATTGTGGTCGTCATTGCAGATGTCAAATCACGTTCAGTTTGCGGAAAAAGTCATATCTAGTAGTAAATTTAAGAAGGCGTGGTATTGTTATGCTAATTGTTATCTCGCGAACCCTGTCTCGCTTCTTCCCGATGTTTCGCGAATCTCGTCTCATCTCTCACTTGTCACGTCGACGCGCAAGCAAATCGAGCTAATTTTTTCAGCCGTTTTCGCAATGCCCGCAGCAGCGACAGGAACCACACAAAAAAAATTACTGTTTATTTTTCGGTTTTTTTTTAAACTTTTTTTTGCATTCTGTATGTGTTACTCAGAAACTAAGGAGTGCAAATAAATTTACAAATAAAAGAACCGAGAAATGAGAAAAAACCTTTCTACTGCTGAATTAGTACTCGGTATCACCAAAGAATAATCGACAACGCCTGGTATAACACTAGTATACTCAAATATTTTACACCATTTGATTAAAACTTAAGTTGGATTTTTTCCCTAGTCGTTAATTTGTGTTAAGCAATTATTTCATGTGACTGAATCGTCTATAAAAATTATTTTCATCAAATGTAAAGTTTGACATATTTTGATTTTATTTCTTTAAAAAAATGTATACTTTTTTGAACATTTTCTCAAGTAGGGCAGTTTTATAATTAGACTCGACGGATTATTGTTAACTCATCAAAGTAGTATCCATTTTATCCTATAAATGATATAATTATGTTATAACATACTTCGATACTTTTTTTTTTTAATATTTTTTCAATATACACTTTTTTTAATGTTTTTTTTTTATTTTTTAAAAAAAATCATTTAAAAGTTATAAAATATTTGATCTAATACAATTTAGGTTTATATGTTTTTAATTTTTCCAAACAATATTTCGAATTCCTTTTAAACTTAACACGCTTATATTTTATCCTTCTATTAATGTAAGCATCAGATTCTATCATAATAGTAACTGTTTTCAAATTTTTATTTAAAATTGATAAACATTTTTGTACCATTTATTTAGGAAATCATGTAAGAGTAGATTTATAAAATATATAAATTATAATACTTTTTATTTATTATTTATAGACAACATAGTTCTTAAAATGTACAACATATTGTATACTATATAATAAACATTAATATGGAACTATTATATCATTTTATTTTTTCTTGTTGATCTAAAATAAATAACTGCAACGAGGCTATTTAGTTAGTAAGTTAATTAGTTTTTAGTCTTCAAAACCAGGTAAATAGTGTAAATATGAGATACACTAAATTATAATAGATCTATAATGGTATAAATTATGTTGTATTTTATATTTATCTCATTATTTGTATACTGTATCATGTATCTTCAAATTATATTAAAGTGTTTTATATTTCTTATTTAGATACTAATTATAAATGATACTTGTATCTAATGTTGGGATACTTTCTTTAAGATATCTTACCCAATGCTGTATAAAGGTATATCATCGTAAAGTTGCTATACGACGCTCATACAAGAGGCAAAAGATTTATTATGTTTTATTTTGAACACCTTAGTGTATTTATATGCATACAAATGTTTTCACCGCGTACAATATAATATTATTGAATCTATTTTATTTTTTAGTGATTATTTTCAACTGCGTATAACATTATTTGTACTATACATCACAATAATTATATATAAATCACTAAAATTAGTAATTGCATTGATTTTCAAAATTTGTGAGACGAGTGATACGATTAAATTGTTGCTTATAATCATACACAAGTTAAGCTGAATGTTTGATATTTTTGCTTTGAACACAACCGCGGAATTTTTCACGTCGACCAGCCAATCGTCAATTGAATTGTTTATTTCAGAAGGCCCATAAACACCACAAGTACATAATCTACAATTTTGTGTATAAAGGTAGATAAAATATTTAAAACTGAAACGCCATAAGTGGTAAATAATTAGTCATTAATAATTTTTAATTAATTTATCAATAATTAGTGATTAACAAATAATTAATAATTTATGGAGTTTCAATTTTAAATAATGTGTCTACTTTAATAATCTTACACACATTTGTAGATTCGGTATTTGTGACGTTTATGGATTTTCTAAAACACGATTAAATTTGGAACCACTGATTGATGTTCACACAGACGTATACACACTCAAAAACGTTGTAGAATGATAGCAGTACCGTCAGCAAAGATAAACTATTAACATTATATCTCGATTATTTATAGAAACTTTCGGTAACGAGATTCGCCTTTACATCGACCGCTGTGTTTTATTCCTATAAACATTTTCAATACATAGTTTATATTTTTCACGCCAAATTCATTAGCATATTTAAATATTCGGCGGATGAAATGCAATTAAACGGATAGTAATTAATTTCTGACTCGAGTCTTATGCGAACGAGTAAAACCGTTCTAGCTGCTAATATAGAAGATAACAGAAACTTTTCGCCGGATCCGAATTTTAGAAATCGGTTGTATAACTTTCTTCCCCGCTAAATTGCAGTGCGATCGCTTGCGTTGACTCGGAAACTGGGATAAAATAATAAAACTTATCGAAAAATGCAAATGAACAGACACGTCGGGCACTTTGATCATATAGTATCTAGTATTAATATTACAGCATCGGTGGAACACGCTTAATGTCCAAATAAACGGCACGTGGAGTGATTAATTATTATTTGTCCACAGAACTTGTTCAGTTCGATTTATGTTCACGCAGGTCTTATCGGCCCACCTCCAGATTGAATTTTGGTACTTTCCGGTACCTATGTAACATTAAGTTCGACATATGTGTACGTTTGTTCGACCAACTTAACCATTAGAATTAGAATTCTATATTTCATTATACATACATAATATACATTAGAATGGTACATGAAATCGAATTACAACAAAAATAAATTACGCAGACTGACGAATCTTAACCACATTGCATCCAGTCATTAAAACCGAAAATTCTTAGTGCCATTTATTTACACGCCATTCGTATGAATTTGTTCGTCGGGTTTAAACCAGGCCAAATCTTCTGGTGGAGCAAACAAATTTGTAGGGGGGGCAATAAAAAAAATTTATAAGTAAATTCTCTAAGGTTCTACAAAGCTTTTACGTAAACTTTCTGTTATGGTTATAGTAGATTGAAGCGTAAGAAGTTTTTTAAAAAAGAGAGGTGATCATCATTTTAAATATTTTGTTAAATTAGCATATGAATGAACTTAAACTTAATTTTAAGTCTTAAAAACCGGATAGGCCTCGCTCTGCTGTACAGTTAGGGGTGGAGTGCACCTCGCTTATAGGATAAGTCATTATTATAATGGATTTGTTCAATTTGAATGCAATGATAGATATCATTGTATACGAATAACGATTCTGAACGGAGTTCATATGTTTGTCTAGGATATAATACATTGTTATTTATAAACATTGTAAAAAGTATATTTTATTTTGAAACGATAAATATATTTTTCAATTAGGATGGGTTGGCAGTTGCATACAGCGATATAGTTTGTCAGTCTAGAACATTCTACATTATATTATATTTTACATGTAATTTTATGTCAATATTCGCTGTTCAAACGCTTATAAAAAAAAATTGTGCCTATGGATTTTAATAATTTTTGAATGACTTTAAGAACTACTTCTGTGGAATCTTCTATTAAATTTTCAAGTATTTTGTAGGAGCCAAATTTTTTTTATCACCGATTATAAAAAAAAAATTTAAAAAAATCGAATATTTTAAATGCCTATAAGTGGCTTAAAAATCAATATAATATTTTGAAAAAAATATGACATAAAGGAAATACCAATCTCAACAGCTGGTAGAAATTTCAAAAATCTGCGACTTATACTTTTTGAATTATAAAAAAATATTAAAATCGTTTGAGAATAAATCGCTATTTTATGCAATATCGTAAATATTTGAATTTCAAACAGTCATAAAATTTTTTCCTCTAATTCCGGTAGAAATTTTATGAATTTTTATCTACAAAATAACTTGCAAATTATCGTGATTTTTACACATTTTATACAAATTTGAGCATTAAGGGCTTATAAAAAAAAATTGAGCTAACCGATCACCGATATTTTTTAGTTACGATAAGTTTAACTTATTATAAACCTAGTATAAAATTTTCAAGAGTTTTCGCTCAACCAAATAAATTTTATAGATGTTTAAAAACAAAATTTTTACAAAAATCGAAAATTTAAATTGTCTATAAATAAGTCAAAATATGTCAAAATACTTTGAAAACTTAAACATGTATAGAAAACGTCAATATAAAGATTTGGTGAAAATTTCAGGTTGTTGCAGTTTTTCGTTTTTGAGTTAGAGCATTTTAAAAAAAACCGATATCTTTGTCAGTCTAGAATATTATACATTATATTATATTTTACATGTAATTTTATGTCAATATTCTTTAAAATCGTTTGAGAATAAATCGCTATTTTATGCAATTTCGTAAATATTTAAATTTCAAACAGTCATAAAATTTTTTCCTCTAATTCCGGTAGAAATTTTTTTAAAGATTTTTGAAGAGTAGCTTATAGATAACCTCGTGTTAAAATTTTGAACCTTAAGTATGAACAGAAAAAATTTTATGAATTTTTATCTACAAAATAACTTGCAAATTATCGTGATTTTTACATATTTCGTATAAATTGGAATTTTGAGCACTTATAAAAAAAAAATTGTGACTTACGATTTTAGATTTTATTTTATCAGTTAAGGAACAACTTATAAGAAACCTTGTATTAAATTTTCAAGATTTTCTGGCCGAACAAAAAAATTTTATCGTTTTTTTAAAAAAAAATACTTAAAAAAATTGAAAATTTCAATTGTCTATAAATAGTTCAAAAAAAGTCAAAATACTTTGAAAATTTAACGGTGTATTGAGAACGCTAATCTAAACATTTGGTGAACATTTCAAGTATTTACATCGATTAGTTTTTGAGTTATAGCAAAATAAAAAATTTGATTATGTCAAAAACTGGTTTTGCGTAAAAACTCCCGTTTTTCCCAAATTTTTTTACGGTTTTTCCCGTCGCATTTAAAAAATATTGGAAATTTTTAACTTTTGACCCCCCAAAGTACCAAATACATTCACTTTCCTTTCAGAAAAGTTGCTACATAAGGCAATCGAAGCATTTTTACTGCCCCAAATCGTGTCGACAGACACAAAAAAAAAAAAAAAAAAAACACACATCATTGTAAAATCAATACATTCACTTCGTTCAGAATCTAAAAAGTTAATTTTAATTCTATTTTCAATATATTTATACTACTTTTATTTTTATAATAGGTACTTTAAATTAAAATAATAAGAATTAAAATTAAGGGAACATAATTAAAATTTGAATATTTTTATTTTATATTTATTTTTGAACTTACGAGTTATTTTTAAAATTCGAACAACTGTAATTTTCTATATTTTTGCTTGTTGAAGTCTTAAATCAAGAAAAATTTTAAATTTTTAGTCCATTTGGACTCAAACACCAATAAAGCTGAATTGGATAGCCGTTTGTGTTTCATGTAACTGTACATCAATCAGATGCCATCGTATTTTCCAGAGCAAATGCTATACATAGTATTTATATTGTTAAAAATAATTTCTTATATTAAACAGTATTTCTTCTGCCGAAAAAATTATTATTAAGCAATAAATGATAAATATCTTACTACCACAGCGGTAGATAGTAAAAACCTACTATCTACAGCAGCCATTCCCAACCTTTTTAGTTGTGTGGACCACCAATTTAGTAAAAAAAAATCTTTAAGGCCCACAAATAGCTTACCTATATACGAATACATATATACATATAAACATATATATATATACAGACGTCAGTTGTTAGAAATAAAATAGTTAAAAAATCAATTGTTTATCATGAAGAAACACTTTATTAAACTTAATCACCAGTTAAATAATTTAATGTGATTTTTGATATTGCTTTTCTTTCATAAGAGAGTAAATATTGGCATGAAAACTGGATAATTTGAGTCTTAAATTACTTTTAACATTCAGTGTATTCCTATATTTATTTAAAAAAAAAAAAATTAAGTAGATAAATCACGTTTACACAGATAAGTAGTCGAAAAGCCTACCAAGTTCCTCAATGCAATTTTAGCGATTGCTGGATAGTCCTTCCTAACATTTAACCAGGATGGCACTAATGGTATGCTTTTAAAAAAACGACCTTAGAGTCTGATCACATGAAAGTTCAATCAACGAATCTTGTCCGCGCTGTTATTTTTAATTTTTTCAAACGTTTGATAGCGTTAATTGTACACTAATTGGGCACTACAGAGATAATATTATATAATAATGCAGATAATATTGATAAATATTATTATAACCAGAAATATTATTAGGTATTTACTAAAAATATATAATATTTAATATTGTATATTTATATGGTTCACGGCCCAGCACCACGCTGCTCGCGGCCCATGGGTTGGGAACCGCTGATCTACAGCCATGCTAACTACCAAAAGGTCATTACTTTATTAAGATTTGTTGGGAGGGTAACGATAAGGTGTAGGGGGGAAATGTCCCCTCTGCCCCCCTATGGCTACGGGCTGGGTTTGACCACCCTGTATTTCAAATATTTCACCAGGACGGGCTTCTGGTGAGATTTATCGCCAGACCAACCGTTTATTTATTTACTTTTTTTTTTTTTTTCGTCACAACTCGATTTCAAATGCCACACAAACAAACGGCGTGCTCGGTGATAGGAACGCGCACAATCACCGTGTACGCTTGAGTTTACACATCCGAAACTTTTCAAACGTACGACGTGAAGTGGGCTGATGCGACGCACGTTACCTCGCGGACACGTCGGTGGTACGAAACAGCGTTCACGTCGCGTCTAGTTGTGTTCGGCGACTAAATGATCGCTTTCGCAGTTACTGTGCGATCACCGTCGTGTCGGCGTCGACAAATCGCGGACGGTGGCCGTAACGTTATCCGCGCGGAACAGGTATCGTGTAGACGTGTCGTCGCCGCGTCAGCAGTTCTCGGACGAGTACCGCGTGTTGTGCACGTTGATTATTATTCGCGTCGCGTCTCGCCTTATGAATGTGTTGAATCCACATCCACCGCCCGCGCGCCCCGTCCGAGTACAAATTTATTCATAACTCACGATTTTCAAGTCCGACAACTACCGCTGTTACCGTTATTACCGTCTACATGACGGACGCCATCAGACGGTTGCTCCGCGTTATCGCGCGCGAGCGTATTGTAATATTTCTTGCGGCACGGGAAGGAAACATTCAGCACCGTGTTGCCGACGTACGCGTTGCACGTACGTGTACCGATCGATCAAACCGGAAACGATATGATGTGAAGAAAATGTAATGAAAATCCCGAGAAAAGGTCAAAGACGGCCACGGAAAATGTACTTCTATTCAAGATCTTCGATTGCGAAGCAGTACTGCACAATTTTTCAAAGCTCCGCGCGTAAACTATTTTCGATACCGTTTGGTCCTTGATTTCCATAGCAGCTTCGCGCTCGACTAACGCTACTGTCCTACGACCGATGGCGTTAAAAACAAAATAAATAACTAGGTTTACTATTATTTCGAAATGTTTTCAATTCTCCCTTCGGATTGAAATAGCTAAACAATGTTCTCAAATATTATTCCATCCATAAACGTTCACTCGTACCGTTGTGATCTTAAAGACTCAGAAATGGAAATGTAGTAAATGAGATTAGAGACATAGGTATTACTTTATCGTCAGTTTTAAGCTTTAAACGTCGTATAGAAAATGTTTGCGCAATGAATTTCAGAAACTCGGGTTTCATTAATCATTTCTGTATTGATATAAGTTACACGTGACTTTTTGTATTTTTTTTTTTTTTTGTACTTTCTATCGAGCAGTTTAGGGACCTTCGATAAAATTAGTTCATTAATAAAAACCAAAAGTTATCTATTAGAACGAGAACTTTTGAATGAAACTCACGTGAGCTACCCATTTTTGATAACAAAAATTAATATATACTTAAGGTGTCATTTTAAGTAGTATATGAGAATATAGCAATTGAATGAAGTTACACAAATTACTAAACGGAGCTGTAAACTGCCTCGAATTTTTACGTCATATTGGTTACAGTAATAACGACTAATTTTATACCACTTTTAATATTCGCAATTGGTTTTATATAGCTTCTTCAATATAATTTTACATCACCTACAGTAAGCAATATCTACCTAGCTTAGTTTTTTTTTTTTTTTTTATCATAATTGTATCCGAAAAAAATTGTATAATATTTATTAATTATTTTTGTACACTTTCTGTTACATTATATTGTACCTACTGTATTTTAAACTTAAAACCTGTATATATACAAGTATATTTATTTTTCTCAGAATCTCAAGTATAAATACATCACACCAAACTTACATTACTATTAAATAGTAATCAATTCCACAACCACATCCTTACTTTCGTATTCGAACTAGTTACAGTTACTGCTAATTATCTCGTTGATACCTAGGCTTAAAAATTTTACTATTGACTCTTCACGGTTGCGATAATAGTTTTAACATATTATTTACGTGCTCAAAGTAATTTGCTATTTATAGCAAATTCATTAGCACATACTTTTAGTAGAAAATAGTTAAAGAATCGCCTTTTGACATCTGTTTAAGCCTACATGGCCATTTTCTGATAAACAGTGTTGGGAATTATCTAGATAAATTTATCTAGATGAGTTATCTAGATAAAAACTACTTATCTATTATCTTATCTAGATAAACTTAGTTCAAGTTATCTAATGTTTAATCTAGATAAATTAATTCAAAATCGCAAAAAATTAAATATTTCAGTTCTGAAATAAAATGGACTTTTAATTGAATATTTGTGGTCATTCTTTTGTTCTTTAATTTAATTTATTTTTATAATATATCTGGATCGTATTTTTGTCTATTTTTGGCGAGAATACTATGGTTTTTAGTTTTTATTATGAAACAGGCTGTAGTGTCGTGTGGGTTTTGAGAAAGTGTAAGCAGAAAAATAGTGTATGGGAAATTTATTAATAAGGTTATCGTCTTATCGGAAATAAAAGTAATAATTAACCGTTTGGTAGTGGTGTATGCAAAATCATAATAACTTACAAATCGTGTATAAATATGAGCCCCCTCAACGGCATTGTACGTATATCGTGTCTATTAGCTCACGTAAAGCTGGGATCCCGTGGCTCGGATCGGGGCTCGTGGTTTCCCTACACGACGGCACGACGTGTCAATATTCAATACCAAGTATTAATAGAACGAAAATAGATTTTCCACCATCGTAGGCCAACGGCTATTCTACATTTCTTAATATTTCTTAAATTAATACATTTTTCTTACATAGGATTTTCACCAAATCATTTCATATAGCTATAGCTACAATAATTTAACATTTAAGAAAAATTAGGCATATTTTTTTTGTGTTATATGCTCCTTTAAACATAACAATTTTAATTTTATTAATGTTTTATTTTTAATCAATTGTTATTGTTTATATCTATAATGTTAGAATATTTCAAAACTTAAAATTATTAGGGCATTTTAGATTAAAAATCATCAGAGTTATAGATGAAAAAAGGAATATGATTAAACAAGTTATTTTGGAAATACACTAAACTATTTAGTAAATACACTAAATACACTAAATTATTTTATTTAGTAAGATGTAAATAATATAAAATGAAAATACTGTTAATTCATAGTTTCTTTCGATTATTTAAAAAAATTATAATTTAACTATTTTTTATCTAGATAAAAACGTTATTATCTTTATCTGTATCAAGATAACTCTTTATAATATTATCTTTACCTTATCTAGATAACATTATTGTTATCTGAACTCAACACTGCTGATAAACCAAGAAGTCATAAGAAGCTTTCGGTTTATTTTTAATATTCATTAAAGTGTTCTTGGGACGAAAAAAAATAAAATCATCATTAGTGCAATATATTTCCTCGACAGTCAGCAACGCGATACGTGGGATTGTGCGATTCATTTCCCAATCGTTTTCGTCTACTCCACAATACTTTTTGTAACAACAACATTCGTTCATCAAGAGTTAACGGTGCTTAGATTTTCCAGGCCGAAGACAGCGGGGTGCGTACTGCAGATAATTATAATTGCTGGATAACGAAGTTATTATTAAGTTGTTTGTCGTCAAGAAACATAGAAAATAATGAAAAAAAAAAGAAATTTATTTCCGCTTTAACGTTGTTCACGGTGGTACACGGCAGGGTAAAAACGTATTAGTATACGGAAAATAAAAAATCACATTCTTTTTTTTTCATTTGTGTTTTTTTGTTTTAAAAACTTCTTTGAGTTTTGTAATTATTGTGTTCAACTACGTTAAACTCGGTTACGGTTCAGTTAACGTTCTCGGTCAAAAAAAAACGTTGTTCCCGTCGTGCCCTTTCTTCTCTCTCCGATTATGATAATGTTATTATACCTATACAGTAATTAAAAATGTCCATGGTCAGACGTAGTATTTTTTCCACCCGCGTTCTTAAAATCCGGTATTGTTGTTTTTTTTCTTTTTTCCTTTATAAAAAAATAAAAAAATACAATAACCATAATATTTGTATTGCAAATTGCAGCATTTATTTTCTTTTTTCCGTCGTACTGAATATAACTTCAGACGTGTCAAAAACAGTCACTAAGATATGTCTGCGTTTATGAAATCATTAAAGCGAAGACAGTCAAAGAAAAGCTATGTGGTTAAGAAACACACAATTTCGTAATGAAACCGCTCAGTGCCTTTCGAACGTACTCGCGTGAAATCGACTGATCGTATAAACAACACACGTTTATCTATTAACGTATCTAGCGCATTATCGGAACGGTCATCAGTCTCAATGAACAATGCGTCCGTGCGCAAATGTTAGGGTTTTCTAATGATTTCAATGGTTTTGTCGATAATTGATTACGAGATATGAAACACTGGACGAAATAAATTGAAATGATTTTTGAACAGTGGATGGTCGATACGGAGTTTATTCTGGTCGCTTTTCATGATGTAATATTAAAGTGTTTTATACGATTTTTCGACGTGCATGACACCATCACCACCACCAATTAATATAAAATCGTTTAGGGTGCGAATTCTTACAGTTGGATGTAATCGAAATTATTTGTTTATCGTTCAAAATTGGTGTTTTTCATCTAACATTATACTTCATTAACGGTAGCAAAATCTATATGTATAAAATTTTAACACCATTCACTCACTCATCAATCGGTGTAAATCGAAAAAAAGGCAAATCGTATGAACTTGAAAATTTACCTACTGGTTCCACCTATGCTTTAGATATGAAATAAAAAAGGATTCTTCGAAAATTGCATATTTAATTGCCAGAACTATCTTTGAGCTGGATTTTTAATTTTTTTGTCATCTAGGCAATATTACATTTTTTATATCATGTTAATTTTAATAAAAACTAATCGAGATGGACGTAAATTAATGTATTGTAAATAAATAGAAATAAAAATCATTAGAATATCGAGGATCATGCGCTATTTTCAATTTTCAATTTTAACTAAATAACCTTTTATAACCAATTTTTTTCTTATTTTAAATAGTAATTTCTCTCATTTAAAACAGTAAAATATCTCACACACAAATCAGGGTAATTCATACAGTTAAATATGGTATAATCGAAGTTCAACCACCACCAAAAACTTTAAGGATACATGTTAAAAAATATTTGTTCAGAAAACATAGTATTTATTATTTTTTTACAACAAATTTTGTTATTGTTTACATTTATGTTTAATATGTTTGGCTTTTGTAACAGCATCGAACAATTGAGCACGTTATTTTATTGCATTCATGTAAATCAGGGAAATAAACTTTGTTCAACATTTCCTAAACGAAAACGTTTTATATTTCCACCAAATTATAAACGAATGGTTGTTGTCTTTGAGTTACGATCTTAAAATCAAAGATGAAAACAAACAAGAAATATTCAAAAATTGAATAGCTATTTACAGTAAACATATAATATAATTCCACGTTGAGATCACACGTTCCGCTTAAGTTTAACTATTTTAATTTTGTTAAACATTAATAAAATGATATCGTTTATTTACGTTATCTGGAGTTTATTTAAGTATGATATCAAAGAGCACAGGTGTTCTTATTTTTTCTTCAATATCCAAACATACTGAATATTCTATACGCAAGAAAATATTCATGAAAAAACTTTTGTTCCGTGCATAATTCGATTACGCTACATGGCATGAATTAGCGTCTTAATCTAATTTATTCCTTAAAGCACCGTTGTGTTTATTGAGTAGACGAACACGAACGAAAGACGCTTACTTATTAATCATTTATCACTAATTTTCCGCTAAATAAGGATATTTATGGAATAATTTAATTGGCATTATAAAGTCTCATTTCAGATGGAAATGTAAACTACTTTTGTTTCGTTTAATACTTTCAAGTGATCCGACTCGATTCACTGTGTTAAAGAAAAATAAAAAAACAATACGTTATCCCTTATAAATATTTAAGAACATAACATGATATAATGTTAACGTAATGTGATTGATTTGTGCTGTGTATGTTAGAAATAGTATATCAGGTACTTGAAGAGGAATCGCATACATTTTTTTTTTTCATCTGTTTTTAGTTTTATTTCTTTCATATCTTGTAAAATTCTCCACACCAGAGGCGGAAAAGAATATTATTTGTGTTTCAAATATTGTATCAAATGTTGCGTAAAAGAAAACCGCCCATTATACTTACAAAATGGTAATAATAAAACTATTATTATCTTCAGAATGATACATTAGAATGGACCATGAAAACAGTACATGAGTGAGTGAGCGAGCGCATGAAATATTATCTTACGACAATTAATTACAAATAAAAAAACAATAATAAAAATATTATTTTTAATTAAAAGCAACGAAATTAGGTTTGGTAATAAAAAGACAACATGAAAAAGACTTCCATGCGGCTTCTTGCATAGTCCAATTAGTACGAGCATGCTTTAATGAACAAAAAAACAATTAGTTTTGTTGTAATTACTTTAAAAAGTTATTTACCCATATTGGTATGATAAACAGGACAACAGTGAAAATTATAAAAACTATTGTCCTGAGCGTTTAAAAACTAACGATGTAACTGAGTATATTACAATTTTTTTTATGAGTTAAAGATTATTGCATGTTTTCTAGAAAATATTTAGATCTACCTGTTGTTTATTACTTAATATTTGCACACAAAAGAAATGTTCCGATGTTGTACATATATGTATAGGTCTAGTGTATTTTAATATTGAAAAGCAAAAGATTTTTGTTCATTTTTACAAATGTTGTTTAATAAACATTCCAATCGGCTATCTTGTGTTCATACACTAAAATTGAATTGGCTTACGTAGCACTGAGTTTAATAACGTCATAGTGAAATCATATGATTCAGTTATAGGTTTGTACACGCAAGGTTTCAGATTATTATTTTTTTTTTTTTATAATATTTCAAAGTATAAAAGAGATTTCTTCGTACATGCAGTTATCAAAGAACCAATTTTCTTTACGTGTTTCCCGGCTTCCGTATATTTATATATTTGTTTAAATTATACTCATATAGTACATCAAGTAAGTATACTAAGCTATTGTTCTCTGAATATGATTGTTAAATAACATTTCTCGTTCGTATTGTAAATTAAATGAATAACAAATTATATAAGAGCGTTTCCGATGGGCCTTTTCTTCAATCATATTATTCGTGTCGATTTTATTAGTTTCCTACTTTATTACTTATTGTTAGATTGTACATTTTAATAAAAAAAATTTCCTTGACACGTTCTTATGAAATAACGAGATAGATTTTGTTGCTTGATATGTTATTTCAATAAAAACAAATATTATTTTAACAAACATTAAAAGAACGTGACAAACTAATGATTTAAACGTATGAATATGTATTATGTTGGAAAAAAAACCAATTTTTAGATGAGGCTCTACTTTTTTTTTTTTTTAGGGAGAAAAATAATATCTGTTATAGAGTGTTTTTATTTTTTCGCTAACGATAAATCGATTCAATGTTTTTTATATATAAGAAATTGTGTTATTTTAATACTTTCGTTATGCCATAAAAAACTATTCAAATAAGTTATCGACAAAATGAAAACCCTGCATTAACTATATTAACTATATTCATTTTTTAAAAAAAATTGTAATGGTAAAACATCTTCCATTAATGGTGAGATGATTTGTCCTGTGCAACATGGATTTTACGCCTAAATTACGTAAATATATGATTATTTAATTTATAGATCCCCGGACACGAGAATGATCAAGCGTCACGTAATCACACGTATGCATGCGCCTATACTGTAACTCATATCATCGACGATCTACGGAACGTTAAGGCCCGGGCACACTTTTGAGTATCATTTCCCCCTTAAAAATATTTCTGAGAAATAATTAAATTCCAGACACAACAAAAGAGTAAATATAATTTATCAACATTTGCTTGGTTCTGTTCAAATAATTAATGTGTCGACCAAACAAAATCGAAGCTATGAAAACACGAATAACATTACGTGCATCTAGATAGTGAACTAAAAAGTCTGAGGATTATCGCTAAAATATTAGGAATATAATTAGCAAACTTGTGTTTCTAGTGTAACAAGCCGAAAGTCAGTATCGTAACACAAAGCGTATTGAATATGAATAACGCTAAGAGCGGAATTATAAAACTGATATAGGTATGTACAGGTTGATAAAATTATGAAACATTTTTATTTGAGCCAAAATTGCGTACAGCGAAAATTGTGTACATTCGTACAATCGTTGTTTATTGTAATTTAAAAGTTGTACGGATGGATTCTTGATTGCATTTATCAACATTTAGGAGCACCTAATATTGCGATTCGTACGCATTACCTATTCCCGTCTTTACATACGTAGACTCTAACACGGTCTTCCTCAATTCATTTTAAACCAGCTAACTTTACCCATAATTGTATAATTAATTTTGTAAATATTGCCTAACTTATTCGTGTAATGTAAAAATCTGTTATTGTACCCCGTAATTTTATGTTAATCAAAACCTAATAACTTTACTAGTTCGCCAATGTTATCCGTTCCGCAAATGTTAAACGTTTAAATCCTACGTGCCTAAGTTTAGATGATAAATGTCAAGAAAACTTTAAAATTTATACATAAAAAAAAAAACCTATTCCCGTGCAATGTTATCGTCTGCGTCGACGTTCGTTAACTTTTTTGGTCGATTTTTACGTTTATTTGTCCAGTACTGCAGCGGCTAGACTTGAATATTTAAAACCATCGGCTTAATTATGTTTAAGCTCGAGTTATTTTTAAGCGCTTTGTTTGAAATGTGCATTCGTTTCGATTTATGCGCGGCTAGGACATGTTGAGACGTGACGCGACGTACAATAAATACGGGCTAGCACACACCAGTACGCGTGAAAGTATACCATAAAACAAAATATAAATTATAGCGATTTTTAAGAACTTTTACCGGAATAACGACTGTTCATTGCTCGTCATAAAATGTAATTATACCGAACGTCGAGAGAGTGCAATGATAAGGATGCCCGCGGTCCGCTCCGCGCTGCTTATCGACGAATATATTTCGCCAAAAGTTCCGCGTAGAAATCATTTTTTGTTCATCGCCCACACGTGCGATATAACGAGATTTGAATTCGGCTGATTTCATTTTCCAGAACTGCACTCCCTAGGGATTCCTCATAAGACGCGACGAGAACTTTGCTTGCATGGCAATACGTAAAAAGTTTATAATGTATCGATCACGTAGCACACACAGACACACACACACACACACACACACACACACACGCACACACTAGCTTGAGTGCGCACGCAAATATAGATATTATAAAATAGTCGTGTACGTATGTAAAGGCCATGTGTGCACTCATCAAAGTCGAAAATAATGAAAATAAAAAAAAATTGGCTAAAAACAACATGACATAAAATTATTTACCCGCACGATCCGTTTTGGCTATGGAAAAGCATTGGCTCTAGTCAATAGGTTTTATGTTAGCAAGGCGTCACGTAAAAAAATGTTGAATCCAAAAGTGAAAAACTTTTAAATCCGTTAATCAAACGTTTACCTTATTTATCCGTAGAAAGTTTATCGGGACTCCAAGAGGGCGGCCGGCTGGAGTAGTGGTTGCGTTCTGACGAGGAAAAAGTTTTAAAAACCAAAAGTCGAGACATGCCAAGTCCAATAGTAGTACGAGACGCGAATAAATTACTTTTTAATTTAATTTTATACGATCTATCATTGATTTAATCATTATTATTATTATTATGATAATGAATCTATTAATTTCGTTAATATTTATCCAACCGAATGCCAATCCCTTACTCACTGTTGTAATACTTTTAATACATTTTCCCTAGCTATCAAATATTTTCACTAAATGGCTGTCGTTGTTAAATATTTATATTTGTTTTTTTTTAATTTTTTAAAATGTATATCTTGTAGGTACTTACATAAATTTATTATTATTATTATTATAGTTTCATGATTTTTTATCCTTTTTCGAAAATTACATATTCCAGAAATTTCAGTGTATTTTTGTTTATGCGTACGCAAACCCAACAACAGATTTAATAAACTTTCTTCCTTGAATCGTTAAATTTTATTACAAATAATTTTCAAGGGAATAGATTTGTTGTGTACATTTTTTATAAAACTTAAAACCAAATAAATAATCAAATATATATCGACCTCAATTTCTTGTGATAACAATTCATAAGATATTGATGTTATATAGTTTTTATTTAAATAATCGTATGGCATTATATACGTATACATTGTACAAATGTATTTGGGTATATAACATATTTATACGTATTTAATTTTATAAGATTTTTCATGCTATGAAAAATAAATTAATGAAAAATAACGAATTGCATTTTGCTACCATCGACAATCGTCTTGGCGTACATAATATTTAAAAAAATATTACGGTGAATAATTTATAGTTTTTCAACTATCAACGGTGCGTGATAAATTTAATTCTAAAGAAGTTAGAAAAAAAGTTCCATATATATTCTGCGGGAGTCGTTAGTCATCATAGTCTTTTATTTAATAAGACCGCGAATCATTTATTCAACAGTTTATTCAATATTTTTTTAAGTAAATGTAATAATCTGAAATGTCTATATTGAAAAACACAAATGATAATTCATTATTTGTCAAGCACGGAAAATTATTCAAATTTTTTGTTGATATCACAGACCGCAACTTGCAAATGCACAATTCATACTCGTATAATATGAGTGATGATATAATTTTAAAATACTATAACTATTCCTTCAATCAAATTAATTAGTTTTTGATAACAAAGTTGTGTAACAGCTTGTTTGAAATTCAAGTAAAATAATAATGGAATGGTAATACAAATAAATTCACTGATTTTAAACTTTTTATTTATTTTGGTCGGTCAGTTATTTACTACATTAAATTTGTATAAGTGGATAAAAAATAATTAAACTTGAATTGTACTTGAGCATTCAATATTTTTAGTGTTTTAAACCCCATTTTATAATCCTTATCCATAAAAAAAATTGTTTTTTTAATACACTTAAATGATTTATCTCTTAATGTATGCAATAGAAACAAAAATAATTTAAACGTGTACCATTACAAACGATAAGAATTTTATCATCGGTTCAATTAGCAATTATTAGTAAAGTTAAACTACCTATATATTAATATTAAAATTTAATTTAATTTCCAGCGCACAGACGTTATTAAAATAATTTAATCGTATTCGAATCTCTTTGTTAAATTAAGTAGCTATTTAAAATTTTCACATCCAAAGATGTGATAAACATAATATTCAAACACTACTCTCTTATGTTTTAACTTTTGTTTTTAATTAAAATACATTTCCATCGTTGTCTTAGTACTTTATATCTTAAGTAGGTATATTCTTAAATGAATTTCGCAGTACAGTTATTTATGATTTTGTTAGTTAAAGTTGTTCGGAATACGTGGGAACACCACGTATTCATTTTCGTCATTACATTATTCATAACCGAGTTGTCACCGAGTATTAATAAATTATTGTTATTTTATAACTTTCACAATTGTTTTTACCCGACCCGTATACGCGCATTATGAATCGCAAAAAACGATAAATAAAAGTGTATAAATCAAAGAAAAACAATCGGTCATAATTTCAACGATTTTAATGATATAGTGCGCTTGTGTTCGACGAGAAATGCTCATTAAATCAATAATCATATCGAACGAACGGGGAAACACAAGAGTAGAAAATGTATCACGTTGCTGTGAATTTATGCAGTTTTTATTTTATTTTTACTATCAAAATTATCACGATTAAATACACAAACTTAACGAGTAAATATAACACATGGATAGGTTTTTTATTTAATAATTGTAAAATATTCTGTAGAAACGTTTCACTTTAAACATGTATGAACATAAACAAATTACTACTAATAATTGGAAACCAATGATTTTATATATTTTGAATAGTCATGTAGGCAATAAAAAATTAAAAACATCGACAAGACTTCGATTTTGTCATAGTTACGAGTTTATGGAGTTAATGGAATCATCACACAGTCCAAAAGGCACTTCATTATAATATTATCATTTTCGATCAAAACGTTTTATAATTGAGGGTAGGTACTCCGATGTAACGATAAAATTTTATTTTATTAAACGACCGGTCGTTCAATTTCGATAATCGAAAATAAGTACGATTATTATTATATTTTTTATTTAAAATAGTTAATTATATATTGGATATATTATTGTAAGAACCAGCTGAATTACTCGGCCTCGCCCAGAAAATATTTTACCATTCTAGATTGGAGCAATAACTGTTAATTAGAAACGCATTGTAGGTAGAAAAAAAACGCATAATCGTGGTATACTCAAATTGTATTAATTTTTATCAGTTCATATACATCTAAATCGGCAATAATTGAAATCAACCAAATATAATATTTATATATTTATTGTTCACAAAAAAATAACATCGACAACAAAGGCCATTAATTACAAATAAGATATGAGTTGGTGTGACTAAGTATAATGATAAGTTATATAATTAAGTTACATATTTTTTTTACATAAGATCGAACAATTCTGTTTGTTTTGTAAAATTTATTATTCCACGTTATTTTTCATGATCGGGTCCAAATGCGGTATCTATATTGTAAGATATCGTATGCTTAGCACTTTCTTGGTTATACATTAAACAATCGACTATTAAGTGTTTGTATGTAGTTCCACAAGTTTGACAGATGGGGCTTCTCTCTGGCAATCAGGAAACCCTGAGTAATTGTGGTATGTCCAAATCGAAGTCTATTTAACACAGTCTTCGCTTTACTAAATAAAATATTTACTATGTAACCAAAAAAGTGAAAAAAAATATACTCGTCCAGATTAGAGTCCAAAACTGCTTCGACCATTAAAATTGCGATTTCTGAAATATCCTTTTTTGCCGCATATCTAAAGTACCGGATGAACTACTATGCCGTATGTGAATTACAAACGTTTTATCATTATTTTAGACATCAGTGAACGAATGGTTTTTGAATATTATATTTATAAATTGTACCCTCAGCTAACCCTAAGGGTCTACAGGCCATGGTTAGCCACGAGAAGCACCGGCAAAGAAAGAACTAGATACTCGGAAAACGTATGTGGGTCGGCAAAATGGAACTACACAAGTAGTTAGTAATAGAAATAATGGTACTAATCACACAACTGTGATATAAAAATAAAAATGCACAATCGTCGTAACAATATTGTAATGGTGTTCATTTGTATTTTCTCACATTATGTTCGTTTTTATTTACCTTAATTGGTAATAGTTAAAATCAACATATCGAAAAAAAATTTAATATTTCTTGGATAACTAAAATTTAAAAAACAATTATACCTACATCCTGCTTGGAATTCAAAAATAATTTCGAACATAAAATTTGTTATTTTCTAAAAATTCCTGCGTACTGCACGTCTTAATTATTAGAGGAACCAGTAATCTGAATTTTAAACACATACGTTATATCATTTTCTTAATTATCTGACGAACAGTGGTTTTTGTATTTTGTATTTATGTATCGCACCCTCCCCACTCATCAAAGGCAAGGATTTGAGGATCACCGGCATAAAGAGGATCTCCAGGTGCTCAAAAAATGTACAGGGGTTGGAGCAGCGGAGCTACACAAAAGTGGAAATAAATAAATATTAATTAACGTACCGTTATGATTTATAAACATTCCGCAGCAGCCCGGGCTCGGAAACGGATTGTGAATGGCCGTGCGGAACAAACGAAGTCCACTCGTGGGGAAATCGATGCATGTGGCAGGTACGTCAGCAACGGACACAACAACAGCGAACAGCTAATAAAGCTCAAGAATAGTGACGTCCGGAGGGGGTAGTTGAAGGCCATTTCCCACCTTATATTTTTCATGTAAATAACATTATGAAAAGATTTTTTTTTATAATGCTGGTTCCGAACCATATCAGATTATATATTAAATTAAATAAAATTCTTATAAATATTTTATCTAATAGTGGAATTTTATACCTATTAAACTCGTTTTGATTTTTACAATATAATGAATAATTATTATGAAATATGAGATGATAGATGGTTAATCTTTCCAAGGCTATTATTTACTTAGAATTTTTTCTCCCGTAAGCTACATTTCAGTGAGCGACCATGTCTAAGAAAATTGCGTCAATGATTCTGAGTGATTAAATTGCAATTTATTTAACGCAAACGTCCGTAAACATCGTCTGTAGCGATCCGTAATCTGCCAACTTGGAAAATATCAATACTTATTTAGTTCCAAAAAGGCGACTTGGAAATTATGTAAAAATGAACAGCTCACGGTGGGGGATTGCACGCGGAATCTTGTATGGTCGAGAAACGATGAGATCGGATTAATTTTATCGGTTAATACGCTTATTTTATAATTTGACGGTTCAAAAATTAATTGGAAAATAAATTAAAAGCAAAATTATGTTAAAAGTTTCTATTATATTATTTCACTGCAACTTTGGTCGACCAAAAAGCAGTGAAAAAAAAAATCCTAATAATGTCCAGTTGTTCTGGTAGTTGACTAGAAAAAAAAAGTTTTTAGACTGCAAAAAATATACGTATTTTTACTGGGTATACATGTAATTCTTAATAGATCTTATTTGCCAATATAAAATGTCCTACGAAATGATACATTGACACGACTGAACTACAAATTTAAGCTACATTCTATATATCTCTTGCAAATATTTACAAATTTAATAAATTTCAACTGGAAATTAATTATTATGCACTGCAGTCAGAGTTTTCCATTTGCGCGTTATATTTATTTATTTATTATTTTTTTTTTTTTTTGTGTAAATCACGATTTAATACTTACGACTATTTGAGAAAAGGTTGGTTGAAGAGTATTTAACGAGAATTGAGTAAATACGCGCAGTGTAGTTATTGAAAACGTTGCAGTAGTGTTATGGGATGACGCACAACAATTGTTAAACTATTATTTAATGATCACAAAACGCACGAGACAGGTAATCAAGGAAACTCCAAAATGAACACTCGACCGCCATTCGATTGGGTTGTTGGACATCGGCGTACCTACCCGAACTGATCCCGTACGCATAACCTCTATTGTTTATTCACCGCCGACCTTTGTGCAAGACAATCTCTAATTGCTTTGAAGTATATTATTATAATTTGCACTGAAGTCAGTATTATGTTATTAAGTTTTCTGAGTAGCCCAAAGTTATTTTATACAAGACAATTACAGTTAGAAA
Source organism: Sipha maydis (assembly GCA_034509805.1). Classification (NCBI taxonomy): domain Eukaryota; kingdom Metazoa; phylum Arthropoda; class Insecta; order Hemiptera; family Aphididae; genus Sipha; species Sipha maydis. The sequence goes on from JASXSY010001173.1 coordinate 42,952, forward strand.
TAAACAATAATTAACACTAAAATTGTCTCGCAGAACAACATCATTATTCTAATTCACTATCCCTTCTACTTTCTGTAATAACATACGCATGTATTTAGATGAGTAAATGTGAAATACAAGTGTTTTAGTTTTTACATCGTAGTCACAATACCAGTCGTACAAATGAAAATTTAAAATGGTAAACAGGAATTTACATACATTTTTTGTGTCCACAAGAGATAATCGAATTTTACATTGCAAATATTTATAAATAAAAATATGCACTACAGTTATTATCGAGAACTAATTTGAAGAGCAGTAGACACATCGATCTTAATTATTCACATTTTAGTTGTATATTTATGAAAAAAAAAAAATCAATAATTCAGTTATTACATATAAAATAATACTATTAGATATATAACTCATCGTTCCTCACAGTTAATTTAATATAACAGTATCATACATATTACCCAATAGTTCAGAACGTGTTATTCATCGCACTGTGTTCATACTTAAAATATAAAAATTAATTTTATTACTATAAACTGATAAGATTGAACGAGATCCTACTTTGCGCTTTTCTGCGGCAGTATTTGGTATAATACTATAATTTCATAACTGTTTGAATTGAGACAAACTGTAAAAAAAACGTTAAGAGCTTGTTGACCAAAAATTATAATCATCTCAACGAAATACCGAGACAATATATATATATATATATACTCGTGTGGCGGGTATGTGTCCGAGATTATGACTAACAATCTCGGACCGCCTGGTTGGCAGAATTTTTATTGGGACACCCGTAGGTTTCTGCCATGTCCCGGGGAGGGGGGATGGCAGTCTCTCTCCAAAGGCAGTTGTTTCCTGTCCAAGTAGAGAGACTGCCCGTGGCCGGGTTCGAACCAGCGACGGTACGTATCGTAGCCGACGCCTTAGTCCACTCGGCCACTAATTATTTTTTACCGAGACAATGATAATATTTTGTTTTGATTCCGTCGATTCATTTGTTTCGTGGTCAGTCATATTTTCCCCTCATCAATTTCTCACCAGAAATGCAAATATTAATGTATTATTCTTCATCTCTAACATAACATCGTATCATGAGCAACACGGTACAAACAAAATATTTGAAGTCAGACAATTTTTTTTTCTCCCGATCATTTCGTTTTATATTTTCTGATCGACATGTGATCCGATATGGTAAGTGAATTTTCGAAAATCATGTTTCACGGAAACATCGAAACGCACCAACAACAATATCATTACACAATACTCGCGTCACGTGTATATTATTATTTGTGTACTTCTATATAGTCGTGTGCAAGAGATGTATGGTCGCATATTGTCTATATCCTGTCTTCAGTATTAAATACATAAATACACACACACACACACATATTATTGACACAGACGCACACGAGCACATACTATAGCAATATTATATTTACATTGAACCTTTTGTGTTGTGTTCTGTACTGCGACACTTGATCGGTTCCGACAGACAGCAGCATACAAACGGTTAAATATTAAAACGCGGAATATGCGCGTGCTCGTTTGCTCGTTGAAACATGTTCTAGCAACACCATTTTGATGGTGTAATATATAATATTGTCATGTTCGAATTCTTTCAGATGACAACATGGCGTGTACAAGGCGGCTTCGATGGACTGTCGAATCAAACACATTTACTGCGGACGTGTCAAATGCACGTGTGGAAGGGTAGTAGAGAGTAAATCATGACAATACTATTATTATTATTATTATTAATATTATGATTTTTACTATTATTATCATAATCGCAGTTATCGGCCATGATACGTAACATTCGAAGATGTGTACAGTAGGCTAATAAAATGTTAATTAGGTTCCTTGAATTATAATAATTATTTTGAACATTTAAAATATTTCCCTAAAGATTATTGATTTGTGTTATATTATTAGTCCACTAGTTGTTTTGATAGTTAAGTTTCAACAAATTCCAATTTTTAAAACTTATTATTTGTATACAATATCATAAGATATAATTAACCGATGTAATATCAAAGCGCGTTACTTGTTACTTTCAGGATTACAATTATAAAATAAAACAAAATTATATTAAATTTGTATACTTAGTTAAGATGATTATTCAAGAACACAATAAGCGTGGTTTATAACAAGTAATACAAATATTAGTTTTTATAAAATAATATTTAAAATTATGAAAATAATAAATAATTTTTTTTATTTAATATTATGTTATAATTAATGATTTATTTAATTTTACTTAGTCCTTAGTCGTATTAGATTTCAGATACTATATTAATTAAGTGTATAATTTTTCCAACCATTTCTTTTGCCTCTTTCTATCACCGTGTACACTATTCTCGTAATTATTCAATCTTTGAGAAACAAATAAAATAAATCTTATGAATTCCAAGTCCAAATAATTCACGATTATATACAAACATAGAATTTATGAACTTATGTATTATTTTGTTGTGTCTTCTAATCTCTGTGTATCAAATATAAAAAGTCCAGCGAGAAATAACAATTAGGAATTTTTAAATTGACTTAAATCCTTATTATTATTTTCAATGAAATAAAAACCAACCGAATTATCTTTACACCTTCATTGCAGGATACGTTGAAGAAAAGGCGATTATCTTAGTTAACAAAAATCTAATTATCATATCAAACGAGCTTCAATCCAAACGCTCTCAAATTAAAACCTGGTGCAAAAGCCGGATAGTAAAAATTAAATAAAATTAATCCCAGCCACATAATTTGTACTTTAAAATAAGGCATTTGTCCAAAATTTACATAAAATAACATTATAATTCTTATCTCACTAGAGAGAAAATATCTTAACATTTACTTTGACAAAAATTTGACATTGACCCACTACATACACAACACTAAACGTTTTCTTAACTCCCGAATTCGTACTCTCAACTTAGTTTTTATTCAAGATCATAACTATCAATCCACAACATATTAAATCTTTGCAAGAGTCTTCTACAACAAATTTGAACTTACGTTGTCCATATTTTGAGAATAGCATTAAATACAAACATACAAAAATGAAATTCAAATATCGCAATACTAAAAATTACGCATAGTCACAAAAGCCTGTTGCGGACCAAACGCCACATATAGACCTAAAACTACTAACAGCACAATAAACCGTCACTTAATCCTACAAACGGTACCATAACTCTCTTCCAGAACTCCAAACTTATTGGTCAAAAACTTATTTAATCCATTCCCTGTAAATCCTTCTAGAAGTCTGAAAAGGAAATCGTGTCGCGACCTACTTCTTGACTAACGTCATAGTGTAAACAAACATCGAAATGTCTATCTCCAACGGGTAGCTACTTCACTCAAATCCCAATGTCACCATAACACTTAATCATAATTATATTTCAATAATAGTATAGTATAGAGATGCATAATTTTGTATGGAAAAACGAGGTTGTGATTTTTTTAAATGTTGATCCGTGGAAACGATTAATTATTCGTCAGCGATACAAAAACTTTGAAGAAAAAAAAAAAACGTGATACCCAAAAAATGGTTTTCGCGTACAACACGTCGTCATGTTTTTACTAACGTCATTTACGAATACGCGTTGTATCGTACTGCGTCTCGTACCGTTGCAACGGAGCCAAATTTTCAGAGTCAGACGGTCAAGATTTCGTCTCCCTTGTTGCACAGTGGATTACACCGTGAGCATAGTACCACCAAGAAAACGTCGTGTTTGTTCTCGCCAAAGTGCATGATATACGTCCTGTCCCCGGGTCCAGGACCAACACTTGATGAGAGGATCGGGGACGCTGAATAGTACTGAGACCCGTTCCAGAGACTACCGGCTATGAGCCGACGATCGCAATAGTCGACAGCGGTGGGACGCAATGAGCTGCTGTGGGTGTTACTTCGATCAAACGGGAAACGCGTGATTGTCTATCCTTTGAAGTATATACGCGCACACCGATATGTTCATCGGGCCGTGAGTTTAAGACTGTGATTGGGCAACGAGTTGTCGGGGAAAAAAAAATACGTTTTTTGATCAAACCGCTTTTGTTTTGTCGCTTTTGGATTAACGGCACGACACATTTTTCAATATTACATTTACTTTTGTCATATTATTTGGTTTTCATATGATCATTGTTGAGTACCCGAAAATGTATTTCATTCTCAAATCAAAATCAGATATTAATTTCTCGATGAATAAAACCGAATGAAATATTTATTATTTAGTAATTTAATATTAAATATTTATATACGTACTGGAAAATACAAATGTTTAATAACGTTTTATTGTCTTTATTTTTAATAGTATGTTACTTTTACTCAATTACCTAACAAATAATCACAAATATGTGATAACAATAGTAATTTTCATGTTTTATAAATTTTTTCGAAAAGATTTTAAAATAAATATATTTTGTATTTTTAATACATTGTATATTACAGGTATAAGACAGTTAAATATCATTTATAATCTATTATAATTTTTCAAACATATTTTTAAAAATATAAATTGGAAATCATAAAATGCTTATCTTATATTATGCATTTTGGAACCTTCCACATTTTGGGATCATAATTATACTATGATCATAAAAACCATTTTTTCTCAATATGTCTGGTTATTTTGATAAGTTTTTCTTTCATAAACAATATAAGTTAAAAAATAATAAAACGTTTTATCATTATAAATCATATTTTGAGCTCTTAGAAATTAAATCACACACTCAACTGAGTTTAATTCATATTTTTCCGGTTATTTTGTATACTATAACGTACTAAGTCGATTGATATCTTTTCAACCACTTACTCTTATAATATTACTATAATATTCTGTTGTTTTTTTTTTTTTCTTTGTTTTTAAGTTGATTAATAAATTTCAAAGACTTATCTATATTCTCCACGGAACAACGTCTCATGCATGAACGGAGTGTGTTTTGTTTGGTTCAGTCTAAAATATCTTTTGTTCTTTTAGACATGTTCATTCCTGTGTACATTAATTTTCATTAAAACTTTGAAATATTTATTCTTAAAAGTTTTTCCATTGTTTATTTGTTAATCGACACAAAAACAAACTAAAATTCATTGTCTATCGAGTCTTATTTTATTCATTGAACTTGTTTCGTTATTTATGTATAAACAAGTTTTTATAGTATTCAGTTTTTTTATCGTTTTCATTTTTTTTTCACTTTTTTTCAAATTCTTCCAATTATATTGTTATAAACAGAGTTAGGATTTTATAGCATTTGCATATTTATTATGGGATCTTAAGAAATAGCAGAATAAGCTAAAATGTGTTTCATGATACAGAGAACTCAAATTAAAAATGTTATTTTGCATATCTTGTGATTTTATAGGTTTATTACACTTTTTAGACTTTTTAAGATGTTTTTTCAGTTTTATCTGATTTTTAATAAAAATTGGTCATATCTTAGGAAATCATATTTTAATAAACGTGTATTTAGATGAATTTCAATCGAATTGTGTTTGTAAATAGATCGATAACGCGAATACTCTGATGCAACACGAGCAGTACTGCGTCATTCATAATATTGTATTATTTGGTTCTAATTTTAAACTTTTGTTGTCAGCTGATTTTGTTGAGGTTTTTCTAACAATTTGACTGTGATAATCATCCAACGAGTATTTAAAGCATTTTATAATCTATAAACTGTATACAGTTGTATCGTCTAAAAATACTCTTCTTTTACGTTTTATTTCGGACTTCGGCTGAACGTGTTGTGCTTTAAAATAGCTCTCCGATTTTTATATTTCAAAATGTTAGACGTGACATGTGCTGTCAATGATTTGCGCAGAGCAGTTGACTCGATTTCAGTGAAGCTGATAAATGAATAGCAAGTAATATAATAAATATAGAAAATATAATAAAAGTTCCAAGTTAGTAAGAATTATTTAAAAATAAACTTCCTGGAGTAAACTTACCACAAAAATCAATTACTACGCGATGAGGAATCTAAATTAATTAATGCGATTGCATATTATTGCTCGAATACACAAGCTGTTCGTCATGCTGCTGAATTACTCGATCGAGAAGATGCGATTAGTATTCAAAAAGCAAAACAATGTTTAGTCAAACCCTACCTTAAAAATAACTTGGAATACATATATCACTTTGTTTTCTTCATCTGTAGCTATCGATTAATTGCAAGCAAAAAAACTATCTTTAATTGCATCGTTGAATGTTGTTGAAAATATTGAAGAATTATTAAAAATACTAAATGATGAACATGGTGAAATCATAAATTTGCAATTGAAAAAATCTTATAAAAAAAATAATGGTTTTTCTAAATAAAAAACAATATTTCATAAATTCTGGATGTTATAGGAAATACAAAATTTGATGAACTACTCAATGAGCTAACATGTAACGGTATTGAGTATTTCAAATATGCACCAAATATATCGGTAAAGTTCGAACGCTCTTCTTTGTAGTCAAAATATTGTTTATCATAACACAATATTCCAATATATTTCATATATTGATAAACATTTTGTAATTAACTGTTCAATATGCATATGAAATAACCATATATTTCAATTAAATATTAGAGGATATTCAAAACTTTTCGAACTAATGTTTTTTTTCTCGTTCAAATTTAAATTTTCAAACTCTTTGTCTGTGACTTATGTAATTAGCTTGATGTTAACTTACATAAGATGTGATTGGACATTTTTAATTCGATGCAATGAAATTTCAGTAAAGAAGGATACAACGTATTAAAATGTAATATTTTGGCATTGAATGTATGCTATAGTAAATTATTAATAATAATAATATATAATCGACCAGCAATGTGACTAAGTCATGAAGAGTTATTTTTTTTTATGTAACGGGATAATTCTATTTTACTTGAAAATTATGTCTTAGTTCAACATTTCAATTACCATTACGCTACATTTACTCTAATATTAGTATTTTTAATTATTATTATTCAACTATTATTTCAACGGCGTGAGATGCAGACAATACAAGTACATACTTGTGCTGGGGACACAATAACGCGTATCTTATACTGTTATACATATATATTATTATAACATATTATATTATTTATTATAATTCTAAATTCGATAAATCTGTACAATATTGTGAAAAAAAAGATCGGTTTACAATGAAAATATTTTTACAGTCGATGCCAGATAAATTGGCACGGTAGTGGTGACAGTGGTGCGAATTAGGATGGTTTAGGGTAAGTAACGAATATTATAAATAAATACTTATAACAAGTGTCTCAAAACGATTTTAAGCTGATACGTTGTAATTTAATTTATTTAAAAATCAAATATATTTGCTAAATAATTTTTTACGATAACTACGTACATAACAGACTTTGTTGATTAATATAAAAAAAAAATTATCATTTACTAAGGACTTGACACTGAATTATAAGCGTTATCGTAGTTTTTCCAATTATCCGGTGTAATGCAATATTTTTTACTACTTAGAATCACGCTCTACTGTATTGCGGTTCGTGATAAAAATAAACATCCATTGGTTCACAAATACAAATATATATTATACATAAATATAATAAAAATCCAATGAGTTTTATACATTGAGATATGCAAAAAAAATTATCACTTTGAGTACTTAGCAATTAAAACTTTAATAACAAAAAAATAAAATTTACTTTTTTTAAATTAATTATGAGTTTTTAAAACTGTTGTCAATGGTTTGGTAATTATGTTTAATGCATTTTAAGAGTTAACTCATACATATCATAGAACAAACACTGAAAACACTCATATACACACACATGACTGCAATAAAGTTTGCATGATAATTATTAAACTTTAAAATTAATATTGGCGAACATTTTCTAATGAAATTATATACGTACAAAGCTATAAAGTTAAATGATAAATGCAAATTCTTGCCGGCAATTTAAATTTACTTAATATAAAATAATAATACAGTAGAACCCCTCTCGTCTCCCTTGGCTGGTCCGCCGCTCCGGTTGATCCGACCATAGTATTATCGATATGAATACTACGTAATTTAAAAATACAATTTGGATTTTCCACTTTATAGTAGATATTAGGTTGAATATTGCAGCTAAGTCTAGAATGTCACTTGCTAAACAAAAATCTATAATTGACTTTTTTTCTAAGTAATGTAAAATGTAATTAATTTCTGATATAATCTTGTATATAATATGTAAATAAAAAAATGTTCTGTATATTCTGATAATCCGACCTTTTTCGCGTTCCGACCACACCCCCAGTCCCGAAGGTGACGGATTAGAGAGGTTCTACTGTATTGGTCTAACAATATTTGTTATAGTTAGGATCATCAGTTATTGCTATATATATATATATAGTATCGAGTTTCATATCATAATTTAGATTATAGATTAAAATCATTATCTTCCTCTATGAATATAATACGCAAATTAATGAAACGCATTCAAGTATTTCGAACGTATTCGAAACAATAAATCACAAGGACTCTAGATAGGAGTTGTCGTGAAATATTAAACAAAATATTATTTGTTGAATAACTAAAATGTTACGGCTTGTTGTTGTTTTACAATATATAAATACTACTACTTTAACCATAGTATTGTTCTCTCAATATTTTTTTCATTTCGTTTATCAATTTTCTCTAAGATACTGAAATAAAATTGATCATTATAGGCTCATGCGTTGTTATTAGTAACCCGTATTTGACACGTTCCTATAAAACCAAACGAATCGAAATTTTACATGATATTTTATTATTTAAAAATAATATATATTTGTGTTGTTGAAAAATAAAATCATTTATTTCGTTTTTTTTTACTATGACTGCGCTTAAATTTTGAACGTACGTATACTACGTCAATGTTTTTTCGTTTAATACCTTCGTACCGGTCGTTTTTCATCACGCCTAGACCGTTGAAATAGTAACGAATCCCACCGATCACCACGTTTTCAATATAGTCAATAAATTAAAACGATTAAAACTCACTACACATTATATTCGAATACTTATGACAATCGGAAGAAGAATACATTATTGGGCAAAATAGACAACTGAAAAGTGCGGTTACGAATGATCCATACGTATTTCCAGCCGTTTTTATTCATTGGGTATACAATACGCACATCTTTTGTTATAACTATACATACCGACAACCGCACTTTTTTTCCTATTTCAGATATCGGCAGACCACATACGATTTCGGGTACACATGACTTGATATATAATTAAGCAAACGATCGTAATCACGTATGATAGGTTCAATCTTTATTAAAACTCGTTTACGTTTCATTTGGTTTTCTCTCGAGCGAGTCCATTCGTACACTTTTCGCTCGTAATTGACTATCTGGACATACGACACGAAAAAGTCTCCCGGGTGGTAATGACATTACGAACGCTTTGAGTTTTCGGCATCACAGGACTTCGTGTTCTGAGATTTGAAACTTATTAGGATTTGAAAAACTTGTTATACAAATAATTTTGTGCGGTAGGTCAGCTATTCTGCGTATTAAACGTAATTAGGTGTATGCCATTGTTTTCGAAAGAAACCGAACCAAAGAGTCTCAATGTGAAACTGATCTTAAGGTAAAATATAGACGGTGCATGAGTAAGGAGGAATAACTTTTTTTTTTATATATTCTTGTAGACTATTGTAATCCAAATTGATTAAAAACCGAAAATAACTGTAGATTAATTATTTTCGTAAAACTTATGAGACTAATGAGATAAAGAGAATAAATCATCAGCCATTATAGAAATATAAATAACTGAAAATAGTACTTTTATGTTTTAACACATTTTCTCATCGTGGCTTATTGATATATAACAGTACTAACAATATCAATAACACATTAAATAAAAGGTTGGTGTCTGTCATAACAATGTTCCTTAAATAATATATTAGTCGTGTGCAAAAAGGAAAAAAATTAAATAAATATTGTTGAACAGGAATAAGTAACTCATTGACTTATTTTAAGTTTGAAGATAATTGAATATTTTATTTTTCATGAATACTCAGATTTGGAAAACAAATCGAAGAACAAATACCGAAAATAACAATTGATAAGATTAATTGTAAATATTGAATATTTATTTTTCCAAATGTTTTTGTACATTTTACCTTTTATCGGAAAAGCCGTCAACATATTTTATATTGTTGAGCGACGCAACATGATGTACACCGCTGTATCGGTGAATACACATATATACAATTCCACTTGACCGAATTCACTATATCTTAATGAGAACGGTCAAGAGTGCAGTTATTTTATATATGCCATATTCAAATCGAAGGTCTCAGAGAACGTGCAATCGACAGGTTTTAAAAATGCATTCGGGTATTAATATATATGTCTGTAATTACATATGGCACGTGTTCAGTTTGTCATTTTTTTGATTTTCCGTACATTATGATAAAATATACGAACGATTACCAGTGAGATGCTATCGTTTATAATCGTCTGATCCAAATTTGTTAATTTGCCGAAAAATGTAAGACTTAATAGGGAAACGTAGCCATTAGCACTCTTGTTTTTAAATTATATTTACATGATTGCACTCAGATAACCTTTGAACGTATTAAACATCACAGCATTATTATTCGTATACAAATTATATGAATGATTTTCAAAAATAGTTGTTCCGGTAAAAATTTTATTTATCTAATTTTTAAATATAATTGTATATTTTATTTTCGTTCATTTTATTTTATTCAACCTTGATTGGTAGTTTGAAACATGAAAATATTTGTAAAAAAAAAAAAAAAAGTTATCGTTGTATCTTTCATTAACCAAACTCTAAATTTTATTTTATTTCAAGTAAACTTAAAAATATTTTGAATGAAATACATAGTGAACTACAGAAAACAATAAAGATTTAAATATTAATTTTTATATTTTTGACTATTACAATTAAAACATATAATTACTTAAACACATTAATATGTAAAACACACTATATACACGTGTGATATTTAATATTTAATATATTCCTTTCACAAGCCAAGTGTTACTAATGGGTGACTTCTTGCTCCCGTATTTCCAGATTGTTCTACCCTCTTCACATACACTCATTGTGCTTTTTTAGTATAGATTGTGTAATTCGTATAAAAAAAAAAAAAAAATATATATTCCTGAAATTTCGAATGTATGTAAGTGCCAAATTCACAAAATCAGAGCAAGAAACGAACAGACACACCGTCACCAACAAGTACAACTGCAACCACTGCGGATACAACGTTATTCCTTCTGAACGATGTACAACGCGTTCTAACACGTTCAAGTGCGTTCTAATAATTTTTTAACAACAAACTTTTTGCGCGCAGCTCAAACAATAACGAAGCGTTTCAACAAAATCGACCGGGTCCAGATTTCAGTGTCCCAAATTTCAGGTTTTTGAATCAGAATTTTTGGATTTTAAAATCCGAATTTACAATAATATTTCAAACTTCGGCAAATCCGGATTATTCCCATCACTACCAGGTGTACCGCTCATCTGGCCGGCTGCGAGACCACTGGCCGAATCATGGTATTCGTCGAGCGTCATGTTTTTGCTCTCCGGCTCGTCCGCAACACGTACCGCGCGAGACCTGTTACTTGTTCGGCGAAGCGAGAATATTACGCGCAACGTCCGTGATGGTCGAAAAACTATTGGCCGAGTATCGACGGGGTGTACGGTGCGTTATCGCAAGAACAATTGTAAATTGCTGCGAGTGATGGTGATGCGAGTCGGGGGACAGGCGGTCGAACGGGATGAGGTGACCGTGACCAAACGACCCGGACGGTCTGTCCTGACCTGACCGCCCAGAGGGAAGAATAACCGTCACCGCGCGTACCAAGCAACACCCGCAAACTCTGAAAACTCAAAAACTACCGTACACCAGGCTCCTTATTATTTCGTTCGTATCTAAGACGTTGAAGTTTTCGACCTCAAGCATAGAAAATGTTAGTTCCCACACGACACCTAACGGGTAAAAATAATACGTATCATGTTTTATGTTCTTGCGTTGTCGAAAAATGAGATACGTAAGTTTCTCACGGTTAAAATAAAATATAAAAAAATGTGGTGTGTATGTTAGTTCCTACGTGGCGAAAAAAATGATTTATATAAGTTTCTACAGGTAAAAAAATAAAAAAAAATAAAGGCGATCTATCTTCTGACGGATAAACGCATACGACAAAAGCACTTGAAAGTTTTCGTTCGGATTTGAATTCCAATTTTTGTCACCGACGTTCACATAGGTATTTTTAAAACTATTGAAATTCTCAATTTTTTCCCAATCAATACGTAAATCAAAAATAGTAACAGAGAAACAAATATCAGTAATAAAAAGTAATAAAAAGTACGTTAAAAGAGTAAACGATAACATTTTAGATAATACAACAAACAAATAACGATTATGTTAAGTTTTTAAACTTCAGATATAAAACTCAAATATTTGAAATTATTCTTTTTTTAAGAACAATATTCCAATACTAAATTACATAAGGGGTCTTTTTTTGTTTCGTACTACCATTACCTCTCAATTTATTTATGAAATGGATTACACGATTTTTTTACAGACATAATTTTTATAATGATAACGGTTTTTACATTTAATATAAGACACATAGTGATATAATAAACATAAGCACCTAATTCATTATACAACATCATGAATTATGAGTATACATTTACAAGTAATTGATGGGTAACAATATCGATAATTCGGTACGATATCGATATTGTTATATATTGTACGGTATATCGGAATATCGCCGGTAGTTGGTACCAGTCGATCTAGGAAAAATTGATGCGGCCGTTTGGGCGTGGGTACAATAAGACGCGAAAAAACATAGATAATTATAAATTCATTTTATCGGATGTAGTAATTTTATTCAAATATGATAATATATATCAAAATAATTATAAATTACTAGCTGATCCCGTGCACTTCATTGCTCGTTAAATATACCAACTCTATATGACTCTAACTTTGTTCAACTCGTTATTTAATATTCGGTGGATGATGTTCTAGATTTATCTTAAGTTTTCTCTCCGGAAGAAAAATTCTGATCCACAGCAGTATATTATTAGGTAGGCAATCTACCTGCGGTAGATCGCAGACCTAGTGCTGTTTATACGTACCTTAGTGTATGATTTAAATCTAATAAAGTATCAAAGTTATACCAAGTTTGACACAATACGTTGGATTAATATAATCAATTAATACATAATCCGAACCTAACCTTAACGTACTAAAATCCGTAGTATAGAATTGTATTGTTGACCATTTGCATTAGTATTACGAATTATTTATGTTGCTCCGAACGATGTCATTTGAAAACATGAATTGAATGTTCTAATTGACTTCAGGAACACGTTAGAATCTGGATCTGTACCGATAAGTAAACCGTTCAATGGTTCAGGTGGTGTTTCAATTTCAGGTAGTTGCATCTTTCCTGACGCACACCACATCCAGACTGGCTCATTTTTGAATTTGAGAGCATAGCAGTGCGGGCATTCCTTGTCCATAGCAAAAATTACTACTTTTGAATGAGCATAATATTCAATATCGGGCTCATACTGGAATGCTAGACGCAGGAATGAATCAGATATAAATGTTCGATGTACCTGTTGGCGTAGTTGGTCATTTGCTCTGCGTGAGTCAACTACGAATCATTCGCACTATCGGATTGGCATTGTTCGTCTGTTATTTGCGCTCTTCTATTTCTCATGTTTGTAGCTGCATTTGTTCTACGACAAAAATTGGCATTCTGGTGTCTTCTTGGCATTTTTAATGACACAAACAAATAGAAAATATTCAAAGTACTTATTTATGTTTTTTTTTTTGGTTACCTTGCAACGTCGGGTAATTCATTATATTAACCACTAATAAATAAATATTATTCTCAAATCTTATAACCCCCATAGCAACCATTTATAAACAAAAACAAAAATTTCTATCGTAAATCTCAAAATTCCTGTTTGACCACCTCCCGGGAGTGGAGTTAGTTCCATGTATAAACCCTATAAACCCGCTTCACGACATTCTTTATCATTTTAAAAAAAAAATAAAGATAATCGGCCCAGCCGTTCTCAACTGATGCAATTTCGAATTTTTTGTCTCCATTTTTATATATATATATATAAACAAATACAAGTTACAATAAGTACATACAATACAATTTAAAAAATTTAATAATTATGAATATTAGATTAGATAACCTAACCTATTAGTAGTAGTGGTATGACTAACAGGCGTTTGATATCAAAAAAATAGATAAAAAGAAGTTAATCAATACAATTCCGTATCATCAGTTATGACTATAATATAATTTTCCTTATAACTGAAAAAAATTGTTATTATTATTATTTATGTTATTTTCGCGTCCAAATGTACTTGCACCCAATCGGCCGTGTCCATTTGTCCCTGTTCGGATACCAGTGTCCTATGTGAACGTCTGTCTATCAATATTTGCAATTGAACTTCAAATAAAAAAAAGTAGACTATATTCAGATTCAATTAACAATATTTTCTATTTTAATTCGTATTATATACATTAGGATATCTCATCATACTTTGATAAGAAATCTACATGCATTTTTATTTTTGATTGAAAACATTAGTAAATTGGTCATGAAATTAATTGCTAGAATTGATTGCTAGCTATCTGATTTGCAATAAAATTGTTTTTTTCTGTTTGAACCGATATTCAAACGGCCACTGATTTTGCATTACTTTCACTCGAATGCAAATTAAACTTATTTATAATAAAAATACTTTTAATTTTTTATAAAATTTATATTATCATTGAATTTATTTGTCTGAATGTAATTAACTTATTTTTCTTATCTATAATTAACTAGGCAAAGCAAATTTTTGAATTAATAGTTATTAATAAGTTCTAACTAATAAGTAATATTTATACTACTTCATAATGTAGTATTTATAAGATAATATTTTTAATTAAAATGTGTATTTTCGATATTTTTGATACGATATCAATATCATACAACTCACAGTATCAGAAAAATTGGAACGATATCGATACACAAAATTATATCGTTGCCCATCACTACTCGTAAGTAATTTTTACTACCGTGAAAAAGCTTTATGAATTGACAAACGCACCTTTCTCTTTTTTTTTACCAAGTAAGACCTTATACTTATATATATTATTTTTACATTCGCGTAAGAATTTACACATCACTCATGTAGGAACATATCTACTGTTCCACCGACTTGAGATATAGAATAAGGACTCGAGGCATGGACCTCAATGAATCAGTCACTGAACGCGTTGCATATTCGTGACGATTATACTTGACGGTAAAAATAATAATCGTACACTCGCGTCGACGAAGCAGACGACATGTCTCACCTTAGTCACACGTTCGGTCAAAGCCGGTCTTCAACTCGTACGTGGTAATCGTTGCTTCGTCCAGTGTAATGCAGTGTTGGGAACACGTTTACCTACAACGATTTCTGTAAAATGAATTACGAACAAGACTTGTGAATATAATAATAACGTCATAACTATAACGTTATACATAACAAATAACGTTTGAAATTGTTGAACGTAATCGAACGGAAATAAATTTAAATACCACATAACTAAACATAACATAAATCAAAAAATATAGGATATCATTAAATAACACATAAAGTTTAACGATATATTTATATAAATATATAAAGTTAAATGATTAATCAAAACAAAACAATTCATGTTGAAATTTACGAAAACTTTGTGTATCGGTTCGTAATGGTATTTCATGCTATAACGATCATTTTAAACTGGATAATATCGAAGATTGTTGCATTTTAGGTTTATATATACGTAGTTGATCAGCTTTCGGCCGACAACGTAAAATCGCATTTCTAATAATTCATAAAATTCGTTTTTTACAAAACGATGAATTGGACGTAATAGTTTTTTAAATGGGATAATGTTTTTTTCAAACATTAAGCCTAGATGAGGGACAAAACTCGGAATTTTCGATTTTACGACAGTGTATGGGCGTATACTTTTTCCGCACTATCTGTAAATGCTTTTAGCATTTTATTATTTATATATATATATATATATATATTTTTCTTCTTCTTCTTAAGAGCTTGGCATGAAATAGAGAATCGATCGGGAATCGAGTTTGCGTGTTGCATTGTTTCTTTCTGTATTTTTTTATTTTATTTTATTATTTTTTTTTCCTGAGTGCTGGTCAAACTAGTAGTATTTTCGTTATTTTTTTTATTTTTTATTGATCACGAAAGTGGTTTTGATGTAACATTATTTTTGTCGTGACGGTTTTCTATAGCTTTACCGTAAATATATTGTACTCAATAAATCAAAGTACTACTATTCTTCACTCATAAAATCGTTTTTTAACTCATTTATATGGTATAAATATAATATTGTTCTTCCACTACTACCATAACACCTAATTTTATTAGACGCGATAACGGAACACTTTTAAACGAAAAACAATGATGTTCAACAGAATGAAACATAAAGCGGCCGAAATTATCATAACGATTGATTTGACATTTTGAAAGAATAAAACTTATAAATATGACG
>JASXSY010001174.1:0-60196 GCA_034509805.1 Sipha maydis
GATCTATTTTACTTAATACATACCACTGCTTCATAAGAAGGAGTTTCTTCAACTTTTTCACATATATTTTCTCTAGACTGTCTTTGTAATACCATATCATCCAACCCATTTTCATATTTGCCATCTTTGCCTCTTCGTACCCATGGAAACCTTCTACTAAATGTCATTGTTTTTTTCTTTCTTTCTAATGTTGATAATCTATCTAAACTTTTACTTTCATTTCCACGAAATTTTACAGATCTATCACGAGCTTTTTGTTTGCGCTCCCAGCGACGTTTAGATGGTATTATGCCGATGCCTTCTTCTCTACCAGTCGCCAACACTTTTCTTGCTTGCCACCATTCATCATCGCTTGCATTAGTTACATGAAGAATAGTACCGTATTTGAATGCTAGTCCAACACTAGGGAGGCCATCATCACTTGAAGGATCATAATCGAATAAGGCACGAACATATAAAGTTTTTTTTTGAGTTGTACGAATTAATGTACCAGTAGAAGCAGCAAGTTGGGATTTTAATTCATGAATTTTAGCTTCAAATCTAGACACAAAGTTAAAAACAATTTTAAAATATATCTAAAGCTTATCATAAAATTTAACAAAACTTTATATCTAACTGTTACCTATTATAATCTTTTGGTCGATGTTGAACTGTTAATACAACTGTCTGACCAGCATTTTTAAGAGCATCAGCAGCATCTTCATGAGTAGCATTATCCAAGCTAACATCGTTTACTTTAAGTATAGTATCTCCTCTTTTTAATTGCCCAGTTTGATCAGCTGGACCACCAGCAAGAATAAAGGATATAAATATCCCTTCCCCATCTTCTCCACCAACAATGTTGAAACCCAAGCCTCCAGAACCTTTATTTAAAACTACAGTTCTTACACTATGGTTTGATAAGCTTTCATAACTTTTAACAGTGTTTAATGTGTCTGTAGAATATGAATTTGGAATGGTATCAATAATTGGTTGTGGCGCAGAATCTGTGTATGTAATGGGTTCAGTTTTACCAATAACTAGTAAAACTTTTTCACGGGTATTTTTTAAGGTCCGTACAGCTTCTTCATGAGTTACATTTTCTAAATTACGATCACCAAGTAGAGTATTTTTTACTGCAATTAATTTGTCACCAACTAATATTCTACCATCTACTTGGGCAGCACCACCATCCATTATTTTAGTAACGTAAATTCCATTATCACCAGGTAAGTAAACAAAATTCACTTACATTTTACAATATAATATATACGGTTTATTAGAATATACAATATACATATATAATAGATATTCCGAGATATTATAGATAAGCGTTTACGATAATTATAGGTACAACAAGTTGTCAATTATAGAAAATTATCACTGATAATTCTATTTTTATACTTCGTAATGAAATAATGTATTATTCGAGAGTAGATTTTTGAATGGTACACTTATAATAACTCCTAACTCTTTAATATCCAATCTTTTTTAAATTGGAAAGCTGGGTTGGATTAATAAACATTTTCTCCAGAGCATCTCGTTGAGATTTTTTACATTTTTAAAATAACTAGTTTTTAAATGTATAAAATGTCTAAAAAGACTCCTATTTAAAAAATGACTTTTTAATACTTTATTTTCTGATGAAATAGGGGAAATATTGTAAAAAATCCATTGAGGTGCCTTTCAATATGTCCTACAAAAGAATTACATGTAGTTCAATCTCTATAATATCTATTATTGAACCTAGAGGACTTAATATAAAACACAATATAATCGATATTCATCATCATTTTAAACCCCTTAAAAAACAAAATATTGAACATTTTTTTTTACATTATTCATCAGTAAATTACCTAACTACAATTTAGAAAAAAAAAAAAATCAATTACACCAAATTTAAAAAATGGCTTGTTCAGCCTTAATTTTCTCCTTATCGAATCGACCGATTTCTATGATTTTTTTTTTTCATTTAATTCTAAATATAATATAGTTCAATGTAATATTGGCTTTGATTATCTTTTCTAAATATATGGCCCAATATTTGTGCAATAATGAGCGTCCATTATATGTCCCACCGTGCAATAAGTGTTAGTCGCGTCAGTACACGTTTTGACGCCGTAATCGGTATAGCCGCGAGTTTTGTTCATATAATTGTTTTACGTGTTTGTTGTTTTAAAAGTACGGGTGATTTCATTTAAATATGTCTCCATTGGTAAAAGAAAGTGAAATAAATGACATTATTTTTGAAGATTTACCATCTGATGACGACAGTATTTCATCAGTGGACAACTCGGACGATGATGATACATATTTCCCAGAGCTTTCTGTTCCAACCTGTCCACAATTTGCTTAGTTAAACTTACTTCAGTAACGAAGAAGAAGATGTTGAAATTTTTAACATTGAAGAAAATAGATCATATATTTTACCAATTCCGAAAAAAACACGATTCAGTCGTAGAATAAATCAAAATGAAATAACAAATAATAAATATGTTATCAATAACCACCGTACACTTTTCCTTCCTATTTAACAAAATATTGAAATAAGAGAAAATGAAGAACTTGCTTATAAAGTTTTTATATGCTGTTTATCATAGTTAATAGTAGGAATGTATATATACCAATGATTCAATCTACACGAAACAAAAATAAAATAATCGAATCCTTAAATTTATTATACGAACAGGCACAGTGTGTGAGCAAATATGAGCTCAGTATGCACGGTAGGATATACGTAATCCCACATATTGTAACTCCTGAGTTTCATAACTAAATTTTTTTTTTTTTTTTTTTTTGATAATTGTTTCTAACATATTTTTAAATATATATATATATAAAAAAAAAAAATTAAAAAAAAAAAAAATTAAGTACACGTGCAAGTAAGGTCTGGAAAACATACAGAAACCTGTGCATGAAAGAGTTAAAAAAAAAATCAAGATAATCGGCCCAGCCGTTCTCAACTGATGCAATGTTATACATTTTTGTCTCCATTTTTATATATATAGATTTAAAATAAAAATATACGAAATTCCACTTTATCAGGAGACTGAGATTCGGCATTTCCGAGTGCCAGGTGGATACTGAATCAACATATTACGTCGGTATATTTTACTATTGTTCTACTGTCAACGTGTACTGTACCCGGAGGAGCGTGATATATTGAAATCCTGAGTGGTCCTCGCCGTCAGCGGATCATGCCGTTACGCCGGAGTCACGATCGTACACGTTATTACGATAATTAATTTTTGTCGACCCAAAAACGTCCCTTTCGGACCCCCTTGATTCGTCTTCGCGCATCGCATCCGACATTCGCACCCATGCAATAAAAGGATGATATTAGCGACGATTCGCGTATGACGATCTCGAAAGTATAATAACGGTAATTGTGAATTATAGTGACAATAAAAGTAACAATTATAACAATAATAGTAACATTACGAGATCCAAATCACGTTAATTGGGCGGTGGCAAGTTTCGGCCAAAGGTTACGGGAACACCCGAACGCTTTGTCGTTCGAAACGTTTGATACTTTTTATTATTCAAATGGGTTTATTGGCAACAGCGGACCCGATGGTTTGGCCTCCGCAGCGGCAACAGCAATAATAATGATGATGATGATGATAATAATAATAACAATAAGAATAATGATAGTTATAACGATAATAAAAATAATAATAATAGCAACGATAATGATGGCGATAAATACGGGGCAACTAATAAGAAAACGGTTGTGTCGGTATTAAAACGTGTTCAAATTCCACCCCCATAAACATTGACTTTATGGGATTCCTGTATAAATTGTAACGGCTACGTCATTGGCCCGGAAAGCTATAAATTCCGTTTTAACCTAGAGCAGAAGAAAAAATGAAATAAAAATAAAAGCGAATAAATGTAAGAAAAAGAAGAAAAAGGAATATATAAATCCAAAACATACGTACGTGAAGGGACGACGGGACAAAAGGTAGTGATGGGTGGAAATGAAGATCTTAAGAAAATGACGAGTGCCCGTCATAATTGCGAATAAAAAAACACGAAATAGGATCATCACCGTTGATGCGTCTGCCGAGAACACTGCGTACACACACTCGTATGATAACACGTAATCGTGTACCGTTCGTCTGTATTGTCCGCGACGTGAAGTTTCGCGAGACTGAACGTCGCAAGTTTCTAATCGAAGAATCGCCGATGCGCGCTTTTGAAATCGTCAACCGCGACAAAAGTAGAACTCTTCGAAAATCAATAAACAGTAAAGGTACGTTTTGGCTAGAGCGACCGCGACCGTGTTTCACTGCGTCAATGTTATTATATGTACCTGGTTTAGCTATAGCAACTGCGACCGGCGATTTTGAACCGGTCGCGGCGATCTTAATTTCGGTCGCTACACGATCAGTCATATCACGGTCGCTCTGCGACTATCCAGGTTAAAAATTGAATACTTGAATTTTCAGTAGTACCGAATTTCCATTATCATAAAGTAACATGATATGCATCGGTATGTTTATGTCCTAGGGTAAATAGTCACAGTTGTTATCGCTGTAAAGAAACCGCCTAGGCGATTTGCGACCGCGACCGCGATTGAGATTATTTTTCGGTCGCAGTCGCGGTCGCTCTAGCCAAATCGTACCTTAAACGGTTTTGCGTCCCGAGCGCATTCGAACGAACACCGATCGTCGCACCAGGTACGTCGCCAAGCCATCATCCTGTAATTCGGAGAAATTAACACTTGAAGTGCGGGCGGAACGCCATCGTTCATAAACGATGATTGACGCCGACGGTGTGTGCACACGATATTTCACGATTTCGAAACTGTAACCGTGTGCAACGGTGACGTGAACGGGATTCTCGAATGGGCGCCGGGAAGAAGGAAACGCGGGAATCGATGACCGCGGAACACGTAACGATGGCAATATTATTTACGATGTACAGATTGTCTGACGGTGGAAGGAGCGCCAACAAGTACCAGAAAATGTTAAATTAAATTTTCTGATTACTTTCCATACATTGAAGCTAAACGATATATTTTAACCGTAGTGATTTAGTGTATAACGCAAACATTTCAATGAAAATAAAAACAATTTATCAATTACTGTGTACGACGTTACGGTAGGTTTTTTTTATTATTAGATCGTGTCAACAATAAATAGAGGGATCTAATTCCCTTTGTAAACACCCTATGATATGAAATACGTTTTAAGTTTAACTCGCGATGGCGGTGACTTTTGCATAAACGGGGAACGATACTATCAAACTCGGTTGTGTTCACTTGGTGACCGAATTTCAACGAAGTATTCGAGTGTATTTCACGCTACAAGTGTACTATAAAACCGCAGTAGTCAATTGAAATTAAAGATTTTTATAATATGTCGACGAATATAGGTGTACGTAATACATTCAAATATTTTTATCCATCGGCATTATTATGTAGTACACATATTTTCCATTTTTTACGTAAGTTTTCTATTATTTTTTATCATTATCATTTTCCCGTAATGATTTATTATAATATATACAGTATATTACGTTTATCGGAACCTCTACAGTATACATAATGTACATATTCAACCCGGTAATCATTTTTCGGTTTATCATTTTTTTTCCTTACCTCGAAAATAAATAACAGCCAAAAAAAATCACACTGCGAGGCTGGAATGGACATATTAACATTAAAGAGCTTTAATATATTTTTTCTTATTTCTTATAGGCACCGTGACATTTTTTACATTTCTTTTTTTCTTTTTAACGAGCTAAAGGCGATTATGGCCAAAGTGGAAAGACCTGCTCGAGTTATGGAATAATTATTGTTATAGTGCCGTAGCAACCTGACGCCGAAGCCGTTTTCCGAACACTGAAAAATCCTCAAAGCATTAGTGCTTCGAAAACTCGGTAGTTCAGACGGAAATTAAAATAAAAATCCACTATACACGGTACATCACGTACTGCACACAATATAGGCGGCTTTACGTATCCGCAATTGTGATTACGGTTTTAACTATGGGCTAATAGACATTAAATCGTTGTGTAAACAGTAGCTTAACCTTTCTTCGACGTTTCATCCGAAATCATTTTACTCTTTCAATATCAATTATTACTTTCTAGCACATGACGTACCCATGACGTAAAAGCCTTCCACGCTATAATGGGGTATCGTGGAGATGGTTGATTAATAATCATACATTGTATTCCGGTTAAACTTTGTTTATTTTGTAAACATTCACTTTAATTAATTTTAAATGGTTTTTGCGCGACGACATTTTTTAAAAACGTTTGGTCACATTTCTAAAAATATTAATAAAATTTTACTTTATTTTATTTTACAGTGGAATCTCGATAACTCGAATCGATTGGGGGCAAGAAAAAAAGAACCGGATGGGCTTCGCTCTGCTGTACAGTTGGGGGTGAAGTGCACCTCGTTTATAGGATATGTAATTATTACAACGGATTTGTTAAATTTGAATGCAATGATAGATATCATTGTATACGAATAACGATTCTGAACGGAGTTAATATGTTTGTCTCGGATATAATACATTGTTATTTATAAATATTGTAAAAAGTATATTTTATTTTGAAACGATAAATATATTTTTCAATTAGGATAGGTTGGCAGTTGCGTACAGCGACATAGTTTGTCAGTCTAGAATATTATACATTATATTATATTATATTTTACATGTAATTTTATGCCAATATTCGCTGTTCAAACGCTTATAAAAAAAATTGTTCCTATGGATTTTAATAATTTTTGAATGACAATAAGAACGTACTTAGGTACAGCCTGTAAACTATCTAATGCCTGGGCAAGAATGTTTTAGGCAAAGCCAAATCCTCTTCGTCATTAATATCCAACTCCTACCCACTTGACTCGTTAGGCATTTCTTGAAACTTCAAATCGTTCAGTATTTCATCACCAGTCGGACAATTGCGTGTTATATATTATTGTATAAATTCGAGTTATAAGCTAAAGTTCAACTATAATTATTTCGGCTTATCGAGAAATTTAAGTTAGCGAAATTCGAATTATCGAGAAAATGTATCATACATTTCATATATTATATATGGCAGGGGCCAAGGCATTCCTTCGAGTTATCGTAAATTAGACTTAAAGAGGTTCGAGTTATCGAGGTTCCACTGTATTTTATTTTCGACCACTTATTTTATCCGAATAGTTTCAATAATTGTCTAATTTTTCAAATGCGTAAGGGACAACGAAGCGAATATCTTGGTATCTTGAGATGTATTCTTGGTGATCCACTCAAACGATCAAATAAGGATATGAAGAAATCACGACGATTCAAAGTGAAACCGTTCTGCAATGGACACTCGAGGGTAATGCGGAATCGTACGCTTTTACGGAGTTCGTCCGCTACGCGAGCATCCGCAAATAACCAGGTATCATTAGCTGAAAAGCGCGTTTCTACTCGACTGTATTTGTCTGAAAAAAGTTTTGATACCGCAAACTAAACGGTTTGTTTCGGCGTGTACGTTTTGTATACATTACAGTCTCGGGGACGGATTATAATTTGAATCTCACGGGGCAAAAATAATATTTTACCGCATTATATTGTTATACGTACGAGAGGAACTGAAAGAGTAATAATTAAAAAAAAAACAACGAAAACAGAATACGAGTAGCACAAATTTATTTTAATCGTATAGTAGGTAGAGTAGGTTTGGCTACATTATTTTAGTAACCACGTCTGAAAACTTAATTTATTATAATAGGATTCCATCTCGTCGATGAAAAATGCAGATGGTCTTCGTAATTATGGTAATCCGGGCAGGCGGATGATTGATATGATCGATGTGTATGATTTATGAATGATTTTGTGTTACGTTAAACATAACGACAGGTAGTAGCCGCGCGAGAAGAAACCCGAAAAATTAAAAATTCGAAAACCCGTTTCCCGAATCGAACGTACAGGTATTAGTTTTTCTGCGGAAGCTGGTCTGCACGAACTTGCAGCATTGGAACGACAAGGTCACGGAGAACAAAATAGAACATTGACAATCCTGCGTCAATTCATAAAAACTAATTTCGCGTGGTCATTGTCGGCCGAGGGAAGTGAATCCAATTGAAAACCACCTCGTTGTTATGTATTGTATGAGCGCGTTATTCCGCGGACGGATTAAACTCAACTCGCGCCCGGTCATCTCGTCCACGATTTGTCTCCCGAAACCTTTTGACCGGACAAAATCAACGTTCGATCCCTTCCCTCTTTCCCCTGATAGGATAGCTTCATCCTAAGTATTTCTTTTTTCTCCTCGTTCATCGTTCGTTCCGAAAACGATCAATCCTTAATCTCGCGTCCGCGTTACGACCACGTAGCAACAACTACACGTACACGTGACCGTCTGAACCCTCTAACCGCGGTGATGAATCGGTGGAACCTTTGTCGAGTGAACCTTCCGTGACTTTTAACGTGCACCTTTACAAAGAATAGCCCTTGCTGCTCCATGGTAGAATATAAGGTTGCTGCAGAAGAACCGCGGTTCCGACAAAAACTCGGGCGCTCACCAGTCGTATCGTATAATAAGTTATAATTTGAGTTAAGATTTTGTAGCACTATTACCTTTCTAAAAATTAATCCACTCAATGAGCAAAAAAGCAGTAAAAAACTAAAGAGAAAAAAAAAATGAAAAGCTATTTAAATTATGGCATTAATCGTATTTCACATATCGATTACTGTGACCATTGTATAGAAGATTTAAGTTTCAACGTAATCCTATAAGTTATAAATAAATACATCAAAAATATTAAAAAAATATTTGAACATTTGAAAATCAGCTGTTAGTGGATGTAAGGTTAATCTAAAAAGCAATACAAAATTTATTGAGTTATCTGTTCACCACTCGAGACGAAACGGATTGAGTGACGGTCGGCCATGCGATACGTTGTGTAAAGTACGAAAATCTAACTCTTACCGAAATCAAAGTCGATCAAAGCTGTGCAAAATCGATGGTTTCAACGGTTTCCTCGTTGAACCTCGCGCGTAAGATGTACAACTTAACACTGCGTACGGAACTCACAGGCGCTTTCGTCACGCAGTGGTTCCGCCGAACGGAATGCGTGAAAATAGCATTCTGTCTGCTACAATATAGGCTTTGCCTAAACGACTTCGATGTATCGACATTAATGATCGACTCGAGGAGAAGATCGAGTGCGGTGCAGATACTGCTAGAACTACGCGCTTTGAACACGTGTGAAAACATCTTAAGACTTTGGAAAACAGCGTCAAGTCGTATGGTACACGGTACCATGAGCGATGGTCATAATGAACGGTAGAACAGACGTGAACATCAACACGGTCGACGAAAGAACGGATAATCGAACACAGGGACGCCTTTAGTTTTTTTTTTTTTTGGAGGAGGGTCGTGGTATTTTTTTCGACTTAAATTGGGAATTTAGTACACGATTTTAATTCTGACTATATTTTTTAATATTTCCACAAAAATAACGATGAAATAAAATATATAATTATAATTATAATAATAATATTAATAACAATAATATAACAAATTATATTAAATTTAAATTTCTTTCTTTGCCACTGTTGGCAAATTTGTCTAATAAAATGTCGACGGGTATGTCAATGTCATAACTATACGACGAAAACCGAGCACCGTGTTTGTCAGCCGTCGCCGTCACAAATTTCAGTGGTGATAAAATGAACTTCTCGGAAATAATTTTGGCTCATTCTTATAATTATTGTGCGGTAGTCGAAACGCATGTACATATTAGTAAACCGATTCAATGTAAAACAAATCAAAATTACGATAATGCAGCAGTACCGCAACTCTACCGTCAAAATTGCGTACTTTGTGCCGGGCTCTATGATTGCTAAGATCTAAATCGTCAGACGCATTACACATTTTCAATCGTTACTTATAATTCTTAACGAAATCATATCGAACTTCTACGATTTTGCATCTGATAGGACATATTACAAGCAGGTTTAATAAACATTTCCTGGACCTCGGTAGTGACGGGGGGGAAGGCTGAATCCCTATCAGCCACTCCATAAAGACGCTCCTGATCGAACGTGTTTTCCCGAAATCTCTGACGGAATAATTGTGTTTCGCAGTGGCGTATTTGAGAGTTCATGTCGGTGGGGGCGAATTTAAAAAGAGTTTACCCAACTATTCACACAAACTTATCATGACATAATGAATTTTATATTGCACCTGTATAACCTATAAAGTAATAAGTTGAACAAATATGATAAAAAAATCAACATATTAACAACATTATTAATAAAACAAAATCTATATTTCTATTTTTTTTATTAGCAAATCTATTTATAACATTATCTATTGATATAGTATGATGTATTTTTAGCAAAGCCAAACCAGTCAAGCGTTCTTGCCTCATTTTGAATCTTAACCATGTTTTCAATCTAACAAAAAAAAAGCAACAAAAATAGGCAAAGAGATGAATTATAAGTTTGTTTTTAATGTAGTTTAAGAAAAAGAATAAGTCCTTAGTTTTAAGCAATGTAAATATATAAATAAATATATACGACATGTGTACCACAAAGAAAAATCTATGTACATTTTTACTATGATTATCTAGATAACCGTGATTTTTACCAATAATTTGATATCATCAACACAATTTTTCGGAATTTTTGTTTTTTAATGAAATACTCAAATACCATATACCCATTAGTTATATAAAATTTTCCTGGTCTAAAAATTCTCGGGGGGGGGGGGATTGCCCCCCCCCCTCAAATACGCCACTGGTGTTTCGGCTGTGTGTTCCGTGCCCCGCGGCCGACGACGGGGAAACGCGTTCACGCCACGCATCATTTGAGCAAGCACGTCAAACGCCGTTCATCGCGCGGTATAGATTGCGCAAGTTAATGCAACCTTGTGAACGTACGGTTCATGGGCTCGGTTTTGTTCGCGTGTATTAATCTTACTTGTTCATTCGTATCATCGAGAAACGATTTTTCTAGGCCGAACGCCTATACGTGTACATTTCGCACATCCCGGTGCGGCTTTTACGTGCTCCCCCCCCAAATCGGTTAGTCAGCGCGTACGATTTTGCGCGACGCGATTCGGTCCGTCGACCGCACGTTGTTCACGTGTATTTGTAACGTTGTAATGTTATACGTTGTTGCATTTTGTCCGTACAAACGAATATAATGAGGAGTACAACACGCATGGTGCGGATAATACGACGTACGAAACGAGCAGACGGTAATTACGCTCCTTAGTTAATAACCGAAATATGGTGATCGCGGTAACAATAATGAAATGTAAGAAAATAAATAAATAAAAAGTACACGTAAACCGCTGCGCGTTTAAACAACATAACAATACGGTGCCTGTACATTATACAGTACGTGATGTTGAATTATAATATAATATTTCGTACGGTAAGCACAGCCAGTGTTTTGTCCAGCGTGAAAATCCCTCGAGTTGGTGTGCCCGCGAGCATTACTCGTAGTCATTTCCCGTTTGGCTAACAACCCTGTCAACAGCAATAATTATGAATACCGGACGCGCACGCACCCGCACACGGGCATTTTCGACCGTCGCCGTCGGTCAAGGTCTTAGGTGTACAGAGCTGCATCCGAACCTCCAAGACACGGGTTGTTTTATTTTTCTTCTGTCCCCCTGCTATCAAGTCGACGTCACAGAGATTAATACTTGAAGTATTGTAATAGCGTACACAATGGCTAAGCTCTGAATTCTGATGGATTAATACTTTTCGTCATTAGTCATTTGCGCCCTTGGAGATCTCCTGACTCTCGTCGAGTTCGTTGCATACACATCCCGCCCAAAGTATATTTTTTCTTCCGAAACCAACGAGAAAATAAATATAGTTACTCGTCATGTAGTAGTATTATACGTTTAACAACTATTTATCATTATGCATTACATCCATCGGAGGGATTTCATTTCATTTTAGTGCAAGGCACTAAGTACTAAAATTGATAAAATCATAAATTTGGAAGCAAACACTTGAAAGTAGTCGGTGGTTCTAATGCATATTGTTTCAAATTCAATTTTTCTTAGCTTTCAGAACGGTCAAACCTCTTAAGATTTTTACGGCAAATTAATTAATAAAATAATCGCTATTTATCACTGTAGGTTGTTTTCGTTGTCTCATTCTTAATGTTTCAAACATAATGTCACTGATAATAATATTGATACAAACATTGGTTAGAATAAAACTGCAAAATTTCAAAATAAGTTATCGGACGGCAACCGCCTAAACGAAAAAGATACAATATCAATGAAATACTTGCTTGTAGTTTACACATAAGGAGTATTTAAGCTGTGGCTAGAATCTAGAAACGACAATTATCTCAAACATAATATTTCACATCGTGATCAAATGTTGTGATAACGTCATTATACTATTGCATTTTCTTCGTCGACAAATTTCCATCACTTATTCGAAAAACCCAAGTCTATTATATTATTGAACATCGTTCAAGAGAGTTTCTGGGGGAAAAAACTTCTTGTATTGGTCACTACGTTACTTACTGCATGGTAATGCAGTTGTAGAACAATAAATTATTATTAACTAAAATTTGTTTCAGCCGGTAATGGTGATGTATTTTCATAAATGTTTCAAATATTGTTGTAGGAAAAATTAAATTACATCGTCAACGTATGATGCTGCCTACCAGTATGCTGAACCATCGGTGAAATAGAAATCGGTAGAAAATATAATAAACAGTGCTCACGGAGTCAATAGAGAAAAATTGAAGTTTTGACATTTTTCGATTTGTATTTCAACCGCACTAAATAAATAATAAATAAAAGTTTTATACAGGCCAGTGTACCCGCAAAAGAGCATACTTTATTCAGATTTACATGAGAGTATAAAAACACTGACGATTTCAAAAAACCTAAATGAAATTGATCCAAAATACAGTACAAAGTGCGTGTTACAAACGATAAAAGGGCATAGGTTAATCCGTCCTAAAAGATTGAAATATTTAAATAGAGCTCGAGCTCTTCCGCAGCTCGTGAAAAACACCAAATCTAGTAAACCATAAATCGGGCACACGGCAAATTGGCATAGAACTTCAGAAACTGGTACGCAAAATCGTAGTCACAACATCAACTCATTCAATGCGAAATCATATCAATGATGCAAACAGTACAAAAATGTGTCGATAACGGACAACTGCAGGCATTTGAAATATAATACAAACTGTGCTCTTACCACGTTAACGTTTATCTTTATTTGATGCGTTACACGCACCGGATAACAATGCCATTAAAATATTAATACTATTATTTTCATAATTATTACTAAGCGTAGTAAAGCGTTTGGGTGAATCACCTTTTTTCCCGAATAAAATTTAAAAAAAAAAACCAATATGTTTGGGCGAGTTCCTTAGAATGTGTTGAGTGAATATAAAATTTATTGTTATTAATTATTGGGCTTTCTATATGTTATAAATCAGACAAGATAATAAAAACTGTAATTTTTCCTTTGTAAGTAATATTTTATCAGTTTCAAATTAATGTTTATAGCTTTACAGTTTATCATTACATTTATAAATATCGGGTTTGCTCGAACACTGGAAACGCAAACTCGTTAAAGTTTTAGTTTTTGGCCATCATTATAACGTTTAGTGTATTAATTAATTATGGATCATACAATTTTAAACGTGTTTTTATAAAAAAATTAAATAAAAGATAAGTTTGAATTGAAAATTATATTTTTAGTGAATCTGACAATTCGATAACGGATTCTTTCGTTTTCGGTGTACCGATCGAAAATGTCCTATAAGTGTTATAGTGAATTTTGTCATCAATGAAATATTATCAATATCAAAAATGTACATAATAGTGAACCGAATACAGATGATAGTTTAGCGGTTCAGTGTTTCAGAACTGCTGTGAAGAGAAAAGTCGAAGAATATTTACATGTAAAATCAAATAATATTATTCGCAAAGAAATTCAAGAAACTAATTCAGTCTTTAGGTAGGTAATACTTCATAATGGCATTCAATTATTGAGAGAATCAGCTAATAGAATTTTCCTAACATTCCGAAAACTCATAATGAAGTATTTGACCAACTATTTGAAACTCAAATACATATTTAACCTAATAATGATTTTTTCCTTTTTACAATCGAGAATTTTTTTTTTTTTTTACATGTACTGAAAATTTAGAACAATTTATCGAAACGAGAGGGAGAATGGATTGATAGTATATCGCCCGAACACATTACCTATGATATTTTAAAATCACTCGCCCATACACATAACAATATTTTAAAATAACTCGCCAAAAAGCATTATGATAAATGGCTTATGCACAGGAATTTTTAAAAACTTGCCCAAACGCAATCCGCCCATTATTATTATCATCGCGATAATACCGTCTCGAGGCTGACCGTCGAAATCGATCCGGGAAGACTTTCAGGTCGACAGACGTTGGCACCGGTGTACGTAGTAAATAATTTACGGTCCATTATTGTGACGTACGGTTATAAAGATGTTCAATCGCGAACCCTGTTACGCATAATTTCGTAATGCTGTGTCGCTGAAGAGTGACGTGCACAGCACTGTAGCGAACCGGACTCGAAAAGACAGACTCGATACGATTTAACAATGAGTTTCACATTGTGTTGAAAGTACCACTAACTCTGAAGTTAGGTAAACCGTCGAAGGAAATGAAATAGACACACGATAAGGGTTTAATTATTTACTGAAACACAATAACTTAAATGTAGCCCGATAGGTTAATTATTTAATAGTGATCAACTCTATCGGTCTACTCGACAGTGAAATCATATCATGTCTAAATTAGTATTGGATGTTATTTCTCCATTTATAGATAATGTTCGGAGTGGTGATCAAAGTGTTTTTGTAGCAAGGAGAAGTATGAGTACAAATGATAGCTTTTCGTTGTTATGCAATAATTTGTTGATATCTAAAAAGTAATTAAAATTATGTAAGCGTATACGCTTTTAATATATTAAAAAATGAAGAATAATGATATAGCGTCTCTAGAGAAATATTTTTATCTCTAAGCGATAGTGTACGATAATGTATCCTTTACAAGGATAGTCCAATGTAGAATATATAGAAATACAGTGTAATAGAATATTATACCTGGGACATGTTTACGATGATGGTAAACTGCGATAGTCGTGGTCGCAGAATTTTCGGGCGAGTAAATCGCATTGAGTTTGTTTAATTTTTCCCGTATTTATAATACGGTTAAAGTAAACATAACAATTCGTTTAAAATGGTCACAGAAGTGCAAAATTAAACATTGTTCAGATCGTTTTATCGATTGACGACAAAACCGATGGCTGACATAAAAATATTTGTTTTATCCTTATTACTTATATATATATATAGATAACTCAATTGGGTCAATGTTTTTTTTCGCACTGTTCTGTCACTACTTTAAGTTACCACTGTAAACGGGGGTTTACCGTAACACATTTCAAAACATTTATGTATTTCAAAATGGATTAAAGGTTTTTCTAACGAAGTTATCAGTGGTTTTTGTAATTATTATTTAATGCACTCTACAAGAGATTTTTTTGTATCAAGTTATAAACTAGTAAACTCATAACAATGTAGGTAAAAACTATAAACGTATTGTACAGTAGCGTATTACTAAATTCAATATTATTAACACACACATATATACACGCACGCACGCACACATACTAAAATTTTCATCGTTCGGTTGTAGGTATATCATAATATTTAAAAAAATATATTATCATGATAAATATTAATACTAATTTCATACATTTATTTTAACGTCTTCTTTATTTATTTAGAGAAAGTACAGTGTGGAATTAAGAAATTAAAAGTTCAAAAATGAATACCTACCGGGTTTTATTGTCTGAAACTTTAACTCCAACAGCTAACATTAAATTATCGTATAATTACCACATAAATTAAAATCTTACATATAGAACTTATTTCGAGTTACAGGTATTATGAACCATAACAATTATGATAATAATAATACGCCGTGCCTGACTTAAACCTTTCTATACATTTTTTTTTTCGAAATATCCCTTCGTTCAAACAGTACCGACGTTTTAATCGTATGTGGATTTTATTCCGCGTTGCTGACAAAACACGATCTTCAAAATATTCAAAATTATGTTGCATAGCGTCGCGAAACGAGTAAGTACTGCATCTGAATCAGCGGTATGTACGGTAAAATTGATATATTTATCGCCGTTGTCGTTCTTACGAGAATCGAACGAAGAAAGTGCAACTATAACAGCAATGTCGTGGTGATTTCCCACAGTTTGTGCTACGCTAAACTCGAATTGTTAGTATTGGACGATGTCATGTCGTTACAATAAGTACAAGTGGCGCGTCTATTGACTTCTCGAGGACCGCGAGCCCATTAAAAATTCAAGTGGATAATATCGTTCACGGGCACAACTCAACGTTTCCCACTGCCCCGTGAAGCGTTCAAAACGGTTTCCGTAACGTTACGCATACGTGTAGTACGCCCCAAATGCATCTAGTGCAGTCAATACGTGATTGCAATGCACTAAAACAGATATTTGATTGACATATGGTGTTCGTGTGTAACAGTGCATAGGAGGGTAGCGATAAGACTGGCATAAATACGGGCAGAGCACCTATAATTTTAATCGGAGAATAGTTACAGTGCCAGTTACTGGCTGTTTACTCTCTGCGAGATTACCGTTCGTCTTGGACTTCGTCGCAGCCAAACATCGCCGCCGAGTATTCAGTCATTGCCCAGTGCCGGTAATATTTACATAACAGTTAGTTATCTTTCATTCGAATCATTATTTAAAGTGTTAATGAATTATTGTAATTTATACTTGTTCCGAAACTCAAGTGTTCTGTTTATAAACTACCTATCTCCTCGGCCTGCGTCTCAAGTCCGTGTCAAACGTGCTGCGTCGATTAAATGATTATTGCTAGTACGCAAGCGTCCTGTACAGCGATCGCCTCACACGCGATCCGAATGTGTACACAAATGGTATAATGTACTCATCAATGCGCGTAGTAACATATGCTTTTGAGTGTACGGCACATTTAAAACAGTTAACGTTTCGACACGTGCTGACAGGTACACATTAATTTAATTGATTCGTACCTGTTAAAAATCAATTACGACAGTTCTACCGCGTTAGCGATGTACGCCGTATATGTACGCTCTGTTTAATGATTAATCGCGCGTCTCACACACTAGCCATGCCTGTCGGTGGCTCCCATTTGTTCGTCACGATTTCTCGTAACTTTGGGCACAAGCCATCATTTTCATGCCCTCCGACAACGTGTTTACTCTGAAAATTATTATTATTTTATGCCGATTTGTTGGCATTGCTGTGATCGCGCACGGTCGTGTTGCAATCGATATTATCCGATAATTGGTCGAAGACTGTTCACATTTTTATTTTTATTTTTTCCGTACTAATACCTTAATTTTTGAGGTCGATTTTTCTAGGAAAAGTAAAAGTAAAACGTGTAATACCGTCGTGCAGTAAACATTAGAATATTTATGCATTTAGCTGGAAAAATATTAATAACATTTACATTTCGTTTTGACCATAACTGTTGCTGTCACTGCTTCCTTCAGGACTGAATTGTACTCGTATGAACGTGATTTGAATATCGAAAATGTATTGTTGCAATCGGTATAGGTAGGTACTGGATAGAAATCAATAATGTTGTTATCATTTTTTTCAAGAAAAAACATGCTTGTTTTTTTTAAAAAAAAAAAGTTCATCGATCATCGTGAACGAAGAAACCGACGTATGCGAAGGAAAATAAAAGACAATCGTACTTCGGAAAACAAACGTGTTATTGGAGAGGACACTACGATGGCCCTAGAGCAACTGGTCAACTGCGACAGGCAGATAACTGGACCGTCAACATACATTGATTAAATTCATAAATTATATTTACTTTACTAGACTTTTAAAGAAAAAACGCACATAATAGGATAAATATATGACTTTAAAGGTACGACCCCACTGAACGCGATTTGCGATTTTGCGTTTTGCGATTGTATTTTGAGATATTACGATTTTATCAAAACTGTAGAATAACTATGACATGGCCACACTATCAGTGTTTCGCGTTTTGCGTTTTACGATACATCGCTTTTAACGCAAATAAATCGAAATAATTTGTTTTCATGCGATTATCGTTTTGAAAAGCCCACCATGTCGGTTGATCCAGAAAAATTAGCTGCGACAGTTTTTTTTTTAAAAGAACCGATTTGGAATCCTTGCCATGCTGGTCATAGAAGTAGGACTATTTTTCTACAGTGTTGGTCTGATTTAAGTAAAGAGATGAATATAGATGGTAAGTACAATACAGGTTACACAAATAAATACAAAATATAAATTATCCAAGATCACTTTATTTTAATATTTTACATTAGGATAACTTTCGGACAAAAGTATTTTACGCACGCGGTTTGAATTGAACGAAGTCATCTTGGCGATTAAAGCCATTCACCATAGAACAATACCGAAATACGTTACACCGTCTAGACGTTACGCGTCTCCGAAAGCATCGCAATGTAATATTGCAGTATTGCGCTTACACCACTACGAATTCCACGTGATATCGTCGACAACTGACTCGCTGCGACATCCACGTGACCTGAAAACAGTTGAGTATACGATATTATTTTTCGTTTCGGTGCGCTCTTTTTGCAATTACAGATAAAAAAAATAAAAATAAATTTGAATACTCCCCTGCACTCTTTACGGTCGCCTAGCCTTGTTTGGAAAATCGGACATCGTCGGTCCGGAGCTTAATTTTATCGTCGACCTCTATTCATGTCGACCGCAGAATCATAAAACCGTATATTCTTTTGTTTTTTACACGTATGTGTGTACGTGTATCAAGTGTCTTTTGTGCTTTGAACCATTAATATGGTTGGAGTTTTTTTTTTTTTTTTTTAATAAAGTACCAATCCATATTAACCATTAGTTTTTCAATTATTCCATCGCATAAAAATTAATAACATACTTTTTGGTCATAGATATTACAATTTTAATGTATAATTTAAGAAATCAGTAAAACAACTTGTTGTGTCCATATTTCTTAAATAAAATTTTATGGTAGTTTCTGAATGAAGGAAATTTGTTACACATTTCAGTGTAATAAACAGGTATGTCAATTATGGACGACATACCATGTACGACGGGTAAATTTCAGTACAAGAACCTGATATGTCCGGATATCCATGGTTTTTGCACCGAACTATGTTGATTATACTGAATGATATTTTATCAAAAAATAATCATTTATTGTGATAGAAGTATAATATTGTTTAAACATTTAAAATCATATTAATACTACGAACATGTAGTAGTTCATGATTAATACCTAATATAAAAAACTTATATTATTTTGTTAATAATTTGATATTATCAAGGGATGTTGTTTATTTATTGTTTATCCTAAACAGACCAAGAATATTTTTTTATTTTTTCAATTCTTTTGTGAAACCTTTCTACATATACATAATGTATAACTAAAAACATATCGAAATAAAATACCATACCAAGGAAACTCAAAATTAACCATTCATGATCGAGAGAGTCCGGTCTCTACAACTAAAAAATGTACTTGTTCATCAATACACAGTTATGAAAAAACTTAATTTTATCTAAATAAATAAATAAATAAATAATATTTATATGAGCTAGCATAATCTTCAAAATAAGTTTTCCCTTTTGACATACACAAACATGTTTTACATTTAGTACACATGATTTTTTTTTTTTTTGTAGTTCTTTATCTTATTTTCTATGTTATCTTAGCATGAAGTTGGTGGTGGTATCGCCATAGTTAAGCATTCACCAATTTTCAATCTAAATTGGAGCATTTAATATTTTATTTTTTTTGATACTCTATTAATCTTACAATACTTATGATCAATCATTAGCTAAGTACCTCTCCCGTACAAAACCTATGACTGTTTTGTTTTATTAGAATTTTGTATTTCATCACTTACAAAATTATCAAAATGTAAATTGCTTTTAATTGAAAAAAAACGATCTCGAGACATTATCGCTGAAACATGATCGCATCGAAACTTGGCACTCCAATACATTTGGAGACAAGTACATTTATCGCCACTAATTATTACGTAAATTATTTTATTTGAATGGAAGTTGTCTTTAAAATTTTACCCGTTTTTTCCATGTAACATTGATTAGTGCAAAGCACAGCTAGTTGAAGTAATTGTTTACGCCGTTTTAGTTTTTTGAATATCGATGTATCGCAATTTTCGTCTCTAGTTTAGTCTCTAGTTTAATTTCATCACTTGACTCATTTGAGTCGCTTAAAATATTATTTTCAAGTAAAACATATGTTGAATAGGCATAATCATCATCGTCGTCATCGAATTCAAGGTCGGAACCTTCTAATATATCTATGATTTTATCGGCGTCCATGACAGTAAATGCGTATCTCTAAATGCGTACAGACTGGACGCTCACGAATGTAATACTGAATTTTGTTCGTGTATTTACATCAAAAATAAATATTAAGCAGCAGATATTCCTAGAAGTCTCTGGGAAAATATATGATAAATAAAACAAAACAACAAATTCATTGGTATTGCAAATATATACCGAGAAAAGTACTCGAACACTGTAGATAATATAAACAGAGGAAAATCTATAATTAGCATTACATGGAGCTTAGCTGGGTTGCCTGACTTTTTTTTTTTTCGGTAGATATAACGTTAAGTTAACAATCGTTCGAGACCAGTCTAACAGCGTATAATAAATAAAACATCAATAATAAAAATAAAAAAAATAAAACTCTCACGATTGTACCTTGTCGGTCTATATGGGATAACCCTTAAATAAAAAAACTAACTAATAGTTTATTAAAACTCAATAACTAGAATATTAACTATTATCAATATTCAAATTAATGAGACTGTTCATGAATATGTACAACTAACTTACAATATTAATGTCTTTTTAATGTAATATATTTATATTTTTGTTTTTAGTTATAAATGATAATTTAAAACAATTAATCAAGTTGTATTTCATGCATTTACTTCAATATGAACAATTTTAAATAAATAATTGTTATTTATACATTTATATTATTAAGTATTTATTCGAATGCCTAGTCATATATTGGCTTTAAAAAGTAATCTCAATGCATATTATCAATACATAAAAAGAAATTATATTTGTTTTCAATATAAATTAAAAAACTATAACACATAATAATGATTCAATATATATTTCTTTTTCTTTTACTAAAAATGATAAAAATCAAATGTATGAATAAAAACCCAGAGAATTTCATAATTTTATCCTATTTAATGTTAATAATATTGTTTGTGTTATAATTATTGTAATTTGAATACATTTTACCAATAAATAAAAAAAAAAAAAATGTTACATGGTGCTATCTGAACATAAAATGCAAATATTAAAGTAGTATTTTTCTTCTCCCGAAAATTGTTCAAAACTGGACATACCAGGTTGATACACTGGATCCATCAATTATTAAAAACGGTTTCGCCGGACTCGGCTGTCCATAGTGCGTTAAACACGTTTACGTACGGAACTGTAATATAGCTGTTGAAACGCTCTCGACGTATATTCATATTTGGCGTCGTAATAAAATTTAAGCGGAAGAAAACGTATCGAAACGCCGCAACAGATTCTACGCGGGACATACGCGGGCGCGTCTTTAAGTGTACACCGATTCGTCTGTTTCGAATCACCCGTACTTTAGTAATCCTTACTTGCTAGCGATTACTCGATTTCAATGAAATCGTTTGCATAAAACATGCGCCGTAAGACATCTGCTCCCGTGGCGTTTAAATATTTGTACAGTTCGTAATAACAATACTGTGTGTCCGAACAAAATGAAGAGAGACCCGTGTTGAAAATTATGCGCACGAAAGCAATAATAGTAAAAACGTTTTAGTAAATTTATGTCTTGCGGTTTAGAACCACAGATAAAAACGAACGGCTGTAAAGTTTTACTGGAATTACACGGTTCCCTTGAACAACGACGTGTACGTAATTATATTTTTCGTTATTTTACGGCGAACATTTCGTTTCGATCGGCAAACGCGTGCACAACGGACATTACTACTGTTATCACAGACATACTCTTTGATCTGTGCATTGGCATTGAAGCCAGTCAGAGGTAACTGCATCGAAACCGCGAACGAGCGATCAAACACGTTCTAACAGCTGTCTTTTTATTTTTCCGCGTACACCGAACTGCACTGTAGCTGAGACCCGGCGTAAAAACATGCGTTCGTCGTACGCGGTCAACCGTAAACATTCGTTTGACGTCTGCGTGCGACACTAGTTATCATATTATCATATATTCTTTGATAACAACTGAAGAACAACACGGCGTATTGCTTCGCCACACACACACACATACACACGATCGGAATTATGTTTTTCGAATCCTTTTTTGCCCTCGAGTTCCATAACAATATACGTGTTAATTATATATTATTCATCGCGTCTGGTTAGAATATTTAGAATTTCGTGTTTACGAGTGTAAAAAAGTTCGACTGCAAAGTTTGTTCGGTTTATATTTTTAGCGGATAAAAAATATGGTTTTCTTACTCTGCAGTTGTACATATATATAAATAAATATGTTCATTATAATAATATATAACTAAAACAAAAAAATAAAACGACAGCTTCCGTTATTCCGCCTGGGATTCTTAATTAAGGGTATTATTCATCCACAATATTTTTAAGAAGTAAAGGGTTGTTTTTTTTAATTAATGCTCTGGCTTCCGTCAAAAAAGAAACTACCAATTATGAAGTAGATCGACTTACAACGAGTGAAGCTCCGAAGAAAAAAACTAAATAATACGCTCGTTTTGTTCCGGTGTTTCCTATAGGGAAAGGATAACAGAGATTGAATTCCGTGTAATTAGAAACCCGTCCATTGTGCCTCGAGGACGCGAAGACGTCATTACAAACGGTCTCTTCGGTTCCCCGGGGATAGACATTTGAAATATCCAGAGAACGGCGGTAGTACCATGTTAGCTAAGGTGTTCACAATATCGGATCGACTTATTTAAATAACACTGCGAAATTTTAGTTTCAACGGCGAAATATCGCGTATTGGGAATGAAATTGTTTTTTTTTTCTTAATAGACCATTGTTCTTCCACGATTATAAAAGTTATAATAACGTCATAATATTTTATTAATACCTAGTATTATTAACTGTCCTCTCGACTTCACACTGTCAAACGAACATCAATACGGAACAAATAATGATTTTGAGTTTAAGTAACTGAAGTTTTTTCTTCTTTTTTTGTAGGTTATTGCAGGCAGAACTGTTGGTAGGGTGGTGTAACTGATGCGGTGTAACTACATCAGGCCCGCACCTTGGACATAAATTCAAAACTATCAAAAACATCTAGGAAAAAATATGTATAATTTTCATTTCATTTGTCTGTTGCCCGTAATAAAACAGCAGATAAGACTTAAACTACGTTCAATATTAAAAAAGTCGTAGTGCCCCATAACGGACTGAACAATTAATTTTCCCAATATATACAGTCCTTACAAGTTTTTTTATTAGCATTTACTTATCTCCTTGACTCGTGTACATAATGTATGTACGTATATATTTAACCTGAACATCACACGTGTATTTATTCATTATTCTAATCTCTCCAAGAGGCCATAATTTCCTAACATTGACATAGCTTTTTGAGATATGCTTACTATTCTTAAAACTTTAGCTGAAAGATCGTTTTCCAAATTAAAATAGATAAAAAATTACCTCCGCAGTACCATATCTTAAGAAATATTATCCAGATTATCAACAATTGCTATTGAAATGTATTCAGCTGAAACACTATCCTATAGTGAAACAATTAATACATTTAACAGAAAAAGCCAGAAAAAATGTTTTTAATGATTATTTAATTGTTTTATATACTTTGTATTTGTAATTTTGAACCTTAACAAGGTTTGGTTGTTAATTTGTAAACATTTTTAAATCAAGATGATTTATAGTTTAGTAATTTTGTATAACATAATTTAAATAAATGTGTCCAATAAAATTGACATAGAAATCATTCCTTGAAAAGAGGTGGTAACCAAGTGGCCTAATGCCCATCTTTTTCAAATTTAATTAACCATACGAGAAGCGGTGACAGCAGGTGGTACGTCCGTGTTATCTAAGGTCGTGAAACATTACACTTTTGTATATCCAATAGTAATCGGACGAGAAAACTATATTGTTCTTTGAAACCAATGTATTTAAATCTCATATGGTCGAGACCTCTCAGAAGTTTATACTTTATTGCAAGATACGATTTTGTTTAGAAGTGCCGTGGTTACTATTTACAGTTACCACTGTATAATTGTATTGTTCATAAATGGTATCGCCATGGATACTGCCTTTTCGTAGTATTATTATGGAACGTACCATTTTTGAACATGAAATAATTGTATCTCTATGCAGATTATTATTTAAGATTAATTATAATGCGTAGTTAATCATATCCGAATCGCCATTAATATTAATTTAGTTTCAGTTGTTTTTCTTACATTATAAATGATGTTATAAAGAAGAAATTATAATATCTCGTTTATTCTAGACATTAATTTTTATAAAAGTTTAATAGTAAAATGTGTATTTTTATTTTTTTTTTTTTTACAACCAATAAATGCCATAAGCAATGATTATGTATATTTTACGAATCTTGTTGAATAAAAACACGGACTATTTTTCATTTAGAATTTTCAATAACAAAACAGCCCGCTTTTTTACGCTGCAGCGTAGAGATTTGGATTTTAAGTTAACGGTGAAAAACCGAATGTTTTTTCGATGCTTTAAACACCTTTAAAAATTAAAAATTAAAAACTAATATTTTATTGTTGAAATGTGACCACGATAATATTGCTCACGATAATCCTAATTACGTTTAGTACACTTAAAGTTTTTAACTGAAATCACTTTCAGTAAACTTTCGATAATAAATTCTTTACAGAAAGAGCCCATGAATAATATGGTTTATACTACGGTGTACGTTATAGCATCATTTTTTTAGCTCTAAACCGAATCTGAACAACGTAGAACACATTTTTTCCATCATTCTAAAATAATTGTTATTCTGTCGTAAGATGTGAAAAATCGAAAAATTAAACAATATAACTTAAAATCATTAAACGTATGAGAATTAAAATATAATAATAGTTAAAATTGTACACTAATATTAATGATGCAGAGAACTTTTTATTGTAGGGGTGTTTAAATTTTACGATTCTGATTAAATATAAAAGTACGAGTATACAAGGCTGATGAGAACTTTTGAGGGCCCCGGGGCTGCAGTCCCCCTTACACTTGTTTGGTCAAGATATACATACTGCTTGTATATACATTAGTACAATAAAATTATTAAAATTTGCATTTTATGCTACGGCAAATGAGATTATAAAATAATTTTGTATAAAAAGCTGGGACGACGGCCCTCTCGGAAGTATAGGACCCGGGGCACTAGCCCTCACTGCTCCATCATCTTGTCGGCCATACGAGTATATACTTTTGAAAAAAAAATTTTTAATTCTTGTGGAAATCATCCAATTTAAAAAAGGTTTACAATCTTATCTTAAAAACGGCATCGTTTTGAGAAAAACACGTAACACGATCAGTTTTCGGAATATTTTCCTTTATGTACATGTTACTATATATATACTAACAAATAATAACAATTAGATGTAGATAAAATATACTTACCAATGTTGTTTAAATGAAACAACGAATGTAAATTGTAATTAATTATGATAAGCTTTCAAAAAATATTCATTATTAAATCTGTATACTATTTTGTTATTATGTTAGTCGTTTAGTTTATATTGTAGTCTGTACTGTTACCTTAACATTTCCAATTCTATACGTTATTTTTAAATAATTACTAACAGTACTTAGTGCTTTCGGGCGTGTATTTGATAAAAATAAAATAAATAACAAAAAAATGAATAATATTTGCAATAGCTAATATGTACATCCCGAACAAAAACTATTATAAAAAAAAAAATAAAAAATAAATAAAAATAATCACAACCACCTATAGTGTACCAAATGCATTAGCCTAAGTACACGCTTTGAACCGATGTTCAGTAACCATTGTATTACTATTTAGAGATTCGCATGGTTCGCAAAACACTAAAGTAGCCGAGCCAATGAAAGAGGGGAAACTGGAAAAAAAAGGCTCCGGCATCACATGCCAAGCGTGTGTTTCAGGCACCGGACGTGAATAATGGTGTGGTGGATGTAGAAGAAAAAAATGTCCAAATGAAAGAGAGAGAAATATAGAGATAGAGAGAGAAAGTGCGAAACCGTATTCAGATGTCAGCATTTGAAACTCGGTGAAAGAAATAACCATCAGTATAATAAAAATAAAAATAAAAGTTTTAGAAATCATTTTGCCTCAAAACTTCAAGAAATTTCTCCAACTAATTTAGTTTTGACTCAATGTATCGAAATTTAAAAAGTATATCAACTTCTAATGGTGAACCATTTTACGTGGAATAGTTCTACACAAAACATATTATTATTATCAAAAAATTAATAAAAATTAACTAACACCATTTAAAGCTATTAAAACTGAAAAGTGTGTACATATTTTCATGCCAAAAATGCAAAAATGTTCTCCGAATCGGTAATACTTATTAAAACTTTGAATATATCTACATATCTACAGTTAGTAGAAGTAAGTTTTCGAAAATCGTAACTAAATTTCATTTACAGATGGGAGCTCTGCGTTAGATCTTCTAATCTCGTATGGTAATTGAAACATCACACCCAGCCTTTTTCTCGGAAAACACGTTTACGTGTACCAGCTGCGCGATAACATGTTACGTGTCTACATTTCCAAGACAAAACACGTTAAGTTAGCGGATCGTATAGCTTTTAATTAATCGAATGCTTGACTACGACTGACGAGTTCTTTCCATGTAAGCTTAGTGCTTTGTGTGTTGTTATAGTACGCACTCGCGTTAAGAGGCATTCTATTGTAAGCAGCATTACACCTATAATGGTTCTGGGTCCGCGAATTAGTTCGTAATGATAAATGACGACGAGCTAAATATCGTTTTAACGTGGACTTAAATGAAAAATAACTATCACGTGCGGCGGTGAAAATTGGACGGAGACGACGAAAGACTTTTAGCTACATCTTTGTACAATCGTGGAATATAATTAAATTTTGTGCAACGGTGCACAACAGTAATGCGCCATCGTAACACGTCGTAATTTATATTTTATTTCTTCCGTAAATGTGAAAAGCACACGTCGCGTGTTGACATCAACGGAGTCGTAAGGTCACGCGTGTAGACCTGTAATACCGACGCATCCGTGTGCGCGTCACGTACTACTGAAACGTTACTGGTCGGGCTATTATGATCAATCAGTGTAGTCAATTCCAGTGGCACGTGGTCACGGGTATATGCCCGATGCATTTGCGCCAGCCCTAGAAATTCACGGTAGGGGTGGACAGTGGGACGGCGAAAGTATTATTTCGGAACGATTGCTGCTTCGACGTTTTTGCTTGATGAATTAATGTTGATCTAACCGTGCTGCAAAACTTCTAGCCATCCAGGTAACTAGGTATATCGTAGGTATATCACTACGTGAATATAATCGACAATATAAAATCTGTTATTGTTCAAAAATGTAGTATTAAATTGATATACCGAAAATATCTGGTCTGGTCGGTATTATCATCGGACGGTTACAATGCATTGTTAGAAAAATCCAGATA
Organism: Sipha maydis; assembly: GCA_034509805.1. NCBI lineage: Eukaryota > Metazoa > Arthropoda > Insecta > Hemiptera > Aphididae > Sipha > Sipha maydis. Next base: position 27,725 of record JASXSY010001174.1, read on the forward strand.
ATCTGGTTGGTTTCTAGAAATTTCGCTCAACGACTACACAATCTAGTAACAATTAGTGTTAACTAATAGCTGTAACAATGTTGGCCGCATTATTCGATCAACATACACTACGTACATCTACATAATTATTGAGTATAATAAATTAACTAATTAAGTAGGTACATCCGATGGCGGCGAAGACTCTTGGAGAGTCAAACGGCCAAGAAGAAAAATAAAAAGGAACATTCGATCAAACAAATCTCTCTTAAAATTAATAAATATTTTGTAAATTTTTAATTTTTAGTTGAGATAGAAATACTACTAGGATTAATGGTATGGAGTCCACCAGAAATAAGTTCAACTCCCCACTGGAGGGTCCGAGCCCGAAAACTAGGTGCCATTAACTTTCTAGTTTCCTTATAGTACATCTACAAGAAATAACCATCGAACAGAATTTATAATTGTATGACAAAAAGACTGTCTGTCGATATTATACAGTGAACATAAATATAGTTTAAAGGGAGCGCGTTATTTTTTGAAAGATGAGTGTAGTTTTATATAATTGCACTGAGGTCTGAAATATTGTCACTACGCTACTGATCAATCCTAACACTGATCGATCAACAACATCATCGACTTAACAATAATAATATTAGCGTATGGAATTTATTTCAAACCAACAATGAACCGAATAGAATTGTACGCACTAAAAGGTTTATATTCCATACACTTTTCTAACGATTTAAAAAAGAATAATGTAACACGTATCTCCAACGCACGTACAAAAATAAAACATTATTCTATGGTATCATTTATCGCATATATTATACCACATTATAACCCGTCGAAACCTGTAATTTTTCCGTATATTTTATCGCATCTGTTGCACCTTCGGGGGCGATTGTGAATATTTTTGTAATTCCATTTGATAAACCGATTACATTTCACTTGTTGGTCCGTGTAAGATGTTGCACCGGCAAAAACTTTTACGTGAGGTTGCGACCAGTGTTGGGAATTATCTAGATAACTTTATCTAGATGAGTTATCTAGATAAAAAACTACTTATCTATTATCTAATCTAGATAAACTTAGTTCAAGTTATTTAATGTTTAATCTAGATAAAAAAAGTCGTATCTAGATAAATAACTTCCAGATCGCAAAAAATGAAATATTTCAGTCCTAAAATAAAATGGATTTTTCATTGAATATTTGTGCTCTTTCTTTTGTCCTTTAATTTAATTTATTTTTATAATATATTTGGATCGTATTTTTGACTATTTTTGGCGAGAAGAAAAGGAATTTGATTAAACAAGTTATTTTGGAAATACACTATACTATTTAGTAAATACACTAAATACACTAAATTATGTTATTTAGTAAGGTGCTAATAATATAAAATGAAAATACTATTATAATTATAATTATTCTCAATTCCTTTCGATTATTTAAAAAAATTATAATTTATTTATTTTTTATCTAGATAAAAACGTTATTATCTTTATCTAGATAAAATTAATTTTTTCTATTTTTATCTGTATCTAGATAACTTTTATAATATTATCTTTATCTTATCTAGATAACATTATTGTTATCTGAACTCAACACTGGTTGCGACCATCGAATCGAATGGCGATAGCAATATTTATTTACACATGCATTTGTTTGACGATTATTATTGCTGATGGATTGAAACGGTTTTTGGTTGATGTAAATTCGCGAGAATAGTGTGTACACACATGCACGTACAGTATACGTCGTACACACACCAGAATTAATGAATCGTTCACTATCGAACTCAAAACAACGTTACCCATGACTGGGAATATGCAAAATTAGAGAAGCAAATGGAGCGGCATGTATTGCTAGATAAATGTGTTATAGAAAAGTCAATGTTATTAATTAATATTATTAATCGACACCTAGTTGTATTTATCGGAATATGTAGATACAAGTTGCCGATATTATTGTATGATTATATAGTCGTGAATTTCAGTATATTATTACTGCACAGTTTTATGGAAGGTGACGTGTGTTATGCGATTTAATATACGATGTATACTGTAAAAATATATCTGATACTGTTTTTATTCAAATGTCTCTTCAAATTCGAGAATTTAAACACGCATGTACGAGCATTTGATTGCACCCCGTGGACTAAGGTCTGGCTCGAACAAGCTAGCGGACTAGTAAAAATTATCGGAGACGATGAAATCGTGATTGCAATTTTGTTACGTCAAATCCTATGCAACACATTTACGTATAGGACCCGATGGTTAGACACACAAATCAATAAGTCAACGATGCAATAATCCGAAATTGTGTTTGAAATACCTATCATAAAAATAAAAAAAAAAACGAAAATATCGTTTCCAATTTTATATAAGTTTCTGTCCATCATTACGACAAAAATTTTAATAATTTGCAATTAAACGAGAAAGTTAATACGACCGAATCGTTGTGTATTATTTGCTTATTCCGAATGTTCGTGAATTAAGTCATGGAAAGCTCCCGATTCGTGGCCGAGTGAATGACGTTGTGGGCAGGCCAAGGATAATGCAGAAAAGAAGAGGAGATTTCAAGTTTTTCTCGTGGAACTTTTTAATTTGTTTTCGAAGACCGTGAAACGGCGAATTTAAATGGCTTTTACTCTGGATTATATTTAATCGGGATTTTGAAAAAATTTAAAATATATGACGGTAGGAGGGTGGGCGAAGAGTGAAAACATGAGTTTTCTCTTCCCTCCCTAATCACTACCAACAGCGAGGTAATATTTTCCACTCGTCGACTATAAGAACACACGTGAATCTATTCAATAAAAAGTGTACGTTCTCAGAAATCTTACTTCATTCGCGGAATAATTATTCAGTCCCTTCTCATGCAGTACATAATATTTTTACGCTCTATATTATTTTTTATCCTTAAACATCACAGGTATTCTCAGTGTTATCGATTTTTTCCGTCAACCGTTGATGTTGTACCAAACCATTAAGATTATAATATTATATAACGAGTTTTTCGTTTTTTTTTTTTTTGTGTCTGTTAATGTTGTTTCTTTTAGGTATATCAAAAATGATTTCATTGTACAATAAGATTTAATACGCGTTTGTGTAATACAACGAACGCACTACGTAGGCAATGAATAAATTATAATGATATTCGGTTTACGTGGGTTTTTATTTTACGATATGAAGATAAAACGCTAGACCAATGTTAGGTAAATACTGGTTTTTTTTTTTAACTAGAAATCGACTATTCCGGAAAAACGATGAATTATTGTAGTAAAAATAAATTATAAACTGTATCTAAACTTCCTAAAATGTCAGTAATACATTTTAAATCTACTTTTACCCTATAAAAAGTAAATTTTAGAAGCTCATATTACACTGTTTTATGAAATATTAGTATAAAATTATTCATATTATGTAGTGCACCTATTTATGAATCCGATAATTTTGATCGTAACGACTAAATTTAAATTTAACATGTATTGTTTAATTATAATATTATTATATAGGTGTTTTATGAGTATTCCATTAGTTTTGTAAATTATCATTATAGCTTTGTAGGTATTTTATTTTATATTGTAAAAAGTGTTATGATTAAAAGATAAAAATTAAAATTATTTACTAAAATTATATTTTTAATGTTTAATTAGTTGAATTATGAAATTTTGTTTAGAGGGAAAATCTTCAGATCACTCCATAAAAAAAAAAAAAAACTAAATACGTCTTGTCACCGACTATAGGTATAATATATAATATCGTGTAGTTGATGAAAACACACGTTGATGTAATACGAACGATTTAACACACGTTAAATATATTATAATTTTCCTACTTCCGAGTTCGTTGATTGAATAACAAACACGAACTCATAAAATCGAACAATTGTTCACGGGTCTCGATCACGACGCGGTAAATCGCGATATGATTAAAGCGCGTTTATTTTACACAACGCGAAACGTCAGTCAGTACAAAAAACCCATATGTGGTGGGGGGAGACATGAATCTGTTATCACTTATTATCGTGAAAACCGATTACTTAAATGTGCCCATATACATATAATCGCACAGACGCGTCTAGACTGTACCGTAGCCGCACAACGTACCTAAAAGAAAAAAAAATGCTGATAGTAAAAAATTTTCAAATGCGGATTCATTCGACGATTTCATCGCGGCGCGTTTCGATCGGCGTACCCTCGGGCGTCTGTTGGCCCGCGCCCACAAAAAAGGTTGGATTCAATACCGCCATTTTCGTCTCCGACGTACGTTTACCATCGTGCGATCGAAGTTGACAAAGTTACGCGCTGTAACGATGTTCGTCATTCGATTGTATATTAGGTCAAAAATAAATTGTAATGGTGTGAACTTCTGACGTATAAAAAACCGATAAATGACGGTTCTTTCGATACGCGTCCAGACAACACGATTCAATAATAATAAAGGCCCAACCCAACAACAACCTATTGAAAAATTAAATAGGTCAAACCTTCAAAGGACCGGTCCGAGCTCCATGCCACCATACGTCTCTGTACAACAAGGGTACACAACCCTGGCCCAAGCACTTGTCCGTAGGCAATCAGTACGTGCGTACCGAGCTCTTGGTCGTATACCCACGCACTGATGCGAGGCGGTAATTTTTAACGTAACGAACCGAATGCGATGGCCTCGCATTAATCGTTTAAGCTTTGTGTCGTTTGTGCGAGCGTCGAGGAGTGTCCATCATTAGCTCCGAATACGATGTCTGTGTTAATTGATCTTCATCTTCTCTTCACCTGCACAACAGTCGTATGTGATCGGCTCATTTGCTACAGAACGAGTGAGTGCTTCTTATCTAGATCGGAGGACTGTTCAGTTGTGCTGATCGGCTTTCGAAACTTTGTGACCCCGAAAGCCCTACCCTGAACAAGAGAAAGGTAGAGTGACCTGATCGAGCGCAACTGTCGCGGACGACGATCGACGGTTGTGTGGAACGCGGTCGGCGCGCGCCTGCCTTGGGACCGTATCAGTAGACGGCGCACCGCCCAGGATACTCTCCTTCCGGCCCGCGAGCACCGCGACGGATCGCCCTGACATTTCCTTTTCAGCGCGAACAACGGCACAACGGTAAAACGTGTCCGGCGCGCGAGTTCAATAGCTTCTCGCAGTGGAACGGTGAGGATGTGCGGGGACGTCAAGCGAGTATGTCGCGTGCACCGTGCACGGGCGTGCCGTCGTTTCCTCCGAAACCGCAGGATTTACTTCCGCCACGCACGTGCGCCAGTGTCCGCGGTACGGGGACGTGATCGGGAAACGGAACGGAAACATTTGCTATAAACGCCGTTGGAAACGATACGCGCCCCAAGTCCGTTCGCTCGGCATCTCGCCGTATCGATATCGATCGGTTTCGAGGCAGCGCCCGTCCGCTGATCGTTACCGTTTCGGCAGTATCACTTTGTGCTCGACGAAGACAACGGTCGTAACAAACACACACAAACACGTATATTGCTTTGAGCGAAAATTTCCGACGACATTATAGGTATCACGTCTGTTTTTCGATCATTTCCCCGAACGCGTTGGTAATAAGCCGTTTTGTCGATCCGTAAGATCGTACCGATTCACCGTATTGTTATCACAGTCCGAAAATGTCAAAGGAAACGCTCTCGTTCTCTATACTCGTATAAAGCCGCGTCCACACTATTTAGAGAATGGCAACGAATTCTTGCGAAGGCAAATGTGCTCGAACGTTCGGTAACATTTGTAATCTTTGTCTACACTATTCATGAATTTTAACGAAGGGTATATTCTGTTGCGTTCGGTCATATGTATTTTACTTTTCATTATTATTTAACATTTAGTACCTTACCGAGGAGCTTCCTAGTAAGACGTTTTTATTTGTTCAATTAAAGTTTAATTTAAACACTCGTATTATTAATATTCAATAAATAGTGTATCAAGCAATTTTCATCAGTCCAGTTATATTTCTGTAATTTTTCCATTGTTGAAATAATGAACAAAAAATTAAAATTACGTATTGTACGTCGACTCGTATCGAACGTTCGTTAACAACTAAATTAGACCAAATTACGTCCACACTATAAACAAAATTCCTTTGATTTACCGCTCTTTTATCGAACGTGAACGAACCATTTGACAGAGTTCGACGAACGTTCGTGGAATTGTCTACATTGTAACGAACGAACGAATTACATGTGCCTTCGCGAGGATTTGCTGTATAGTGTGCACGCGGCATAACACTAGCGCCAATATTTAACCGTCGATGTTTCCGAGAACATTCCACGTCCGCTGTTCAGTAGTGCGTATTTTTGTTCCCGGTACTTGCATAATATGTCATAATTCATTGCGTTGCTTTGCGACGGACAATACAGCGATAATGATTATAGCAGCGTCGTCGGAGGCGAGTTGATTACCGATCGGCCGAGAGTGCTGAAAACTGCAACAACCGTGCTAGTTATTTGTCAACTACCGCATTTAAGGTTATACAGTTATCAATTTTATTAGATGAGTGCATCCCAGAGGTACAGTCTCCTCGTCAAGTGTTAAAAAAATAACGTTATATTTATTTCATTTTTTATAAATATTTTCTTTTTTTTTTATAATAAAAGACCGGTGGATTCATGGTTTCCCGTGATTGATTGTTTTTTTTTTCCTATACATTTTTCGATCAGATCTGATTGAATCATATTAAAAATTATCAACGTTTTATAAATCGTTAAAATGTAATATTGTTTAGATATCCTACATCACTGGCGAATTTACCAAACGATTATTTAACGAAAAATCAACGATCAGTTTACTAAATGTGTTTACCATAAATTATTTAGAATAATTCAAGAGGTCGACGGTCGATATAGACTTATTGCCATCTACATCATATCGACTAACCAGTTAAAGAATGCAAGAGTAGAATTTCTCAATCTCTCTCGTTCTCAATTTTCAATGTAGAACGATTGGAAAAGTCAATGAATACATGTTCAATAATAATCATGCATATAAAAAATAGAATAAATTAGTTTTGAATGCGATTTTTGGTATTCACATATGTCTTGAGCTATGATCACATATTGCACTTTTGAATGGAAATATTATTATAAAATGAAATAAGAGCTCTCTCTAGCGGTCAATAATCAAATAAACTATTATTTCGTTATTTAATTGAAATTACTATAAAAAACTGAAAAAAAATGGCGCAGTTAGCTTATTTTTCAATTTTTTTGAGTAGTTGCAGTCTTTAGCTGGATCATCGATATTATTGTGCCATATCAGGTGGTTTGTGTCATTATTTTTGTTCGTCTAACTAACTCTGGTCGTCGGATACGTATCGGGGAAACTGAAGGTGTTTTCCTACCGGAATAAATCACTACAAGGTTACAACAAATGTAAGCATTGCTGAATTTCCGAATGATTATCCACCCAGGAACTACCAACACAGGTCGCTACGGTTAAAAGAAAACCTTGTTTCGTGTTCAAATAAAGACGTTTTGACGTAGTCGTTCTAAAACAGATAAATAGTATTACATCGTCACATATTGCATAATATTGTATCCTTTTATGAAATGAATAAAATTAATGCAATTAAAATCAACAAAATTATAAAAAGAAAACAATTTAGTATTATGACTATTTTGAGAATCTCCACATAAAAACTATAGTAGATAAAAATTCCATAAATTAAAACTGATCTGAAAATTTGTTTATAAAAACATAAAAACTATTTATTCTAGTACTGGGGTACGATATAGGGCATCACCTAATAATAATATTGTTATAGTGATAAGTACCATTCTATACAAAGCGCTGTACCTGTGCTCTCGAAGACGAAACGTTTTATTCGGGCAAACGAATTTTAGGTAATTATTATTATTTTTGTTTTATAATAACCATTTAATGAAGAATGTAAGTACAGTTATTCTGTATACATTTTTGTCTATCCAAATTCTGTAAGCAAAGCTTAAGTTAAAGGCTGAAAGTTATTTTTATAGAATCTACACAATATATACGTTTACAAGCGAAATTTGTACGAATAAGTAGCTTTATCTTCTCTGCAGATCATATGGAACTGTTAAAAGAGGTTAATATAATTAGTATACATATATATATATATATATATATAAATCGGTTTACGTATACAGAATGTAACGTTAGGAAGTTTTAGAAACTGTTTTTTTAAATTTATTAGATATAGGTACATGGGTCTGTAAAAAATTATTATGAAAATAAATGTATTGTTTAAATGTCTATCAAATTATATGTTTCAGTAAATATCGCTTTAAAATATTTAATTTAAAAATATATCGAAATGATTAAAGAATTACTAACACCATTAGGAGTAAATTAATTTGATGTTTTGCACCTATTTAAAAATTTCTGTGTATATTTTTAAATTCGAACGAGAAGCAATTTTTAACAAACCCCATGATTGATGCATTTGTGGCTCTTAAATAAAGTCTACCGTTTAAAGGACCATGCATGTGTATAACGCGTAATTATTTTAACATAAAGCAATCGTTTTCTATGTCAATGATTATATCAGTTAGTAAAAAAAAAAGTTCCATCGACTTTTTAGACAAAATGTATAAGTTTCTGACAGTGTGATTTTTGGATGAAAAATCCACTTCGATATAGTATACAGTACACTGGATAGTAATAATTCTCAGAAAAAAACATTACGTTGCATCAGAGGAATAAATGAAAAATATAAACCATAGCAAAAATAACAATAAGTCTTTACTATATAAATTATTTAAAATTTATTTTAAATTTTGAACTTTGTTTCCCAGAAGGACTACAATATTATAGGCTCCATGTCCCTGGCCCCCCCACTTTGGAAATGAAAAATGAAAAATATGCCATTCGTTTGTGCTTCGTTTGTGCTGGTTTGTGCTGTTTATCCAGTCGTTTGTGCTCAACCCCTTTCCAAGTTATTCAACTTTCAAAATGGGGGGGCTGGGGACATGCTTAGCCCGCCACCGCGGAAATTCAAAACGAAAATTATGCCATTCGTTTGTGCTTCGTTTGTGCTGGTCTGTGCTTTCAATCCCGTCGTTTGTGCTCAACTCCTTCGCGAGAAATACAACTTTGAAATTTGGGGAATTAAATGTACCCTAAATACTTCCTTTTGTAGGGATAATTTTTTTTCACGCGTTTCTGATGTTAAATGTCTAAATAATTATTTTTTCTCTTTCGTGTATAGCCGTAAACTATTTCGTTTGCCGCAAAGAATCAACAATCAACCGAAGAGGCAAGGGTTCAATTCTTGACTAAAATGTTATACTTTTAATTAATTTTTTTCATAAAGCTGTTTTAAGGTATTTTGCACCAAAGAACAAGCATTAACTATCATCATTTTTCTAATTCTCCGTTTGGATTCGAGAGGTAAACGTAAACCGAGAATCACTTAAACAAAAAGGATTACTCCATAAACGCGAAGTTCTTTAAAAAATAACCATTACAATTATTCAATAAAGTAGTACCCAATGTACATTTGGCCAGAAATCCCCAATTATAATTATTTTTATTGTGACATTATACAATAAATTTGTTTGACTGATTTCGAAATTGTGAGCCTTGTTCTATTTTCAAACATAATAACTCGTGGAGGAATACACAAAATCAAAAAATGAGTTTTAAAAAATGAAAATTGTCAAATTTATGAAACTTGAATAAAATATAATGTTTTTTCCAGGTAAACAAATATTTGCTAGAAAAGTAAATTATTTTGTATTACTTAAATACAGTTAGATAATCTAAAAGGGAGGTAAGGGTTAATAGGCCAAGTTATTGTTTTTATATTTTATTCTTTAATTGCCCAAAATTAAATCATATTGATATTTTATAACATAGACAAAAATTGTTTTATTATAATTATAATATAATGAGAACAATGGTATTTCAACAGTAGGTATATTATAAATATTTAAATTTAATTTACTTAGATTATATGATCACATAATAAAAAAATTATCTTTTGTGATATGATACCATAGACCATACTATACCATACTATTATAAAATACCATGTACTTAAATGCTTGTGATAATGGGTTAATTTTAATTAAAGGATTTGTCATTCTTTAGATTGTTGGATTTTTGTTAAAATGCCTAGAAAATCAAAAATTAATCCAGAAGAACTATTCAAAATTATACAGAACTATAATGTTTTTGATGAAGATTCTAATCATTTAAAAAGCCCATCTCAAGAATGTTGGTCGCTAATACAAAAAGATTTTAATAATTTAATTGATGCGAAATATATTTATACAATTGTTTTGCAAAACAGATATGGTATTGCGGACAGAATTATTAACAAAAACAAAAATGTATCATCTGAAGTATCTGATGATACAAAAAAAAATCTTGAAATTACACAAGAATCGTCTGATGAAAGTCAAGATAATTCAAAAATAAAAAAACAAATAGTTGACATTTTAAACTTCAATATTACTCTTTCACCCGAAGAGTGGAAATGTATATATAATCAAGATCCAAAAAGTTGGAAAAGTTCAAATTTAAAGAATATTAGACGTGTATACTATTCATTAGTACCAAATAAGTGGACACCAATTATAACTGAACATTTCTTTGAACAAACCAAACTTGCATGTTGTGTGAAGTACAAACGTGCACATGTATATCCCGGAGGTGAACATTTTTTAAAAATTGATGGAGTTTGTACTGTTTGCAATAGTATTTTTATAGGTTTTCTAACAAATGAACCTGAAGATGGGCATAGGGTTGTTATTCGGTGCACGATGGAAGGATCTTACATAAAATGTACAACTAGGAAAAAAAGACGAATAATTGGGGAGAAGAAAGAATACTTTTTAAATAAGATGTTAAATCAACATATGTCAGCTGCTTATGTTCAACGGTCAGAAGCTAGAGAAACGATGGAGTATGGTGATCCAGAGCCTAGCAGTTTACCAACATTAAATGCATTACGTGTGATGAAGTATAAGGAAAATAAAAAAAATCATTTGAACGAAGACCAGATCTTAGCCATATTGGCTATGAAAGGAATATATCCTTACAATAATATTATTCGAGATATTGGCTACGATAGATTTTTTGTACATTATTGGGCTGCTCAAGAGATAAACTCATACAGAAATTATTGTAAAAAAACTAAAATACCAACAATTTCCATTGATGCTACTGGAGGACTGATTAAAAACATACATTTAATGTCTGGACGTCAAACGGGTCATTTATTTTTATATCAAGTTGGTGTAATGGATTATGAAAATAAATCTCAATTTGCAGTAGCACATATGATATCAGAACGACACGACAATAATAGTATTGCTCATTGGCTTACTGAATGGGTTAGAAATGGAGTTACTACTCCGAAAGTTGTGGTATTGGATCAATCATTAGCTTTGATGATAGCAGTAGTAAAAACATTTACCCAATATTCTACTCTTAGTAAATATATTAACATTTGCTCATCTCTGATATTGAATGAACCCGGAACTGAGGTTCCTTTTTGTATGGTTAGAAATGATTTTTACCATATCATGCACTTAATAAGTACTTGGCCTGAAATAAAATCAAGTACTTTTATAGTAAAAAATTTTTATATTAGGTCTATTGGTTTGATAATTATGAGTACTAATTTTATTGATGTTAAACACTTATTAAAAATGATTTTTACCATTGCTCTACATGAAACCGAAGGAAATAATATTAATAACCAGTATACACAATGTGAAATAGCAAAAATGTATTTGAAACAACGAATTGCTACTCATAAAATTGACTATGATTAGATAATTGTTGTTAACGTCAGCCACAAAAGCAATGCAAATTTACAAGAAGAGACTGTAACAATAATGGATATAGATAATACTATTTTCAAAGAAATCAAATGTATTTATGACCTCTGTATTAAAAGTTCAAATGACGAATCTAATACTACAGGGGATCGTGATAACATACAGTTTTGTCCAACAATTGCAAAACGATTATTAGATTTTTGTAAATTGTTACCATGTTGGTCAGCCCTAATGATTCCAATTTTTAAGTATGGACATTTGACAGAAACTAGCTGTACTTCAGAAAGTTTATTTAAGGATTTGAAAACAATTATATTTAAACACAAGTCATTACCACTTAGACTTGATGAATTTTTAAAAATACACATCAATTCCACACTTGGCTCAATGAATATTTTAGCAAACAAACAAACAGTTCAATATGAAAAGTCATCAAGTAATGAAGAAACAAACAGTACCAAGACATCAATAGATACGAGTATAATTAAGAATGAAAAAGTTCAGTCAACATTGGAATTTGAAGATCCAAATAAAAACACGTCAAAAGCAAATGAAAATAAAATAGTACCATCAAAATCTTTATCAAAAGAAAAAAAAAACTTTATAGACATATCTTATGATGATCCGACTGTAATTGAGAATTGGAAAGGGTTGGGGTATCAAGTCGGTAAGAAAAAAAGAAATGGGACGTATCTGGATAAAGATCCAACTATATTATATTCAAACGATAGCAGCAATACCAAAGGTAGAGTAATTTGACTTCTAAAAAATGGAAGTATATCAGATCTAAGAAGTATTAAATTCGATAATAAATTGTATAGCGTCACAAATACATGCACATTTGATAGCATAATTCAAATAATGTTTAGTTCATATGTTGATAGTGACATTTATGCTGAATGGCTTAATACCAATAGTTCAAACATGCTGTTTAAATTGGTTATTAATGCAATAAGAGATGGCATAACTTCACAAACGTATAAAAAACGAGCATATATTTTAAAAACTATTATTTCAGAGTATAAACAACTCAATGAAATGCCAGATGGCCTAATTGTAATAGATTCTTCATGTACAGCCCATTACATGTACCAACATTTGTTTGAAAAATTTCCTTCATACACAGAAGTAAAAGAATGTTTATTTTGTAGTTATTACCAAACAAAATCGTTTATAACTATTACAGCAAATTTGCCAACAGAAAGTACTCATTTTATGCAGGATGTTCTGAAAAGTACATTTGAAGAGAATAAAAAGTGTATTCAATGTACTTCTTCTGTAAAACCAAAATATATTTCCAGTACCTATTTATTAATTGAACCAGTTCAATGTGGACAAAACAAAATTCAATTTGATTTATCAATCGTTTTAAAAGATGTCCCTACTAAAATCAATCTATTTGATAAGCAATTTTCCCTTAGGGGTCTAATTAATTTCATACAACCACCAAAATGTATGAATATGGATGCCATTGGCCATTATGTATCATACAATTGGAGAGACACGAATAATAGCTGGGAAAGATGTGACGACATATTAAATAGTATACGATATGTAAGACCATCAACTAAAATAAATTGTCAATTTATTATATACACTCTATAAAAAAAAACATGGTTTTATTCCTAATTTGTATTTTAGAACTTGAATAATTGATGTATAACAACCATATAATTTTTTACTTATGTGTTTATATTCAGATAAATATAATATAGTCATATAATACTCATGATCTATTATAATAAAATGTTTAACTTTCGTAGTACACCTATGCATTTAAAGGATTATGATCATATACTCTTATTTATAAAAACAAAATGTACGTGTATTCAATATTTTTATTTTTTTATTCAATACTTATATTATTGATATTTTTTAATATTTGTTGTGTTGTTTTATATATTGATGATAAAGGTTTACGAATATTAAATTATGACTTTGTAATATACGAGTATAACGTTTTCTTCTTATTAATTATCTATTAAAATATTTTACATTTAGATACATTAAATATTTTGTTACTTATATACATAATATAGCAATGGTATTAAATGTAATTTTAATGTATTAGTTTTCAAAATATATTATATTTTTTTAATAATTTATTAAATATTATGTCCTTACATTAATAATATATTATTTATATGTTCAATACTTTATTTCTGAATACTAATGTTACTTTGATTTGATGTTATTCTGTTTGTTTTTATAAGCTGATTGATTTATGTAAATAATATTAGATTTTACAAATTTATTAAAAAGTTATAATATACATTATTATTTTCAACAGTTGTATTACTTGATAATATTTAAATAGTTAAATAATTATTTTATGAAAAGTATGAAAACATAAAACTATTTTAATGTAATTGAAACTAAATTATTTTAATATATCCATGTATGGATAGAGATGAGAGTGACTTTCAGGATGTTAAAATTTTTTATAAAAGTACAAAATTGGCTTTTTCCAAAAAAATTATGGTTAATGTTTGTTCTTTGGTGCAAAATACCTTAAAACGGCTTTATGAAAAAATTTAATTAAAAGTATAACATTTTAGTCGAGAACATTTAATTCCCCAAATTTCAAAGTTGTATTTCTCGCGAAGGAGTTGAGCACAAACGACGGGATTAACAGCACAAACCAGCACAACCGAAGCACAAACGAATGGCATAATTTTCGTTTTGAATTTCCGCGGTGGCGGGCTAAGCATGTCTCCAGCCCCCCCATTTTGAAAGTTGAATAACTTGGAAAGGGGTTGAGCACAAACGACGGGATTAACAGCACAAACCAGCACAAACGAAGCACAAACGAATGGCATATTTTTCATTTTTCATTTCCAAAGTGGGGGGGCCAGGGACATGGAGCCGTATTTTCGCAAAATATGTTTTGTCGTAGAACCGCACGTGATGCATGGTGGAACACAGTGTTTTCCGCGTACAAACTTCAGTGCGGGGAGGAGGGGCTGGAGACCACTATGTACGTAATATTATATGTATGTATGTACCTATATATAGATACACACCGTGAGGAAGGGCACGCGGTTTATTCGATTAGTGAAGTGAGTATACTATATTATATTGTGTACGTTATCGCTTCGGAATGGGTTTAACAATCATTTCGCGCAGACACGTATTATTGCGGACATACACGTCAACGTAAATAACGACCGCGTGCACGTCGGTGCATTCTAATTATTTTGTTGCGCTCAACAATCGTTTAGAAAACTCAAACGAGTTGCCAATTTCACACTACTTATGCACTACTACACGCCGTCTCTTAACTGCAGCTGAGCGGCGTACACGTTCAAAGGCGAATTATGGCCCGTGAAGATTGCCGCGCACATCCCCGGCCCGCGGTCGTTTCGGTTTCACCGCAGTCGAGTACAAATCTCCACGCGCGTACAGTTGCGTACGCGTTACTGCGATAACTGCAAATGGGACGAAGGCGACTAATGCGCGAGAGGACAATCAACTCGGACTGACGTGAATTCGCTTTCGTATTGTTCTGCGCACCTGAAGAGCTCACGGCTGTCGAGGTGTAAAAATTACTCGCACGCGAGAAATGTTAACGAGAAATGCTACAGAACACCGATGGTTTTTGATTTTCTCGCAGCACGCTTACACCTTGCGACTTGATCGGTTATCCGTCCAAAATCGAAAATGCATTATTAGGTAAAAACGCAGTGTTCATAGGTTCGTGCGGTCGATGGTAATATTGTTACGGTATAAATCATCGACTTCGCGGAAATTAATTTTTCGCGAGATCGGTGAGATAAAACGTTTGTGGAACAGAAAGAATATGACAAGAAACAATTCGGCGGAGATCGTGAAAACTTATGATTACACAACTTTCAACGACATCATGCGCACTTCCAGCATCGCCTAATTGGAATTACAAACATTTGGGATCGGTTTGGATTTTAGATATTAGTAGTCGTGTTATTTTGTATAACTATGGTGTTGATAAAAATATATGAGAGTGATATAACGAGAAATTATAAAATTTATGTGTAAAAATGAACACGGTAAGTAATGAATATAGTGCATATGATCACGGAATCTCGAGTTACGTCACGAAAGAAATATACCGGTACGTGAAATACTTAATGAAAAATAAAAAATACATTCAAAAAAAAATTGTAAATTACTGCACGGATAAAAACTATAACGAACACAAATTTCTTTCACACTTTGTTGACACTTATGACGGATAACTTGAATGCAATTGAAAGAGGGTTGTTTGTTTTTTTGCGTCTCATACAGAAACTCTAACGTCTTACGACATTTTTAATTGAACGCATAATGTCGAATTCGAATACACAGTTACGCACAACAATAGTAATACGTTGTATCTTTTGACAGTGCAAATACACCTACTTGTATTTTTTCTTGTGCATGCCCCGACTTATTGCGACAACGCGATAATATTCCGCTCAATAAAACATTGTGCAAGACGCGTGTCGTCGGATCGGTGTGACGATCACATATCGATATTGTGTTTAAATTGTTCTGCGCGAGCACGCGGCCGTTAAATGTCGTACATCGTGCATCGATACACAAGCGCTGCAACATAAATACGCGTACGATATCGTATAGGGAAAATGGTGTAAGTGTAGGTAATCCGATCCCGTGTAGGCATTACATACACACCGTATTTCCGTCACTGTACACGGCGAGTGCGACATTAGCAGCAGCAGCAGAAGCAGAGAGGCAAATAAATAATTTATCGAAACGCGCAAATAGACCGTTTAAAACGGTACGCATATACCTATCATAAGATGCGATACAATCATGCAGCCGATGAGGCGGTGTTATCTGGTCGCGGTCGAAAAATACGGATCGACCAGAGCGAATAACACAAGAGGAGCTATTGTGGGAGGTGGGGAGGAGGATCACACAGAGGGAAATTGGAAATCGGTGTCGTCGATCGCGTATATGCCTAACCTGCAGTGCGCACGGGCAAAACGATCGCATTCGATATACATTTATATATATAAGTAATAAATGCTTAGCGTGTAAGCAGGCCGGCTGTATGGTGCGATGATTTATACTGTCAATAAATTATTGTAGCCGCAAGAGAGTCGGAGAAAGAGAGAGAGAGAGAGAGAGAGAGAGGCCAATATAGATGGAGAGAGAAAGATCGAGATTAAGGGAGAGAGATCGATATAGGGGTAGGGTAGGGGAGGTGGATTGGAAATCAGAGAGGTGAATAGAGGAGTATGCGCGCCGATCTGTGGGAACTCGAACGTTTTATTATTTCATTGTTCCCGTTCTGTATTTTTACCGCGACCGCGTGCGTGTATGCCGCGTATGTATATAAATACACGCTTCTATATATGCGAGCCACCGCCGCAGTCTTCCATACGTATATATATATACATATACATATAATGTACTCGAATAGATGTGATTTTTTTTTTTCTGTTTTGTTTTCTTCTTCTTTCATTTCCCCTTTCGCGTTATCGGAATGCCCACGCGACTCTTCACGTGGTCGACGTATTTTTTTTTCTTCCGTATACCTTATAATGTTTTACCACACAATATTATTATTCGTCGTACCTGTATGAATGCACGCGCACCGCTATGATATGCGCTGTGCCTTTGCGCCGCTCGTGCGCGCGACCGTACCTATGCGTGTCCGATAAACGGTATGGATCGTGCGTAAATCATTTCGCTACAATACGTGCCACTCTCTCGCGTACGTAATACGTTTCACGGTAATAATACACCATCGCGGATCGAAACTCGACGATGGTAAAAAGGTGTTACGCGGCGATCGTGTGCACAATGTACGATATGCGAAGATCAAGCTAATCCCCGGCGCAAGCGTGGCACGTACGGTATGACGACACCGTGCAGCGAACGGGTTAACGGTTGGGGCATTTTCGACTGCGGCGACAAGTTTTGATAAATGCCCACCGTTCTGTGTGACACATTTCCGAACAGGTCTCGCCGTCGGATCGGATTGGATTGGGTTCGACGGCGCGCGAAAAGACTAGTGAATATATAGCATGCACTTTCCAACTGCACCAGAATAATGTTTTTTCTCGTCCACCGGTCGTCGGATCGCATACCGTGATACCATCGCTGTCGGTCTTATCGCGGATAAAGGGATAAGGCAATGTTTATCTGCGGACCAACAAAAGCGTTGTCGACGTACACGTGTACGCTGTCCGAAATAACGTACCAGATTCGGTTAACGGTTTTCGGTGCTCCGTTACGTGTTAGTCCGAGACCGACATTTTTTCCATTTTCAACAGTGTTTTTCAGATCTCGCGCCATCGGGTTGACTCTGTGAAAAATGCAATTTTAAAAATTTTCAATTTCGTACTTCCGAACTCGATGTACTGTGCTGCGACCGAATCGAGTCGACGCATTCGTCGACTAGAAATCCAAACACCGGTAGTCGCGCATATCTAATCGGGTCGATAGACCAATAAGTTACAGTCATTCCTATCGCTTCACCAAACTTAAATTTACCTACGACTCTGTAAAGCGGCTTGAACGTATGTGCGCGATTCAATTCGTTTTTAAATCAGTTCCGTTGTACTATTTTTCTATCCCGCCCACGCGTCTATCCTTCGATTACACTAACCTGGCCGGTGAATAATAAGGTTAATGTTAATCTGCTGTTCGTTCGGACGATCTCGGTGACGGACGAAAAGTTTCGGTGTACATAACTGTTCGACGACCATGTGATGAGGAGAAGGTAAGAGGAAGTAGAGAAGAGCCAAAGAATGAATAATATAATAGCAATCCGGTTCCATCCGGCGTGTGTGCGAGTCCGTGTGTTATCTGGACCAAACGAGCATAAAAACCCGGCCATAAAATTAAAGTGCATTAGCGTGTTAGACTTCAATGACCACACGAAATATGATATTTTTTCACGCGCACCGCCGCCGTAAACGCGATATACATATAAACATGTAAGTGTATGTATACATGTACATGGTGTTCTCGCTCATCCAAAGCATCTTTCACGCTTACAAACACATGATTTTTTTATTATCATTATTATTATTCTTTCACCCACCACCACCCTTTGTACAATATCCTTTTCGATTGCGCGCACGTTATTCAAATCGTTTAATATATTATATAAAATAATAATAAACGTAGAGCAATTCCGTACATTTACATATTCAATATATATATATAATTCAATGCCGCGGCGGCAAAATACTACACGTAGGACGAAGACGACGATGAATAATAATAAAAAAAAAAAAATTCCAGTTTTTACAAATATTGTGCTCGGGCTGGCGCGTTTACGCGCATTATATCGCGATATTATATTATAAAATATACGCCGTTTGATTCACGACACTTCCTACGTCGCGCGTGCGATCTTATTGAAAATAACGCGTATGATGTGTTATAAAAAAATGCAAATTTATACGCGGCGGCAGTGGAGGACCTCAGTACATGCAGAGTGTACACGTAGGTACGTACGTGTATAATAATTGTCGTAATTTTAATAATAATATGTAAGACGTGGTAAACCGGTATTTTAATGTAGTAATACAGCGTGCGTAATGTACGCACGCGTCGCATTACACACATATATTATTGGCCAAACTATATGGCGGCGTCGATAAGATACGATTGTTTACGAAAAAATAAATAAATAAAAAACTTTGACGATAATAAATAAGTAAACGATTATCGTTTGTCGATTTATATTAAAAATAAACTCTCGTTTCGTGAACACTATAATGCGCATACGTATACGATTATTTAGGTCACACAAATTCCGTGCCACCGCCGTCGAGGATGTACCGGCCATCTTCTGCGGTGCCTTCGATCGTCTCTACGTGTGGGCTACGTTTCGTAGTTAGTAATAGCGTCCCGCGTATGGATATAACGGACATGGCTAATCGTGTCGTATATTTGTAGGACTAGTTCTCTGTGCATTTGCATGTATTTCTCATTTAGTTCAAGTATAGATTGGTGATCGGCCATTTACACGCGTTGGCTTGTTCTCGATAAAACACAGCGATTTTTTTTTTTCACACATTTTTGCATCTATTTTGTAATTTTTATTTAATTTAATTTATATTTTAATTTTTAGCATTTCATTATACATCATTATTTTACCTCGGCCCTGGTTTTAGTTCGCGCAGCAGTCAATTTCGTTGTCCGGTCAAAATTCAAGATTTCGTACTGCGGTCGATCGCGTTACAATAATATATTTATTCGGTATACGATCCGATAGAACGGTTTAACACGAACCGTCAAAGGAATTATGTTGAGACGATAAAAATCAAACGCTAATCTTCGATATAATAACGATAGCAATGTGTACGTGTTCAATCGGATTTCAGGACTTTTCCAGTCTGTACATCATAATTAAAGCTCGAATTTTTAGTTAGTGTAAAATATTTTTGTTGAATAAGTACATCACACCGAAATTCAAAAATATGCGAAAAAATCATTACAAACATATTATATCGTATTAATTATTACATTTTATTATTATGTAAGAATTACGAAATAAATAATTATAAATTAATTATTTAAATTTAGCATAAACAACAAGAAATATTAATTTTGGAAAAACTACCAACACGAAGTCACAAAATAAGATTTCAGATTTAAAGCCTTTAACTGTCACGTAGCATAGATTTATATTCAGAAAAACTTCTTTCTACAAACATTATTAGCGAATATTTAAAACAAATCGTGAGTTCAGATAATAACTATACAGTGCCTTCGTTTTCATCTATTATTTTTCTGCTTAATATTGCACAATTGTATGCGATAAAAATCGTTTCATATTATTATGATTGGATGAATTTTAAAATATCACTAAATTTAAGACATGAGTCATAATATTAAACTTTCTTTTCAAAAAATATTTAAGTGTATTATCATTATCGTTACGAAAAGTGTAATATTGTGACAAAAGTAAAATTATAATTTTATACAACAATTATCTAATCAAATATATTATAAAATATTATTATGAGTGATAAAAGATTAGAGCCGATACCAATCGCCATTTGTTTGTCGGTTGACGAACAAAATTTTCATTAGTGTTTCATACACCGAAATTGATAAACTAAATATGTTACTAATAAACGGTCAGAGGAACACTATCGATTATGTGATTGAATGTTTCAACTGTTTGTAGACCCGTCGTGTACAACGTTTCGCTCACCTCAAAATTGTTAGTAATAGTTCCATTTGTACTTTTACCAGTCGAAATCATTTTTACGCTAAACAGAATTTAATTCAACAGCGTTTAAAAGGTTTTTCAATTAGGACGCTCATGTTCAGTATTTCAAACCATATAGACAATAATAATTAACGAATCATTTTCACATCGTTTTGCTATGTTGTACACGTTTATTCGCGTTAACCAATAAAAAAACGACATTTTTTAATTCTGTTGGTGATAGGTAACAACTGAAAAACAAAAATTAAAGATAACGGTTACCTGCAAATAATACGAAACTATATCACAACATGATCTAGATAGATCTAAATAGACAATTGAACTGTCAAAAATAAAAAGAAGAAGGTTACTTTACCAGGGTCGCGTTGTGGTCGTTATATAAGAAGGGCTATATAACTTTTGATGATGCCCTCGCGTCCAATATGTTATTCAGATTTAGTAATTTTTAATGTATATTAATTAAAATAAGTGTAGTATATTTGTGCATTGTAGTATAGTCATAACTGTTTGATAAAACAGTACTTTATAATTGTTAGCTTACTGTTGTAGAACACATTGTGGCTCCTTTCAACTCACGGCCCAGGACTATGGCCTCCCCCTAGCCACCTCCGTTGGCTCTGATTATTACGGTTACCTGGTAACAGTAACTGCGGAACACATATATACAGGTATTCATATAATATTAGGTACAGGCATTGGACACACCCTGCGCGTCTCATTATTTCGACACCTAAACTGGTGCACAATAATTACATCGACACAAGGGCCTGACGCTCACCCATAATGTTATTGTACATAACCCACACACACACACACATATGGTGCATTATTATGGTTGTACACTCGCGCGTATGTGAATCGGCCGCGCACACACGTGCTTAGGAAATCCGAACCGAACTATATACATATTCACATTGGTTACATGTTGGTAAATATACGACTACCTATACATCAGCAGTCGCTACCGTTCCAAATCTGATCAGTCATCATTTCCAATTGATATATCTTCCTGCGTAACATGATAATATTTACTTACATATGCATGTATATGTATGTTGATTGATCATCGATACAATCCGACAATTTAATGCACGTATTGTAACGTGTACAATTGGGCATGCGTATACATACACGCGGTGATGTCTGCGCGTTGTGCGCTATAAATAAACATAAGAGATATTATTTAAATTATAAAACATTTTTTTTTTTTTCTATATCTCTATTTAATTGCAGCGCGGAAGGTTTTCACGCGGTAGCCGATCGTCCGAAGCGCTGCCGGCGTCCGAACCGTAATATATTACGATTATTATTATTATTATTATTATTATTATTATTACTATTGTTATAACGCACGGCGTGCACCGTCTCGTCTCAGTATTTATTACGTAACAAAATAATTTATCGACACTTTTAATGTGCACCGTACGCGCGTAATGATCTACATATACGCGTACATGATACATAATAATATAGGGGCAATGGTCTCGTGCAACGGCTCGTCCGGGGCCGTCGTTATTATGATCGCACGCGGGAACGGTTCGACAAAGCGGACGGACCGACGGAAGTCGATACCCGTCGATCTCGACCGTCGTCGTCTCGTGACGTGCAACCATCGTCATTATTATTATTATTATTATCGTCATTATAATAATTATTATAATTATCATTATTTTTGTTGCCGCGAGTCTCGCATTTGGTTCGCCGCAACCAACTGAATGTGAAAAACCTTACATTAGTACCTTGCGTTAGTAGCGATCTTCTTACGCATCCTGATTGACGACGTAGGCAACGGCAGATCCAGCGTCTATCTACGATCGGGACGCTTTATAGAAGACATTTTATAACGTAGTCGACCATAGAATCGTATGTAGGGATGTCTTGGGGAGGCTGGATCCCTTCCTCTCAAAAATAAATTCGACAATACCGAAACCGTCAAAATTTATTTTTCCCATCTGTTATTTATTTCTATACCATTTTGTTCTTCAAAATTTTACTCTATTTTTAATGTTATTTTTTCCATCGAGGACGGCACTTGCACTCAATGACCCCCCCCCCCCCCAATCATGTACGTAGGTACGGCAAAACAAATAAAACAACAGTCGACTTATCACACGGAAAGCAGACCACTACTAGTCCCGTACGAGGTTCGTGGATTTTCTCACACCGAAAGTTCACACCGCGGGACACGATAGACAATTCGCGCGTGAACACGACCGCGGTCCGACGATGTTTCGTACGGGAGCGTTGGAGAGCGGTGAAAACGGCCGGCACGGCGGGCGCATTCGAGCGAACAGTTGAAAACGCGGTCCGCGATCGTTTCGGACAACGGCGTGTAAGGTTTTGATTTCAAACGGTCGGCGTTTCGTGCTGCGTGCACGTCGGTAACGGCTTTTGCAGTCGATAAAAAATTAATCTTACGCATCGACGCGGACAAGCGTTGTAGCGCCGTAATACGAACACCTATAAATCTATCGCGTGGACGGTTTCTTTTTGTTTGTGTTTTTTTTTTTTTTTTTTTTTACCCGACGTCCGGCGCACCGGTGCCCCGTAGGAATCGGACAAGCGACGAAACGGACCGATAATATTTCGTTTCGCCGTGCGGTGTCCGGAGATTCCATCGGTTTTATCCACCCGCACGTGGCCATACGTGCGAGTTGCAGCACCACCGTTCGGGTCGCAGCCCGCGCGTAACGCTGTACAGAGCGCGCACGCAACGCAGAAGACCCGTTTGTGCGTCCGCACCGGGCTGAGCCCGGCGACCGGAGGCATAAATTATGTTTAATCAATTATGACGCTGAACGTTTGCCCGTTTACGATCTACCGCGCGCCGTACGTTACACGTATTAGTACATGTTCCATATTGTTGCGCGCGCAATCGTTTAAGATTTATTTTATTTTTATACGAAAACCACCATGCACTGGCTCGCACACACGTATACGTAATATATATATAAGGCTGTTAGGAAACCACCGAGGTTTCCGGCATGTCGGTCGCACGTAAATCACGCGCGATACGAGTTACGGAATCGACCGAACGGTTTATCGAGGACAACTGCCGCAGCAGTCGTCCCGCAGCCGTATAGCAATATGTGTTGCACGAACAATAATTATCCTATGGATACCGCGACGACGATCGAGTTCTAAACGGTGTTCCAGCTGTCGCGACTGATGGTTTGTCGAAACGCTACGAACTGTCCGACTTTTTCGCTCTTCCCTCTGTGGGTCAGCGTTGCACAACTTTACGAGCCGTCAATAATATTCTTATTCTAGACCACCTGCGCGTTGAACGGTCAAAAAATATGTATTGTGTAATAATAGTTAGATAATTTTTTTTCGAAAATCGTTCTTCGTCACGAAAAATCGGTACAAATGTTGGTCCTTTGAAGGTGTACAACATTTGTATTATACTTTATCGCGATTCGATTCGATTGAATTTCATAAGTTTTTTTATGACAAACTAACTCGCAACACTCTCTGTATCAACCATCGTGAACCTTACTATACACAGTAGATATACAATGTAACTACCTATATAGTGACTTTTGCTCGTGCACTGTTATAGTAGTCGAAGAAGTTATGAGTGCAGGGTTAGAGGGCCAGCAACACTCATTGGACGTTATTTTCAATGCAATCGCAGGCTAAATCGGCCAATCATCTTGAACCCCCAACACATTAAGGTTGAGTGCCACTGCTTTATATGACGTCACGTCATTTGAAAATCGTTTGGAAGTCGAGCAAAGCGTAGTTACACGTAAGTGATTTCACCAAGACGCATTTTAGACGATGAAAACGAGTTCACAAGAGACGCGGTGGACGAATTTACGAAAACATCACTAATATATATTCTGTTTCGTACCGTTTTTGAATGTAAACACGCGCTGGCGAGACAGTGGCGTAAAATAACGTTTTTCATTAGTGGTGCTTGTAATAAAATGTATTTTTCGTCGACGTGTGTGTTTTTCCGTTGGTTAATTTACTCGCTTGTACTGTAAAAAAAAACCATTAAACGGGAAACGTTAAACGATAAAATTTAAAAACTTCTTTTTTTTTTTTTAATTTTTTTTAATTTATTTATTTATTATTATTATTTTTTTATATCGCGCCCAGTAGAAGTCAAAAGTGAATTTCGATAACGAATTAAACAAACAAACATATTTACGATCGTTTTAGGTGATTGCATTTTTCTTTAGTGTTTATGGCGAGTATAAAACTAATTCGTTTAGATATTATTAATGTACAGTTTGCTCTCTATTTATCACGTTACATGTTGGTATAATTTTGACGTCTCTTCACGAACGGGTACTTACCAACTGAGTTTTACTATATAATTATACAATATATACGATAATTCACGAACATTATTCAGCTCATCCAATCGTTCTCATTTAATAAAATCGTGTAAATTTTTCCATTTGTAAATATCACCGTCATATTATTACACTTGGTTAATTACATCAAAATGAAAAACCAACCGAATTTTGGTAAACATTTTATTCGATCGTCATTAGAGTTGTATTGCGACTGACGAGGTCGGTTTTGGATCCCGTTGATGTATACCGTCCATATATAACGACTATATATAGCAACTACTGCTATTCTATTTAATTTTTGTGTATTCGCCTATAGCTTTATCTTCATCGGCTGAGCATTTTTCAGCCTTCGTTTTACTGTTTTGCTTTTTGTCGCTTTTAACGAAATCGATTGCCATGAACGTTATCGTTTGTGTAGCACGAAAATATTGTTATCTCTTGAAGTTCGCATTAGTGATTTTATTGCTTACGTTTTCAAAAATTCATTCGAATGAATATGTAACAATCCGTGTTTTCTCACCGCACACTCGATTATCACATTCTCGAAAAATATTTAATGGGGTTAATCCTCCGTAGTGGTTTACCATATCCCTCGAGCGACCACTAGTGCAGGTTACGGAACAAATGCGAAGGGTTAATCGTTCCTTCGGTGATTCAAAGGATGGTACCATCGTACGTTATATTATTACATCGTACTTCAGATGCCGATTTTATTAATACATTTTACGATCGATCCACTGCGAGTAATAATATATTACTACACTACGAGTCGGTATTTCAATAAATTATATAAATTATGTACGTGTTTATAGACGGTAATGGATGCTCGGTGAGAGAGAGAGAGAGACAACGGTCCAGCACCAGCAGCCATTTGCGGGTAGGCACGTATAATGCGGCGAGGGAGAGACGGACAAAATAAATTTGTAAGTTATTTACCAGTCTAATGCGTAATCTTGACCTATGGCAAATGACATCACACGTGCCCAAAGCACACTTAGCAGCTGCGTACACACGCGCGCGTTAAATTGAAAACGGTGACGACGACGATGTATCCTATTTACGTGCGCTGCCGCGGCACAAAGTTGTTGTTCTACACCAACCGTATTTCACATTTTATTAACGACTCGTACACGTTAGGAGTGAATTGCGGAGACTTAACGTGACGAGAAACTTTTTATTTTATTTCATTTTATTTATTTATTTTTTTTTTTTTACGACGGAGAAAATAATAATTTATCAGTCGTATACCGCGATCGGTGGTGCGCACGGGCGAGATGGAGACACAGCGCGGATCCACCGGAGAAATCGATTCGCGATAGACGCGCGCATATAAAACGCATTATTATTAATGTAACACAATTATATGATACGTGCCGAATCGATTATGGTCGACGCAATACGCTACCGCGCGACTGCACACGTTGCTTCGTGACGAATAAGTTCCTTGTACATTTTATAAAACTTCGATAGAAACTCTTCTGGATCGATCTCTCCGTCAAAATAATATTATTCTGTAATCATCTTATCACAGAAATATACAATACAAACCAACTATAATTATGGTTTGAATTTCAAACAGTGTACGCATCTAGTGATTTCGCTTGATCGTCTCTAATCAAACACAATCATATAAGGAAACGAAAAATTTAGCGAGTCTGTCAAACATAATGCATTAGATTCATATCAATAACTATTTTCAGAAATAAAGATTTGTTTTAAGTTACAATTTTAAGTTTCTAGTTTTATAGTTTTATTTACAGATTATTTTGTTAGAAATAAGATTTTTAATCAAGACCCTTTTAATTAAAATCGGGATTACCAGAAATTTAGCTATTTTATAATAATATTTGCTTGGCTGTGTATCAAAGAGTTTAGTTAAAAAAGTAAAAACTTATTTTTCACTAATTTTCGTTACATTTTTTTCTATGTGACTTGTAATTTTTACAAGTCAATAAAAAAAAATCATGGAAACTTTTAACTTTAAACTTAACCTAAATTAATCTTGATTAATTAAACTTGACGAGAAAAATGAGTAAATTAAAAATTAGTTCCTGGGAATTTTAAATATCAAAGTCGTACTGCATTAAATATCGTATGGTCTAGATTTTAAAATAGATTATTACGGTTTTACAAGAATATTTTTCCAGCGTAGTATTCCCTGCGTTTTTCGTTAACACACACACGCATACTCATTCGACCGGTAATCATTCATCGCAACATTGTATGCGATGTAACGGTTTACCACAATATTTGACGGGCTCGAAAATTTGCCTACCGTTGTGATATAATACGATTATGGATCGTTTGTAGTACACGACGATGACACTGACTTAGTGATCGAATCATATTATTAGGACGTCTATCTTTATTACCTACTGTTTTGTGATTGCGGCTGTCTCGACCGTCGTAAAATATTATAAACGTTTCTTTCGACGGCGGTTACTTTATTGTAATCCGGAATCGCTGGTCACACGACAATATTCCTGTACAGGAATGTTGAGAGAAATAACGTACATAGCAGAGACGAAATATCATCAATTCGTTGTGACATAACTGAACTTGCATTATTCTTATCGATCTCAACATATTTAATCGGTTAAACGTACACGATCCAAAGGTATTCAATTATTACTTTGTTACAACAGGTATTTTCGTCTTTGCTTTCATTACGACCTATATCGATTTTAACGACCTCCATTAATTCTCCCCGATAATCTATGCATCTTTATAATGCACACAATACGTATGCTTGCGTCTTCCGATCCTTCGGCGGCATTATTCCTTTCACCTAACATGGTTTTTATAATTCCTTATACTATCCCAAGTGACCAAGTGTCAGTCCACATCCGTCTCTCACAAAACGTCGTGCATACTATAAAATATACCTACACGAAATTTACTGCGATTAAACCAACCGCGGAACACGACCACTCATTTAACTCATTTAACTATTAGACGCTTTCATGTGTGATCATTTACACATGCATACATATACAAGACACACGTCGTATATAACACCGTAGAGCGTATTTCGATGAGAGGAAAAATATCAGGTTCTCCGTGCACGGTCGACAATAACACCACTTATGAATAAACAAACTGTTGTGCCTTTCGTAATGTATATATGTGTATACAAACCGAACACACGAGTACCGAAAAACGTGTAATTTTCAATTATCTCCAAGAGTTAACCGATTTTTAACGTTTTCGGTAAAATCATGTCATTAAAACAGCATAAAACCTAAACACGTATTTTAACATATTTAAATAAAAACTAGTCGAATAATAAAACAAACGTAAATGTCTGCTCGTGTGTGCGTGTGTCTGATGGTCATATAGGTTATAAAAGTATGTATAATTTGAAACACTAATCTATTAAAATGTTAATACCGGTCGATTCATGATTTGTTGTTGAGAAATTGAATAGAAATGCTTAATAAAATATGTAGATACGATATAAACCTAAACTATACGGACACATAATATGTATTTATACGTTTATTAGTTCTTCGATCTAATGAATAATTGCTTTTGTACAATTACATGACGATAATATTTATTCTTTATTAACGTTTTGAATTTGAATAGAAAAAAAAACCGTAAAAGTTATCGTTTTTTATTGCAATAAATTAGTGTTTAATATCGTACGTACACTAATAGAATATAAAAGCAATAAAATTAAAAACCGTTTTGAAGATTTAAAGTATGATAAGTATAAAGTAAAACCAAACGATGGCAAAACATAAGGTAAACATAACACATAAAAATATTGTTAGTATCACTAAATGTAATGTATTTAGCATATTTATTCTCGTACTACCTACTATGTACGTTGAACATGTTATATGTATACCATTGTGTACCGTAATATACCACACATGTGTGCGTGTGTATGTGTGTAATAATACTTCAGCGACGAAAAAAAGAAGACATTTATATCGCATTTAAAAACAATAGAAGTTTCACAGAAAAAAAAAACAAACTGGTTAATCTCTTTAAATGGTCCGACCAACTTTAGATAAATGTGATTATTATACTATTGCAGTTAGGTGCAAGTTGTAAACGTTTTGGGGAGAACTTTGTGTTGGACACGTAAAGTACAACTTTGAAATTCATCATTAAATTCACAACTGGTGAAATCTTTGTATCAGTGGCACACATAGGGGGGGATGGAGTTAAAAGTTCATAACCACCCACACCCTGAAATGTCTTTTTTTATTAAAAATTAACCTTACCAAACTAAGTCTTACAAACGATTTAGCCCATCATTTCCAGTCTATGTAATCATACGTGGAAACAATTATAGAACCATATCTTTCGATATCTTTATTTTGTATGGTGATAATGGTAATAGAAATGTAAAAGTGCCATTAACTATTGTATTATATTGTGTGAAAGGGACATAGAATAACGATATATGGTCTATGGAATTAACCGAATATAATTGATAACAGCTTTTAACGTATAAGAACGTTCATTTTCTACATTACAACGTATTAAAACTTATCTACGGAATACTACTGAATAAATCATACCTAACGGTTTATCAATTTAGAACATTCACAGGGACATAGCAATGACGCCTGAAGAAATCCTCAATGAGATTTATTTATTTATTTATTTAAGTTTTAAACGGCCCAGGGTCAATAAAACACACAAAATAATAACAACAATTGATCGTTAAAATAACATACAAATACATA
The DNA here is from genome assembly GCA_034509805.1 of Sipha maydis. NCBI lineage: Eukaryota > Metazoa > Arthropoda > Insecta > Hemiptera > Aphididae > Sipha > Sipha maydis. The sequence goes on from JASXSY010001174.1 coordinate 57,668, forward strand.
AAAAATATAGAGAAATAACAATAAAGTATAATATAAATTATTATATAATAAACTTATAGCTATGAATTAACAAGTAAGAAATTACAATAACTTTTGAATGAGTTTAAGTTTGGTGAAATGAACAGATCGATATTTAATTTATTTATAGTTCTCATAGTTCTATGATGGGGAGTATTGCTTGCATAATTACTTCAGTAATACTTACTTCTTGCATAGTTACTTCTGTGCTAAGATAAAAAGTTTTTTTAGACCGGGAGTTACGAGTAGGGAAGGAGAAGCGACTTAGGAACTCAGGACAGTCAATATTTCCTGAAAAAAGTTTATATGAAAAGTACAAATCTAACCGCAAACGACGTTGTTCCAGTGTTTTGAGATTAAGAATCATTAGTAATGAAATGTACAAAGAATGGGGTTCTCTGACCATGGAACATTTAAATGGAAGGAAACGTAAGAACTTTTGTTGAATTTTTTCAACGATTTGCTTATGAAATATTTGCTAGAAAGAAAAAACATCAAACAAGAGATTGGGATTACATTTATAAATTTAAAATTGTATGCATACATTATTACATTAACATTTTCACTTAATTTTCGCTGACTTTTAAAACTGTTCATAGTAAATTAAGAAGTTATAGGTATATAGAATAATAACAAATATTATTATGTTAGGGGTTTATGTACGAATATAAATAGTGTATACTGTTTTTGTACAACGTTTAACTATATGTTTGCATAGCGTTCACATGTATACAACATTAGGTGCAGCATTGATTATTATAGTAAATCACTAATTGTGACCCCCTGCCCTCCGCGGAAAAAATTCTGAGTGCGCTGTTGTTTGTATCGTTCACGATAGGCGTAACACAAAGAAAATCGCAATAAACAGTGTATACGATCGTATTACCATTGGTTATCGAGAAAATGTAATATGGTTTTTTTTTTTTTTTATTATTTTCAACAGCATAAGTTTGTTCCGCGATCAACGGTGTTACAGTTGAAGGCATTTAAGTGCACGAGCTTTGTTCTTCGACAAGTGCCACACGGTAATCGATTGCCATCGTATTGCGATGCGCACCAGAACGTGAAACATTTCGTTGCGTTTCGGGTGTTCCGCCGACCGCGGCCGTAGGGTGTACGAAACGCTGTGGAACATAGCGTTTGGAACGCACACACGAGTTCGAAATAATACGCGATTGCTGTCTTCCGACAGTTGCTACGACCGCCGAGTTGCGTACGATTGCAATATGTGCATTGTGCGCGACGACGAAACCCGCGCGGCGGTCGGTATCGATAATTCTTCCGATCTGGTACCTCGTATCAAAAAAACAATAATAATGAAAAAAAAAATGTAATTTACATTCTTAAAATAAACACGTGCGCGTACGTTGGCTGAAATTCTCCACGACCTGTCCGTTACTAATCATTAGACATCAATAACGTTCTGTGATCAAACCCACGCGGAAATTAATTAATATATCCGTGTACACCAGTAACACGTTAACGCTAGCGTGCATGTATAATAACGCGTGCGCGTACGATTCGTAAACGTGTGCTTTTATGACATGCGCAAGTTGTACACGATATATTACCGTAGTGCGTTCGAGGCGTACGTGCCATTCTATACGCACACACGGGTTGAAATCGAAATAGGTACCTACGTCGATTTTTCAAGTACGGCAAAGCGGAATAGAGAAAAAACGTGTTCATGAAATATCCAACCGCTGTTATAACTATACGATAAGTGTGTAATATTAATCAACCGAATTCAAACGGTTAATTAAAAATTTCCTACGAAACCGTATTGACCACGTATTGCCGTAACGTTATGCACGGACAGCATAATATTGGGGTAAAATCGATCGTACATCATAACGTACACGTGTACCTACGTGTTTTTTGTTTTTCGGTTTTCAACGCGCAACTCCGCCGGATCGGTGCTTTCGAGTTTCTTCTATGCAAATAAGGCGAATTTCGCGTGTACTCTTCTCTTAAGTTGTACGCCTCGTTCGTGCACGTTACGCTCTACACAAAACGACAATGATACGTAGCACATGCAACCGAGCAGAGGAAATTCGCGCAAACACTCGAAAGCGTAACTTGTACTTAGTGCTCGATTAGGTTTGATTAGTTTGATCTCTGAAAGAGATATGCATATGTCATGGGTGTTTGGAACAATGCGACGGCGCCAATCAAAAGTTTGTCCAAACGTGATGTCATCAGACCACAAGTATCCGTGGAACGTTTTCATTCGAACTTTATACATTTCGGTAAGAAATGTTAACATGGTACTATATGTTGTATACATTAGGCTGGTATAACAACCGACATGATTATCAAATAATTTTACTTTTGATATTCAATAGCGTTGCACGTTTTTCGGTTGAAATGCACTAAGGATTACAAATATTATACTAATACACGAATAATATTGTTGCATAAATGCCATAACATCACGTATTATCACTGCCGGAAAGAAATTTTACCCGTTCCAAATATTTAACCAAAAATATCGTCTCGTCTCCTGTTCGA